>CM061138.1:135789242-136357955 GCA_030789695.1 Scilla litardierei | reverse complement strand
TATTGCTCCAGTACCGAATCCACCTCATCTGGAGTCTCCTCCTGCTGCTCCTCCTCCACTGACAATCCCTGGTACTCCACCAAAAACCCCTCTCCCTCATCCCGCAATGCTCGCGTAATGGCCTTGAAGGCCACTACCGAGAAGCAGAGGGTCGGGTCCCCTGTCAGCACCACCGTCTTGCCCCTCTCCTGGAACTCCATCCGAAGAAGCTTCCAGTTCACCTTCATCTCCCCGAGCTTCTTCAGCCACTGCACCCCCAATATGACATCCACGTTGCCCAACTCCAGCGGCAAGAAGTCTTCCACTATCTGAAGCCCCTGCAGTGTGAAAAACACCCCCTTGCAGAGCCCCTTACTCTCCTCCATCTTCCATGTACCCAGCAACACAGTGAACATCTCCATCGTACTCAACTCTAAGCCGTGACGCTCTACCAGCCGTCTCGAGATGAAGTTGTGGGTCGCCCCACTGTCAATCAGCACCGTCACCGTCCGATCCCCCAATGTCCCTGCCAACTTCATGGTATGGTTCGGAGTGAACCCCACCACGGAGTTCAGCGACACCTCCGCAAAGTCCATGTGCACATGCTCCTCCTCAGGCTCCTCCACAATCACAGGCTCCTCCTCTGGGTACTCCTCCTCGTCGGGCACGATCACGATCTGCAACAACTTGCTCGCACATCGATGGCCGGGGGTGAACCTTTCATCACACCTGAAACATAGGCCTGCCGCTCGCCACGCCCGCATATCCACCTCCGTCATGCGCCTACCAGGTACGGCGGTGCGGACCTCCCCTGCAGCTGGTCTAGGTGGTACTGGTGCTGGTGCCCGATAGCTGATCTGGGTGTTGCTGGTGCTGCCGGGCTGCGCTGGCCCTGCGCCCCCCAAGTCCCCCTAAGGCGTCTCTCCTCCGACTGCTTCTCCTCCGCCTTGTGGGCTAGGCGAATGACATCCTCCAAACACTGAGGGCTCTGCATCCTCAGCTCTGCTCGTATAGACGGCTTCAACCCTCTCATGATGTTCCCGATCATCACCTCGTCGGTCACCCCCTTCACCCTACTGTTCAGCATCTCGAATCTCTCCACATAGTCTCTCACTGTCCCCTCCTGCCTCAGGGCCGACAGCTGCTCGTAGAAATCCCCCCTACTGTCTACTGGAATCGGTCCACGATCAGCGCTGATAGCTCCTCCCAGGTGCGAAAAGGGGACCGTGCGATCTTCCACCGGTACCATGCCGGGGCCTTCCCCTCAAAGTAAATCCCGATGGCCTTTAGAACATCCTGCTCTGTCAGCCCCATCACATGGAAATACCTCTCCGCTCGATATATCCACCCGTCAGAATCGGTGCCATCGAAGGTCGGCATCTTCAGCTTCATCAACCGCCGGTCGGCGTTGATGTCACCCTGCTGTCCCCTATCCCCTTCACGGTCACCACCCAGAACCAAAACGCCACCCCGGGGTTCCATCGGGCCTCCCCTGTCAACCCCGTACCGCTCCTCAGGCCAGGCAGGCCTCTCCCAAGCCTCGGGCTGAAAGTGATGCCCGGGAAACTCTGGCGGTCGTGCAAAAATGGGCCTCGGCCCAGGTGGGGCGGTATCCGCCCTCCAGAATTGGCTCGCCGGGGCCCCAATAGCTGCTCCTGAGGCTCACCCATCTCCCGCTGCTCCCGAAGTTCCCCCAGAGTAAGGTACGAACCCCGCCACACCGCCAAAAGCCCCCCGTGCTCGCCGCGACTCCTGGACCGTCGCCCAGGCCTGCTGACCCCCTCCCGGGGTCCAGCGGGCCTGCCCGGCCCCAAGCGGGGGCCGGAATCCCTTCGCCGTCCCCGCCTGGGGCTGTCGACCCCCAGGCGGGGGTCGCGCCGCTCGTCCGACCCCCGATGGGGGTCGGCGAGCCCTGGGCACCCCCAGAAGGGGGTGCCGGCCCTTCGGCGGCCCCGATTGGGGTCGCCGAGGGCCGGGGGTTGCCGGCCGGGCCCGCCCAGGCCGTGGATGGGCCGGGCGGGCCGGTCGACCCTCAAAAAGGTCCGACAGGCCCTGTGGATGCTGTTCCGGGCCCCGTCGCGCCAAGCCCTAGCGCGCCGGCTAGGGTTTGAGCCGCCGCCGCCACATATGATTCCCCGTGGCTCGGGGGTTCCTGATTTGTCGAATCGATGCCGGAATCGCCTTGGATCTCCTCCGTTCCACTCTATTTTCCGCGATCCGCCACCTTCTCCTTGGTCAAGTCTTGCAACATCGCCATCATCGCTGGAATCGCAGCCGTGGCGTCCTTCAAACTTTTAAGATCCCTTCCCGACTTCACGGCTTCCCTTCTCATGCTCCGAAGTTTCGTTTGAATGTCCTCTTGGGTGTTTGCGTGATCCTTGATCGAAGCCTCCATCGTCTTCCTCAAACCTTCGATCTCTTGATTGAGATCGTCGCGGAGGCCTTGGATCTTCTCGTCCACGGAAGCTCTCGTCCCCGTTGCCATGGATTCGTAGTGCTCTGATACCAATTGTTGTGAATCGTCGTAGATCGATTCACAATTTAAAAGAGGAAAATTAAAAGAGAGGAAAAAGTTTATATTTTTGCTTGAATGAGACAAAGAACCTAAATAATGATCTTCTTAGAGACAAGATCGATCTTTCCACTTTGGATGGACGGGCCAGAGTTTAAGAACCTTCAATTGACACTTGAGAGTTTTTCTCACAATTCAAGCATAAGGAAAAAGATGACAGCTAGACCTAATATAAAGAAAGAGGAGGGATTTTGGTAAAAGACCAAAATACACTACCACTAAGAAAAATGGCCTAAACCGCGCTCCCGCGTCTCCTGCGATGTGCGTAAGTGATGACGCCTCCACCTCCACGTGCTCCATCCGTGGAGGGGCTATGTGCGCTCGCATCACTATCCTTTTAGTAACATCTTTGTTTTTCTCAGCATTGCTATTCAAAATCTATCCTAATTTTTAGAATAGATTTTTAAAATTTAAATGTTGTAAAATTAAACACATGTATTTTTGCAATGTCATCATGATAAGATCATAATAATTAAACCGATCTTAAATATATGGTAGCACATGTGATCATAGTTTAGAATATTTCAATATTATATTATATATAGATTTTAGTAATATTCTAAATTATATTTGCTATATTCTAAATATATAGTTCATGGTAATAGAAACGAAGATTAGGTGTGACGAATGAGATAATTGACAAAAGAGTATAAAAACAAAAAGCAAAGATCTCATTAGTAACCTGATCTCTTGTGCAATATCTTTTCCATTAGTCTCTAATCTACATTTGATCCTTGCAACCATAGGATCAAACCATGAAAAGTAACTGAACTTTGAATTTTAAATATACATCTTTTGCAGTAGGATTTGAAAATTGAGAGGGAGGGAGGGAGGGAGGGAGGGAGATCTGGGTTTGGAATTTAGAGAAAAACTGTGTTTAAAAAGTATGAGTTAAAGGTTATTATTTATTTGCTTGGGTAATTATAGTGAAGTTATCCCTAAAAATAGGAAAACTGTTATGGGTATATCATGAGTCCAAGGTAATCTGTAAATTAAAAAAATCCAGAGAACTCTTAACAATCGAAAGGCCTAAACTGTTTTGAATAGGGCCCATTGGGCTTATTGGGTATCCACCCATTACGTTACTTTTCTATAAATATAGGAATACGTGTTCAGTAGCCGTCACCTTCATAAGACGTTATCATCACGCTCGTCAGTTAAGCCTAACCTCTGCCGACGAACGAATCGCGAGGACGCGGATTGGGATTTCTTCTCCAAACTTCGTTAGATCCGACGGATAGGATCTAGAGGTAATCCTTTTTGTTTCCTTGATCTAATATTTCATGCAATGATGATGGATCTGTGCCAATTTTTTTTGATATACAAGAAACCTATTTTTCTGCTTAGATCCCTATGAAAAATCGTTTTTAAAGCATAGATCTTTATTAAACTCATGATTTAAATGGTAAAAAAATCAATTTTTTCCCGATTATAAAGATTAAAAATTGTATTTTTACAATAAAAAACCAATTTTCCTTTGAAATCTATTGATCTAGAGGGATTGGCGCCCCTTCCCGTGCTGCCTTGCGGCCCGTCGTCGCCTGTTCGTGCGCCCCCACGCACGCCGCCTACTGCCAGTTGCCGCCCGGGCCGTGCGCCCGCCGTGCGACCAGTCGCCGCCGGCGCGTGCGCCCGCGTCGTCGTGCGGTCAGTCGTCGCCCCCGTGCGCGCCTGCCCTGCACCCGCCGCCTCCCGTGTCGCGCGCCCGCCATGCGGCCAATCGCCGCCCGCGTGCGCCCACCACGCTTGTCGCTGGCCGCCGCCCACGTCGCACGTCTGCCTGCGGCCAGTCGCCGCCCGTCGTGCCTGCGGACCTTTGCCGCCCGCGCACACGCCTGCCTGCGGCCTGTCGCCGCCCGCACGCATCCCCCCGCGCGTGCCGCCGTGTGCATCGCCATGCCTGCGACCTGTCGCTGCAAAACCCTAATTAGGGTTTTTCCGAAATGTTTTTACGAAGAGCTATTACGAAAATTAATCACGGGCTTACAGTAAATTCTTGATCCATTTTTCAAATTAATTTTGATCCATTCTATGTGTAATTCACCATCTAGGCCTTTTTATATTAGATTAGATTATTATATATTTTTCATGTTTAATAATTATGAGGATACTGAGACCGCTCTGTCGTTATTCAACTAAACTAACGGGTAATGACGTTTCCATGTGGTCCAATTAATTATTAAACATAAATATTTTATTCCATCAAAATGCCCGTGATGTTGCATATTTTCATTGCCCGTAGCATGAATTTATTTGCGATTAATAATACTACATGCCTGTGTAGAAAATTATATGCATGCTGCATATTTAATGTTCTGTGATGCACATTTTATTTAGCATGCTAAAATCTCTATGTTATATATTTAATGCCTATAGCATAAAATATATGTCTGCGATGAAATTATTTATATATCCGCAGCATATAAATGACATGTGTATACATCATATATGTTTCAATTCATGCTAACGGAGCGTACATTTTTAGCTCACATGCTTGATATTGTTTGTATGAATATTAGTTTTTTTTCAACTATTCTATTGAGCATATATTTTTAGCTTACAAGCTTTATATTATGTGAATGATAAATCATTAAGTGTTACATATTGCACACTTATATGCTCATTCCATGCTTATGCTCATGCTCATGATATGACAATGTTTTATGACAACAAAAATTTCAAAAAGTTTAACATCATATCTACTTTGACGAATTGAACCTGAAGTTCAAATCAAATCAAAAGTCCACACCCTTTTACTCAAATAAAATAAAAAATTACCAAATACGATGGATTATGCGAAAACCATTTATGCGATCTTTTTAGAGATGCACATTTTGCAGTAAATAGATCTCTCAGATCTATGGTCTTTATAAACCAATATTGACACCAACAATTGTCATAACACTGTTAAACTCTTTTAGAATAATTTCACTATACAAGGTATGATTCTTGAATCTAGTCTTAATTTTAAGCATACGCCTGAAGTCGTGGCTTAATAGATAAGTGAGAAATTATAAATTTCGTAGCAACGTATCTGTTTCCCCTTGAGCATGATTCTCTATCCACATAATACTTGAATGACTCAATAAAATGGCCTGGAGACCATACTTGAGCATTCAAATAGACTTTTAAAAGTCGCTCGCTCATAAATTAGAAAAGTGGAAATATAGAAACTAACTCATTCCGTTGTATATGTCTACTTAGTTAGACTAATATTCATTCTTCCTTATAAATGACAAAAGAAAGACTGAAAACTGGGGAAGTCCTGAACAAAATGAGAAAGGGAAGATATGATATACCTCGACATGGAGTAAGCAATGACAAGCCAATATCAGACCAGAAGTTTTGATAAGACCCATAATGCTTTTGCAACATGAATGAGCATTAACTTATGCTATATAAAAATATATACATACCTAGTCTAAACGACGAAAGTCAATTGACCTTGTATATATCTAGTTACTCCCCGAGTACAAATAAACTTTGAAAACAAATTTAATCTGTTTTCATAACATAATTCTTAATGAGTATAGTTGCAGATGTATGCTTTCAAAAACATTTAACCTTAATAATAGGCCAACTGAAAACTTTTTTTGGACGCCTACTTGAGATTCAGGCTTTACAAACCTGAATACTCTATATGAGGATGCCCAGTACTCTCAAAAATCAATAAAAGAAACTTACCAAGTTTCGATGGATATTCGTCAAAACGAAATCCTTAATTAATGACTCAAGAAATCAATGAAGCCTGAAGCTTTGTCCCACTATGATCCACATAATAGTCAATGTGAAGATGTAATCCTTCACATTTAGAACACAGTTCACCTATTACCGGACAAAATTAAATTGAGCATTTTAATGGACTTTCAAAAGTCCCACATAAATTCGAAAAGAGGAATTAATTTGGAACAACAGAAGTGTCCGGAATCGACCAACTTTGGAATGATGTCACCTTGGATTGATGATGTAAGGCATCATTAACCAATCCTATAAATCTGACGAACCCGAAGATTCTTCAAAAAGGGTGAAACTTTCATTGTCCATTCAAAAGGGAAAAATGATTACGAGATCATCTTGATTCACGTGGACATTGACTATCTTCACTTCCTCAAAAAAATTTAAGATGATATGTTTACTATCATCATAATAATAATAAGACCTTTAGGTCTCTTGAGAGTATTTGAGGGATAAAAGTGGACTTATCCACTCCCTACATAGGGCTGATGATGTACTCAAGAGTACTCATTCATACATACTCTAAAAATGGTCATTATCAAACATATTATCCAACCGCAGTCTATCTTTTAACAGCATATAGAACACATTAATAAATGGCAGGAACATTGGATAACACTGGAAAATCAAATAATATTGCCAACCGGAATAATGTCGAACACCCTGAAGTTTGTGTTCACACCCAAAAATGGATATAAATAAATCATTAAAATGATTTAAACGGATTACCGATCCATTAAAAATCCAGTTGTAGAACATGCAATTACAATGCAAACCATCAAAACGCCTCCTTAGAACCTATTTATATGAGCCTGATCACCTCATATAAACAGTTTTCAATAACCCCTAACAGGGGAAGCGTTTAGAGTACATCTTACAGATTGTGCCATGATGTGTACACATTCCCATATCACCACTAAAAACCATCAAAATGTACTCCAAACAGGGGAAGCATTTAAATTCACTTCTCCTAAGATGTGCATTGATGGACCCTCCTTTAAAAATTCGATGAGATCCTGAAGATCCTTCACATTCAGAAATCTTTAATTTCCCAGTATAAAGTTCAACAGAAATATTATAATAATCCATAAGCCTGAAGCTCAATTTGACCATTTCAAACATTAATACCTATGATCTGATTATCATGAATTGTGATGAGATCATGAAGATCCACACTTATGAAACTATTAAACAGTTATCAGACATAGTTATTGACAATATAAATATTGTCAAATTCACACATCCTTGCTGCTAAAAATCCAGCTAGGATTGACATACCAAATATAATGGATGTAATCCACCAGTAGCAGAAGTGGATGTCCTCAATGGATGAGAGGACATACCACGAGGCTCCAAAGCGAGAAATAACTCCTGGAGATCCTAAAGCAATACACCATAGGAAAGTGAGCTCATCTCCATACTCTCTTCCTTTCCAGAACATCTAGCAGAGATGAATCTGAAATAAACTGAAATATTATTGAATAATGTACGTACATGGGGAGGTGTTTGGATAAAAAACACACTTGTCGACAATTACACATATTTCATTTTTCCATTTAAATGATAAATATTGTTCCACACTCCGTTTCCTGAAGCAAACGTAGAGATTGGCCAATAATGTGGAAGAGACAATAATAAGTTGAGCTGGACTCACTTATGAAATGTGAAGTGTTTGGACCTGTAGTCCTGATATCAAAAGATATCAAATCTGTGGGCTAACCAAGTATTGTATAAACATAAACATAAATAAATAAAATCGTATGCTATAAGCAATACGCTATAGGTTAGAGGTTTATTTCGCTGAAACCAGGAAGTAATCAAGTAAGATGAGCTTGACTCACTTACAAAATTATATAAACTGATGTATCAGGCCACCTGGTCATAGTTGCGAAAACTATGCGATTGGCAAAGGAAATTTTGGGCTATATTGCTATGGATGATGTGACCACATACCCTTACAGATTTCCTTCTTATTTGCATGGATAGATTTTTGGGACATCTATCATATGAAATTATCATCTTGAAGATGACACCATCATCCAGAAGATAAATTATCATCCTGAAGATGACACCAATATTTTGAAGATGAAATTATCATACTGAAGATGAAATTATCATCATGAAGATGACACCATCATCCAGAAGATGAATTATCATCCTGAAGATGAATAATCATCATGAAGATGAAATTATCATCCCGAAGATGAATAATCATCCAGAAGATGAAAACATCATCCCAAAGATGAATTATCATTCAGAAGATGAAATTATCATCCCGAAGATGAATAACATATGACATTAAACTTCATACACCCGAAGTTGATGAAGAAACATGTACAATTGCAATCCACCAATACACCTACTGGTTGTATGGATGCACATTTAGTCCACTTCCGTTCGCTGGAAGAGGGGAATGATATCCTAGGTCCTGAAGTGCATTACTTAAGTGTTTTTGGTACACTCCTTTATCTAGCCAACTACACGCGACTCTAGAGAGCATTGGCAGTAAATCTGTTAGCCAGATACAGAGCAGCGCCTATAGCGCACCACTGGACCAAATATATGTAGCTTCTGCGCTACCTCTAAGGGTCAAGGTTCATCATACATGTTAAATGTATTTGCAGATACAGGTTACATATCATCGTGATGACTACAACAAAGGAATAACCAACTCTTAGAGACTAGCAAAGCATGCTTCCAAGGCAACATCAATCCCACCATCCTGAGAGGCTCATCATCCAAGAAGCAAATCATGAGTATGCACAGGCAGGTCCTGCAGTACCTCGCAGACACAGTGACGACTGAGTCAGAGACGTGGAGCTACCTACCGAGTCTGCAGACCACTCCTCTTCAGAAGAGCTCCCTCAGATTCAGTAGCTGCCATATATGAATGATACATGTATAGATGAGCGATACTTGTATAGATGAGCGTTGTCTTGTACTTTGTACTTATTTCCGGAATATTGTAATGTATAGTTGCATAGGAGATCTACAAGCCTACAGTCTGTACAGATCATGGGGAGTCAAATGAGTGTTGTACTCTTTTTCCTTGTCTATTGGTTTTTTCCACAGGGGTTTCCATAGCTAAAGGTTTTAACGAGGCAACCTCATTGACTCGGGATCCACAAGTATCCATCCCTAAATACTTCCACTAATCAGGGAAAGTTATGGAAAACTGTACTCTTTTCCTTGGCTATTGGGTTTTCCGCTGGGTTTTCCATAGCTAAAGGTTTTAACGAGGCAGTTATTCATAACTTAGGATCTAGTAGTATCCACCTTTTATGATACTCATAAACACTATGGATCCTGCAGTATACATATGTTGAGTATTCAACGATGGTTGGATAAGGGGAAGTGTTATGAATAGGGCTAATTGGGCCTATTGGGTATCCACCCATTACGTTACTTTTCTATAAATATAGGGCTACGGCTTCAGTAGCCATCACCTTCATAACATAAACTAATTTTTCTAGATTTTTTGCATTTGTTTTATTTTAAATGGATATTTTCTCTCACCTTTTTGCATAGTAAAATAGTAGATAGAGCTGTAGTCTGTTTAACAAAGATTGAGAGAAAGAAGTAGATGCTGTTTGACTTATAGTATTTATACATTTATTTCCAATTCTTAGTATTTCTTTGAGAATATTATTTGTTGTTCTGACAGGAACTAGGGGACAAGGTAGTGGTGCTAACTTAAACGTTCAAGTAAAACTAATCAAATCACAGGATCCCCAGTGGTATTTTGATGAGCTAGCATTTCCATATGATTTATGTGAAGAGGTAATTGCTGGTAGAATTTATATGCTCAAGCAACCCTTAAATATTAACTTGTGTGGCATATGCTCAATCAAAGGAAGTGTAATATAACGTCGGAAAATGTTGAAGAGAGATGGCTAAGGCAGAGGAGTTTCATGATGATGATTGTGAATACACGTGGACTGACAAAAATGTTCGAGATCCAAAAGGTGAGGGGAAAGGGTGGTATTACAAGGTAGCATGAATCAATAGGTACGAGTTGCTAGGTCAATATATCCAGTTTTCAGGATGAAACGTAATGTTGGGATGGGGAAGACAACTTTGACCATGAATAAAGATTTGGAGGAAAAAAGAGCTAGAGGGAAAAGCATTCTTATTTTATTGGGATTTGAACTAGATGCGGTTATGACATTCTAATAACATAGCAATTTTCTTTAGCTCGATATTTGGGTAAAAGTAAGCACCAAAGTGGATCAATGGTCATCTAGTTGCTTAGATAGGCTGTTTAACAGCCTAGGCACCGCCAATGCGTTTAGCAATCCTATTGTTGGAAGCTGGTTGGTCGTCTTGAAAACACGAGCCATGACTGCCGCCATGTACTACCACCTCCATGATTGAGACACCATTCTTGCACCACAAAGGGCTATTCTGAAAAATGTCCATAAATTCCTTAATTCTTTTTAACATATCAAACTTACAACAGTATATTGATTTAAATGTTCAGATTTATACCAAACACGGTGTTACAGTTTAAGAATGTGATGCCTAAGAATCAGGACCCTTGGATATGGGAATATTGCATTTTTTGTACCAAAAGCAATGTAAAAGAGTATCTGTTTTCTGTCGGAGGCAATTGATATCCGATCCATATTTGGTTGTCAAATATTAAACTAGAATTACTAGAATGCTAAATGCTAATTTCAGTACTTCAAATGCTTGATTTTTAGAACCATTGGCAAAAAGTATATAACTATTTGTTATAACATCCATTGTATATTTTTTGTTTATCGATGTGCATGTTATGTTCGGTTTCTGAAAAGCAAACACGATCTATTTGATCCATTCAATGTGCTTTGTATGCTTTTCATATCTTTATATATTTCTTCGTGTGGGAATCCTTGATCAAAACATGTGTTGATTATGCCATTCATATAATCTGAGCATCATGTGTTGGATACTACGTGTAGTTGGATACAACGATCGATGACTTCGTGTTTGATGATAACAAACGTGTGTGAACGATTTGATGTGTGTGCTAAGTGTTTTCAGGAGTGGCAAGCTCGTAAATAATCAAAGGATGACTTAGTTAAAGAAATGGAGAAATATGCAAAGAAGACTTAGTCAAAGTGATGGAGAAATTACAATTCATTTGCAATTTGGACTTGGTCAAAGATAGAGAGATATGGAGAGATCTCATTCATGTGCTAAAGTGATTGAACCAAATCTCATGCAAATCAATTTGCGATTAAATTAGATCCTATTCAAATCCTATAGCCATTCAAATTCAAATCCTCTTCAAATCCAAATTCAAACTCCAAATCCTATCGTGATTAGAAGAGATCTTCCATTAGATTATATTTCAAATCTTATTCAAGCTAGGATTTCATCAAATCTCCTTATTCTATGGGATTCTACTTGAGCCAAAGAGATCTCCTCAGTCTCCTATATAAACCCATCTTCAAATGAGAGCTTCAAGCGGCCAAAAACAAAAATCCAAGGGGGGTGCGGCCAACACAAAGGGGAAAGCCATAGGCCGCAAGTTTCATGTCCAAAACCCTTCGTTTTGCAACCATCCAAAGCCTCGCATCTCTACATTGCGCAATCTCCAAGAGCCTTCAATCCTCCCCTTGCCGAAATCCTCATTGCCAAGAGTTCTATATAGCTGCAAGCTATTCAAGAAACATCTCTTCTCCATTGCGCAACAAGATTCAAGGAACCCTCTTCATTGCGCAAGGCTTCAACCTCTAAGGGCAAGCAACTCCAAGAGCTCTCCATCCTCTACAAGGACACACCATCCAAGCAAGAGCTTCTCCACCTCCTTGCGCAACATTGCAATCAAGCTCCATTGCCAAGTTCTTCATTGCGCAAGGTTGCTTCATCTCCTCTTCCATTGCTCAAGCTTCAAGGGTCATCTTTAACTCCATTGCGCAAAGCTTCAAGCCATCCATCTCATCCCTTGGTCGTAAGTTTAAAGAGTCATCATCTACCTTGCCACAAGTCACAAAGCTAAGGAGGACTTCTCACATCAAGGCCGCAAGTTCTAGGGTCTCATCATCCATTGTCGCAAGCTTCGAGCCAAAGAAGGAGGCTACAACATTTTGGGCGACGTGAGATAGACGACTACATCCTGTCAGACTTGATCTGACCTGAGCTGATCGACAGAGACAACATACCGACACGAATTGAGCTTTTCTAAATTCTTATTACTTTATATTCGTGTATTTGGTGTATCGATCTTTGTATGTTACTTTATTCATTCTTTTGGGGCCTTGTCTAGTTGGGGCTAGGCAAGAGGGTTTTGACGAGTTGGTGTTTGTCAATAGAGAGCTTTTACTAGGATTATTAGTGTTTAGTACTTTGGGAGTGCGGTACGGGAACCTGTTGAGTGTAGAGTAGGTGCTCTAGTTTCGGTTGTACCAGTAACATAATTAATCTAGTATTTGCTTTGGGGCTGGAGTAGGTCGTTGGGGCGACTGAACCAGGGTAAATCTGCTGTGCACTCTGTGATTGTCTTTATTACACTGCATCTTATTATTTGTGCTATATAACTGCCTGTGATTTCGTGTGTGTGCACGAATATTTTTATTAGCCTATTGACCCGTGTTTCAGAGTGTTTTCTCACTACAAAGCGTTGACCGTGGAGAACCCGGTCAACGTGGTCAAGGGGCCCGCCTTGGGTCCCTTGGGGGCTTCGAATTGGTGCAGAAGGGGCGAGGGGAAGCCTCGGCCCTTGTTGAGATGCTCGGCCTCGGATAGACGTGCTCGGCCTCGGCTGAAAGGGGGACGAGGGGTAGCCTCAGGCGCCCGGGTAGATGCACGGCCGACGGGGGGCGAGGGGAATCTCGGACCTGACTAAGACGCTCGGCCTCGGTGGGGCGTGCTCGGCCTCGGCAGGTTGACGGTGAGGGGAAGCCTCACTATCCAGTCGGACGAGGGGTCGGAGAGGGGCGAGGGGTAGCCTCGGCCCGTTGATCTGCTGTCCACCTGCGTAGACGAGAACGCTCGTCAGGGGGCCGGACCTTGGTTCCGGCCAAATCCCCTCCGATGCCTAAGTCAGATAGTGATCTGAGAAAGGAGGCCCGGCGGAGACGGTTCGACTCGTGAGGAGATCGTAACGGCGTCTCTCGGCGCGAGCGGGGGAGGAAGGAGATGAATTGGGGGAACGAGGTCGTTGATGGAGTACCTTAGGTTTTGTTACCTGAGATGCGGTCCTCTTCTTCGTCGTCCTCCGAGTCCTTTTGTAGAGCTCCCTGCGTGATTGCCTCTGGCCCACGTCCCACACCCGCCCTCGATCGTGCCCCATCAATCTGCCCCCTCGCCGCCGCTCTCTTCGCCATTCCAGCACCTCCCCATTACCGCCATTTAGTGGTCGCGCGTTCCGGGGAACGGTTTTCGCAGGAGTGGGTGAGTGTCCAGCGGGTTATCAGGGGCCGGGTCGGATCGACATTCGAGAAGATCCCTTACAGGGCCTTTGTTGAATGGGCTTGAGGTTGCAGGTGGGCCTTCGACCAGTAGTCGGGCTCCTGGGCTCGTGTCTTTTGGGGTCTCGGTCAAATAGGCGTAACAATTGCCCCCATCGGTCGAGTTGATCGGCTTCGGCCTGTTCGGCTCGGCCGATGTGACCTCTGCCGATTTTGACAAGCTCGCCAGTCGATGCCGACTCATTTATTAGTCGTCATCATGGGTGGGCCCGTTCGATATTTTTAAGGCGCGGGCTCCGAAGCGCCGTCAGCCTTCGGATGTTGCCACGTGTAGCGGCAAGCTTATCCCTGCCGTTCGCGGAGTCGTCTTAAGTGGAAAAGCCGAGGGATTCGTGAGCCTCCATCCCGTCGCCTTTCTTCTTTATGCTGATCCCCCTTCTGTCTGAGCTCTGCCCCATGTCGTCTTCCTCTGCTACGGGTTCGGTTCGGTCGGAGCACGATGCGGCTCCAGGTCGGCGGGTGGCACTCCTTCGGCGATTAGTCAGCATGGGGATGATCCTTCAGGGGTTCCTTCTGAGGTCTTGGCGTGGCCTTCGTCGATCTGTGCCACCGCCATCGGGAGTATGCGCTCCTCCTACCTGCTTCCGCCCTACTCGGCTCGTGCCCCTGGGGCCGACGAGCGGATCTGTTCTCCTGGTCCCAATGAGGTCGGAATATATGAGAGGTGCTTTCACTTCGGGCTCCGTTTCCCGCTTCATCCTTTTATCGTGGAGTTCCTTCAGGCCCACAATGTGTGCTTGTGTCAATTCTGTCCCAACGCCGTCGGGATCCTCGTCGGGTTCGTTGTCGTCTGCATGCTGAAGGGTGTGGTGCCCTCTCTCCGCCTCTTTGCCCAGTTCTACCGCCTGAGCCTCCACCAATCGGGGGCGTGGATTTACATCAGCGCCCGCCCGAAGATGTCCCTGGTGCTGGGGTTGTCGAGCTCTCTGAAACGCTGGAAGGGGGAATACGTGTTCGTCACATTCCCCTCGAGCGTACACTTCCCGGCTCGGTGGGTGGCGGCCGGTGCCGTTCTTAATCTGGGTGAGCCGACGGTCGCTGAGCAGCAGACGGCGAGGGACATGTTGGCAATTCCTCCGAGGGAGCGCTCGATCGACTTCCTCTTTAGTGACCTCAATTTGCGTAAGACAGTGTGGCCCCTAGGTAAGCTGCTCCGAGCGTTCGCCCCTCGAGGTCGCCCAGGTTCTGCTCTGTCTCTCATTTATTCTTTGAGTGCAGGTGGGTTCCCTCTCGGTCCTTCTCCTGCCAGCGCTCTCGTGCAGGCCCCAAACCCGGATCCGCGCAGAAGGGACCATGTGTTGGCGGTCCGGAAGAAGCAGCGGGTTGTGACCGCATCCGGAGGCTCGAAGCGAAAGAAGATGTCGTCTCCCTCTCTCCCCTTGCAGGGATCTCCCAAGAGGCTCCGTGAGGGGGTCGAGGGGGTCGACGTTCAGCCGACTGCTGACCGACCTCATCCTGCTCCCGTTGAGGTTGCTTGGCCGTGGGCCGGCCCTTCACCTCTTCCGGACGGCTCTCTCCCTGATGCTTACAGTCGGTATCCCTGGATGCGGCGGAGGAGCAGGCGAGGGCCCTTGCTGCCCAACTAGGAGAGAAATCCCGGGAGATCGAGAAGGAGAGGGCGGAGCACCAACGCCAGGTAGAGACCCTAGAGGCTCGGCTGCGTGGGCTCGAGGAGTTGGATCCTGCCCGGATCGCTCAGGATGCCGTGGCGGAGTATGCCACCTCCTTTGTGGAGACCGCCTTATTGGAGGCGTACGAGAAGGGCTTCGCCCGGTGCCAGTCCGAGATCCAAGAGAAGTTCCCGCTCTCGGGGATCAACTTCGAGAAACTTCGGATGTACTCTGACGCCGAACGGAGTAAGGGGGGAGACCCTAGTGAGCCTCCAGCCTGTGGCGCCCCTGGCGCCCCCGGAGAAAAATGAGGGAGGGGAATGCCCCTCGACCTCTTCGTGTATCCTTCTGTATACCTTTTTGCTTTATCGGGAAGGGAATGAATTTAAAACAAATTTATTTCATAGGAAACGATACATCTATTGAAAGTACTTGCGTAAATATTCCGCATTCCAAGTGTGAGTGAGAACTCTCCCTTCCATGTCGGCTAGTCGGTAGGCTGCGGGTCCGAGGACCTCGACGACTTTGTAGGGTCCCTCCCATCTAGCCGCGAGCTTCCCTTTGCGAGCGGTATTGGTGGTGAAGCCCGCCTTCCGGAGGACCAGGTCCCCGAGGTGGAAGCTTCTCCCCCGCAACCGAGCGTTGTAGTATCGGGCCACCTTCTGCTTTTGGCGGACGATGGTGGCCAGTGACTGCTCCCGTCGCTCGTCGAGGAGCTCCAGGCTGAGCCCTAGGCCCTGCGAGTTCCGGTCTTCGTCAAAGTATTTGAGGCGAAGAGATTCTTCACCCAATTCGACCGGTACCACCGCCTCGGCCCCGTAGGTGAGCATGAAGGGGGTCTCGCCAGTAGCCTCCTTGTGGGTCGTCCGGTATGACCAGAGTATCCCGGGGAGCTCTTCCGGCCAGTTCCCTTCGGCGTCCTTCACTTTCTTCCGGAGGGGCTCTATGATACACTTGTTGGCCGCTTCTGCCATCCCGTTGGTTTGGGGGTGTGCTACCGAGGCAAAGAGGAGCTTGATTCCCCATTCCTCGCAAAAATCTTTAAACCCTGCTGAATCGAACTGCTTCCCGTTGTCTGTGACGATGGCCCGTGGTACTCCGAATCGGGAGATGATGGAATTCCACACGAAGCTTTTCGCTTTCTTCCACGTGATGGTTGCCAACGGCTCGGCCTCGATCCACTTGGTGAAGTAGTCCACTGCCACGATCAGGTGCTTCCGCTGCCCTCGTCCTGGCTTGAACGGTCCGAGGATGTCGAGCCCCCATTTCGCAAAGGGGAGGGGGCTCACGATGGGGATGAGCTCTGACGGAGGAGTCGAGATGTGGTGGGCGTACCTCTGGCATTCTTGGCATTTCTGCACGTAGCTTGTAGCATCTTTGGCCAAGGTCGGCCAGTAGTACCCCTGCCTTAAGATCTTCTGCGCGACTCTCTTGCCCCCGTGGTGATTCCCGCAGATCCCGTCGTGAACCTCCCGTAGGACGTAGTCAGCTTCTTGCGGTCCGATGCACTTCAAGTATGGGAGGACGTCCGTCTTGGTCCAGCGTCTCCGGTAGAGCGTCCCCTCATGGATCACGTATCGGAGTGCTTTTCTCTCCAGGGTTCGGCGCTCATCCCCATCGGCCGGCACCTCTCCGTGTGTGAGGTATCGGATGATCGGGTCCATCCAGGTGGGCTCTTGGTCGATCGCCATCACCTCGTGCTCCATCGTGCTGGGGGACGGCAGGTTCTCTACGTAGATGGTGCGGCCCAGCTCCTTTGGCGAGGACGAGGCCAGTTTTGACAACGCATCGGCCCGCGCATTCTCTGACCGTGGGAGGTGTAAGACCTCCACGTCCTTGAATTTGGACATCGCCGCTCTGGCGACTGGGAGATATCTCTGCATCGCCTTCTCCCGTGCCTCGTAACTCCCTAAGAGTTGGTTGACAATGAGCTTCGAGTCGCTGAGGAGGCGGACGGACTCGGACCCGAGCTCCAGGGCCAGCCTCAGGCCGTTGATCACAGCTTCGTATTCCGCCACGTTGTTCGTGGCCGGGAACTCGAACCGCAACGCGTATTCCGCGATGTTCCCCTCCGGAGATCGGATCGCAATCCCGGCCCCTACTCCTTACTGCGTGGCCGACCCGTCCACATGAACTATCCACGCTCCTGGATCCTCTGGTTGAGAGTGGTCAGCCGAAAGAAAGGACAAGGGTTGAGCAGTTACCGTCCCCGGGTCTTCTCCCTCTGGGGGGCCACTTCCTTCCGTCGTGCATTCGGCGATGAAGTCGGCTAGGGCATGTCCCTTGATGGCCGTGCGCGGTTTGAATCGGAGGTCGAACTCGCTCAGTTCCACTCCCCAGTTTAGCATCCTTCCCATTCGATCGAATCTCTTGAGGTTCTGTTCCAGCTGTGAGTCGGTCAGGATCAGTATGGTGTGGGCCTGGAAATAGGGTCGGAGCCTTCGCGCTGAGAGGACGAGGGCGTACGCCAGTTTCTCCATGGGTGAGTATCGCACCTCCGCCCCCTTCAAGATCCGGCTCGTGTAATATACCGGCCATTGCACCCCGCCGTCCTCCCGGATCAGCACCGAACTCACAGCTTCCTCCGCGCACGCCAGGTAAAGGCTCAGCGACTCCCCTTCCCGGGGTTTGGACAGGAGAGGGGGGCTGCGGAGGTACTCTTTGAGGTCCCCGAACGCCCGGGAGCAGTCTTCGTCCCAGAGTATTGTCTTCCTATTGTTCGGAGGTTCCGCGATTGCTTTCCTCAGGACCTTGAAGAAGGGAAGCGATCTTTCCGCTGATTTGGAAAGGAATCGCCCCAGGGCTGCGATGCGCCCGTTCAGCCTCTGTAGCTCCTTGATCGTCGTCGGCTCGCGCATGTTAACCAGCGCATCGATCTTGTCGGGATTAGCTTCAATACCACGATTAGTTATCATAAATCCCAAGAATTTGCCAGATCTTACCCCGAACGTGCATTTCGCGGGGTTGAGCCGAATGTGGTGTCGCCGCAACCGCTCGAAGGTCTCCCGCAAGTCGGCGATGTGGTCTTCCGGTCGCCTTGACTTGACAAGCATGTCGTCGACATAGACTTCTAGGTTCCTTCCGATCTGGGAGCTGAACACCTTGTTGACCATTCTCTGGTAGGTGGCCCCCGCGTTCTTCAAGCCAAAGGGCATCTTCCTGTAGCAGTAGGTTCCCCGGTCCGTCGTGAAGGCAGTCATCTCTTCGTCCCGGGGGTCCATCTGGACTTGATTGTACCCGGAGTAAGCGTCCATGAAGCTTAGCATCTCGTATCCCGAGGCGTTGTCCACCAGGTGGTCGATGCGCGGCAGGGGATAGCTATCCTTGGGGCAGGCCTTGTTGAGGTCACTGAAGTCCACGCACATTCGCCACTTCCCGTTGGGTTTTTTGACCATCACCACGTTCGACAGCCACTCCGGGTACCAGACTTCTCGTATGAAGCCGGCATCGAGGAGACGCTCCACTTCCTCGGAGGCTGCCTTCATCTTCTCGCCGCCCAGGTTACGCTTCTTCTGCCTAACCGGTTTGAAGTTGGGGTCGGCGTTGATCTGGTGGACGATCACCTGGGGGTCCACGCCGGGCATGTCTTCGGGCGACCAGGCGAAGATGTCCAGGTTCGCCTCCAGGCATTCGATCAGCTGATCCCTCAGGTCCGGGCTCAGCCCTCTCCCGATCGAGACGAACCGGCCCTCGATGTCCGTGACCGGGATTTGCTCCTGCTCCTCCGCAGGGGTGGGCCTGGGCCCACTCCTTAAGTCGAGCGCGGCCATCCGGTCAGCTAGTCGATCCTCGGGACCTTCCTCCGCCAGTTGATAGCAGGTATTCGGTCTCCCCGCGTCGCCTTCGACTTGCCCCATCCCCCCGGCGTTCGGAACTTAATGGTCCGATGGAGGGTCGAGACCACCGCGCCGACGGCGTTGAGTAGGGGTCGGCCGATGATCCCGTTGTATTCCGACCCGATCCCCAATACGATGAATTCCACCGCTAGGGTCACAGAGTCTGGTGTGTTTCCGAGCGTTACCGGGAGATGGATAGTGCCGATGATGGGGGTGGAGTGACCCGTGAATCCGACCACGGGACCCGAACGAGGTCGCAAGTCTTCTTTCTGCCGGCCCATCTTCTCCAGGGTTGACATAAATAGGACGTCACAGGAGCTGCCGGTGTCGACAAGCAGCCGTCGCACTAAGATAGTGTCTATGACCACTGATACCACCAAAGCCACGTCCGAGCTGCGTGCCGTTATGGGCGCACTCGGTCTCCCGACCGGTGGGGAAGGGGAGGGCATCCCGGCCCTTTCCCCACAACTCTCCTCGCGTCGGTCCCGTGCCCCTTCTTGGCAACGATGGCGGGCCCTGTCGCCCCGCGTCGGGGCCTCGCCCTTCTTTCGCCGAGAGGAGGGAGGCCGCGTCATCGCAGATGTGGTTTGTTTCTTCGTGGGACAGTTTTCGTTCCCACAGACGGCGCCAGATGTTTCAGAGTGTTTTCTCACTACAAAGCGTTGACCGTGGAGAACCCG
This sequence comes from Scilla litardierei, assembly GCA_030789695.1. Lineage (NCBI taxonomy): Eukaryota > Viridiplantae > Streptophyta > Magnoliopsida > Asparagales > Asparagaceae > Scilla > Scilla litardierei. The sequence continues at coordinate 136,338,086 of CM061138.1, read as the reverse complement.
GTCAACGTGGTCAAGGGGCCCGCCTTGGGTCCCTTGGGGGGCTTCGAATTGGTGCAGAAGGGGCGAGGGGAAGCCTCGGCCCTTGTTGAGATGCTCGGCCTCGGATAGACGTGCTCGGCCTCGGCTGAAAGGGGGACGAGGGGTAGCCTCGGGCGCCCGGGTAGATGCACGGCCGACGGGGGGCGAGGGGAATCTCGGACCTGACTAAGACGCTCGGCCTCGGTGGGGCGTGCTCGGCCTCGGCAGGTTGACGGTGAGGGGAAGCCTCACTATCCAGTCGGACGAGGGGTCGGAGAGGGGCGAGGGGTAGCCTCGGCCCGTTGATCTGCTGTCCACCTGCGTAGACGAGAACGCTCGTCAGGGGGCCGGACCTTGGTTCCGGCCAAATCCCCTCCGATGCCTAAGTCAGATAGTGATCTGAGAAAGGAGGCCCGGCGGAGACGGTTCGACTCGTGAGGAGATCGTAACGGCGTCTCTCGGCGCGAGCGGGGGAGGAAGGAGATGAATTGGGGGAACGATGTCGTTGATGGAGTACCTTAGGTTTTGTTACCTGAGATGCGGTCCTCTTCTTCGTCGTCCTCCGAGTCCTTTTGTAGAGCTCCCTGCGTGATTGCCTCTGGCCCACGTCCCACACCCGCCCTCGATCGTGCCCCATCAATCTGCCCCCTCGCCGCCGCTCTCTTCGCCATTCCAGCACCTCCCCATTACCGCCATTTAGTGGTCGCGCGTTCCGGGGAACGGTTTTCGCAGGAGTGGGTGAGTGTCCAGCGGGTTATCAGGGGCCGGGTCGGATCGACATTCGAGAAGATCCCTTACAGGGCCTTTGTTGAATGGGCTTGAGGTTGCAGGTGGGCCTTCGACCAGTAGTCGGGCTCCTGGGCTCGTGTCTTTTGGGGTCTCAGTCAAATAGGCGTAACAACCCGCTTTAGGCTTATATCCAGATCCAATAAGTGGTATCAGAGTAGGTTAGAGGATCTAATCTAGCATGAATACCCCAAACTTAGTATTTGCTGAAGGCATGTCTATAGAATGACCTCTATTCAGTGGTCATGAGTATATCCACTGGAAGGCTAGGATGAATGTTTATTTATTATCCATAGATTTTGACACTTGGCAAATTATTGAAAACAGCTATACTAAAATCTCTAAGCCTGAAAGTAATTTGGATGCTAAAAATATGTGTGCTATGAATGCTAAAGCAATGAACATATTATTGTGTGGTTTAGATTGAAAAATATTTGATCATATCTCATATTGCTCTTTTGCATAGGATATATGAGGACATTGGAAACATCATATGGAAATGAGCAAACTTTCGGCGATCACATCTCAAGCGATGAAAAGAGGTCACAGAAGAAGAAGAAGAAGAACCGAAAGGGAAGAAAAGCTCTTTTAAGTAAACATGATACTTGCGTGACTAAGAATATTTGTGACAATACTAATGATGAAATTATTTGCCAACATTACAGGAAACCTGGTCACACCAAAGGGGATGTCTATCGATGGAGAAAGAAAAAGAAAAGGAAAAGAACTCTTCAGTTACGTGGGATGACGATAGCAAGGATGAGACTCAGAAAGAGACTGCTCATACATCCCTTTGCTTGATGTGAAAGCTAGATGATGTAATCAAAGTTCAACTTCTGAAGACTGTTAATGAAATGCAAGGTGAAATTGAAAGCCTAGAATTAACTACAGAGAAACGTAAATCCACATTAGAAAAGTATAGAAATGTTAATGATGAACTGCAACAAGACAATTACAACATGTCATTAGAAATTGATGAACTAAAAGAAAAAATTGTCGCATGTGATTCTATCATTAATTTGTTGAAAGAAGAAAAATCTAGCTATGTTGAAAAAGTTGATTGTTTTTCTTGTCCTATTTTGTTAAAAGATATTAGCATGCATAAAGAAAGAGTTACTAAGCTAGAAATTGAAAATAAAGAGCTTATTGAAAAGATGTGCATGCTAAATAATGAGTTTAAAGAAAAAATAATTGATTTTGAAAAGAAAGCTGAAAACATGATAAAGAATGAAGAGGACAATAAGAAAGCTTTCATTAGTAAATGTACTTTGCTTGTGAACGGAAATACTAATTTGAAATCTAAAGTCACGAACCTAGAATTGACCATTAAAAAATTTGGTGTGGGAAAACAATTTTTGGACATAATTTTTGGAAATCAAATATATGGCAATAATAGGCGTGGACTTGTTGGATATGATTTGAAACGTGCTGAAAAATCAAAATATAGGAAAGTTCACATTGAGACAACAAGAGATAGAAATATTCATGCAAAGTGCTTTACATGTGGGTGTGTTGGTCATATTTCCCTTTATTGCAAAAGTTCCTTAGCCAAACGACGTCGGAAGGTATGTTTTCTTGATCGAGCGTAATGAATACCTTCATAGCTTTTTGTGTGCTTGATTTGTTTTTGTTTGTGTGCTAGTTCATTTGTTTGTGTGCTAGTTCATTTGTTAGGATGCTTTAGTTCTTTATAAACACAAAACAAAAAAAACTGAAAAATACAAAAAGCTATAAAAATGGTGCTTAATGTGTATCTTCTTTTGAATCATCAAATTGGTATTAATGAATGAGATTCATATCCATGTAGAAATTGATGTATTATTGTAAAGTGAATGTGTCTTTTATGAAATATTGGAAAGTGAATGTAGGATGAAAAATAGCTGAAAATCTAAGGGATATGATGTGTCTTGTCTTGGATAAAAAATAGAGCTCAAAAGAAGTGAAATGAATATATATATATGTGAAAAAGAAAGAAAAGAGCTCCGTATGAAAACTGGATACGATCTATGGCAACGACACTACCCACGAGTATCCAGCATAAGCTTTAGAGTAAACTTTAGCGTTGGTGTTATACTCGTCAAGCAATGCCACCCCACATCTAAGGGTCCTCATAGGCTATGTTTTGGATGTGGTAACTTGAACTCAATTTTAATGAGATGTGGAAATCAATCCTAGATGATATCATGTTACATGGAAAAGTGGATTGGTTTTGGTTAAATTTCTTAAAAGTTCTTCTTATGTGCTTCAATGTTTAATCATCACACTTAAACGATGGTGTAAAACGTCTATGTTATAAACTATCATTGGATTTGAGGTGCTTATTCTACGAATGTCTACATGCAAGTGTTTGTTGTAATTTATAATACTCTCTTTTTCCATGTGTTATGAAATTGACCTCGTGAATACCCTTTTGATGATAACAATGGGGAGAATATTTGGGAAAGATTTGGTGTTATATGCTTAATGCATGCTAATGAATAATGTGAAATACGTAAATATTGTGCTTAATGAATATGTGTTCAAGGAAAAATGAATAAAGGGGGAGCATGAATATAGGGGGAGCATGCATACATGTTGAACATCATTGCATATTATTGTGATTGTATTATTTCCTTCATCATCACACTTCACACACACATGTTACAATGATATTCTTTGAATCGTTATTGCTCAAATCTTATATTGGTTTGTCATCATAAAAAAGGGGAGATTGTTCGGTACAAAGTATAGTTGGATACACCGATCGATGACTTTGTGTTTGATGATAACAAACGTGTGTGTGGACGATTTGATGTGTGTCTAAGTGTTTTCAGGAGTGACAAGCTCGTAAATACTCAAAGGATGACTTAGTCAAAGTGATGGAGAAATATGCAAAGAAGACTTAGTCAAAGTGATGGAGAAATTGCAATTCATTTGCAATTTGGACTTGGTCAAAGATGGAGAGATATGAAGAGATCTCATTCATGTGCTAAAGTGGTTGAACCAAATCTCATGCAAATCAATTTGTGACTAAATAAGATCCTATTCAAATCCTATAGCCATTCAACTTCAAATCCTCTTCAAATCCAAATTCAAACTCCAAATCCTATTGTGATTTGAAGAGATCTTCCATGAGATTATTTCAAATCCTATTCAAGCTAGGATTCCATCAAATCTCCTTATTTTATGGGATTCTACTTGAGCCAAAGAGATCTCCTCACTCTCCTATATAAACCCATCTTCAAATGAGAGCTTCTTCAAGCGGCCAAAAACAAAAATCCAAGGGGGTGCGGCCAACACAAAGGGGAAAGCTATATGCCGCAAGTTTCATGTCCAAAACCCTTCGTTACGCAACCATCCAAAGCCTCGCATCTCTACATTGCGCAATCTCCAAGAGCCTTCAATCCTCCCCTTGCCGAAATCCTCATTGCCATGAGTTCTCCATAGCCGCAAGCTATTCAAGCAACATCTCTTCTCCATTGCACAACAAGCTTCAAAGAGCACTCATTGCGCAAGGCTTCAACCTCTAAGGGCAAGCAACTCCAAGAGCTCTCCATCCTCTACAAGGACGCACCATCCAAGCAAGAGCTTCTCCACCTCCTTGCGCAACATTGCAATCAAGATCCATTGCCAAGTTCTTCATTGCACAAGGTTGCTTCATCTCCTCTTCCATTGCTCAAGCTTCAAGGGTCATCTTCAACTCCATTGCGCAAAGCTTCAAGCCATCATCTCATAAGTGCGGAACATCCCAAAGAGTTCTCCTGACATTGCGCAACATCCAGAGAGAAGGGCTCTCTCACATTGCACAACATCGAAAGGGGGCTTCTCCACCATTACCGCAAGCCAAGAGCTCCATCTCATCCATTGGCCGCAAGTTTCAAGAGTCATCATCTACCTTGCCGCAAGTCACAAAGCTAAGGAGGACTTCTCACATCAAGGCTACAAGTTATAGGGTCTCATCATCCATTGTCGCAAGCTTCACAACCAAAGAAGGAGGCCACAACATCTTGGGGGTGCCACGACGTGAGATAGACAACTACATCTTGTCAGACTTGATCTGACCTGAGCTGATCGACAGAGACAACATACCGACACGAACTGAGCTTTTCTAAACTCTTATTACTTTATATTCATGTACTTGGTGTATCGATCTTTGTAGGTTACTTTATTCATTCTTTTGGGGTCTTGTCTAGTTGATGCTAGACAAGAGGGTATTGATGAGTTGGTACTTGTCAAGAGAGAGCTTTTACTAGGATTATTAGTGTTTAGCACTTTGAGAGTGCGGTACGGGAACCTGGTGAGTGTAGAGTAGGTGCTCTAGTTTCGGTTGTACCAGTAACATTTATTAATCTAGTATTTACTTTTAGGGCTGGAGTAGGTCGTTGGGGCGACCGAACCAGTGTAAATCTGCTGTGCACTTTGTGATTTTTTTATTACCCTGCATCTTATTATTTGTGATGTATAAGTGCCTGTGATTTCGTGTGTGTGCACGAATATTTTTATTAGCATATTCACCCACCTCTAGGCTTAAATCCAGATCCAACATCATGTAGGTTGGACATGTTTGTTTGCTTTTTTCCCTTTTTCTTCTTTTGTTTTTGTTTTTGTTTTTTGTTTTTGTTTTTGTTTTTGTTTTTGTTTTTGTTTTTGTTTTTTTTTTTTTTTTGGGGGGGGGGGGGTTCAAAGGCAATTATGGAAGGGTTTATGCTGAAATCATTTTCCCAATTTCTTCTCAAGGCTTTCTTTCACCATTAGACAAGTAAAACATATCATTGAAAACAAAATCCGACCAAATGGCCCCTGGTAAACTTATCCATGTAAACCAAAGGCCAAGCAAACTAGTATAACATTCTATGGAAAGATATCATATTTGACCAGCAACAAATATGAGTCGATCACAAATTGCAATTTCCTATCTAATGGCTACATACATCCTTTCCCATACGTCCTCATTTTTTCCCGTCTCTTGTAGCGTCTCATGTTTACCGATAACTGTTACAGTTCATGCTAGGAAATCCAAAATAAGGAACAATTTAAATAAACAGCTCTATACTCAAGTCCAATGACTCCCCTATCATGTTTCAATGTTTTAAGTTCATTGTAGATCCTTGGATCTTTATGAAAACTCTGTTAAGATAACCGTGACACAGGATCTAGTTGTGGTACTTACCATAGGAAAGGCATAAAGTATTACTGACATGCAGGAGGGACTGAGTGTTAAGACAAAATTCAATATGTGCCTAGGATTTGCGCATTACACGAAGTTATGTATTGCTTAGCACAGGAGTGAAGGAGGGACTTACAAGACAACACTCTTAAATTTTCTGTCCACTGTGTAGACATAATACCTGCTGTGGGAACAGTATTGAGGATTACTGATGACCGGGTAGGAATGGAGGAAGGAAAGAAGCCTTATTACATTACTAGCTAATGTGCAATTCTGAGTTTCTATGAGCAATACAAAAGCAAGAACATCGGGATTTTCTTCCTACTTTCTTCTGCGTTTTTTCTATGTATTGGGCACCAAAATTTGATCCGATTCTGTTGAAATACATGCAAGAAATACATGCAAGAAATAACTCATGCTTTAACCATTATGCTAGAAGTTGACACAGATACAGCTATATTTGGTTCTTTCTAACATATTTATGTGATGGATTTGGCAGTGGTAGTTGACCTGTAGCATATTGTTTCATCAAATGCAAAGAACAGTTCAAGCACAGATGTACTTATTTGGTATATGATAATATATATGATATTTGTGCTTGGCACATATCTCCTTGTCTATAAATGTGTATTGACAAAACTGATGTTTGAACTTTGTTGTGTTTGATACAGAAAACAATGGCTGAAGGCAAGGATTATTGTGATCGGAAAATTAATTTGCTGAAGTCTAACTATGAAGAGCTTATTGAGGTAATGTTATTGTGCTAGCCTAATGCATGTTCTCACTTGCTTTGGTCTCATACTTACCTTTAATAATCATTGAAATTTACATTGTATATCCCTTTATTGGAATATTGAAATATTCATCAAGACCTTAACTTAAAACCTGCCGCTGTGGTTTGCACATTTTCATGAACGAGCAGCAGATTATGTTATATTTTAATTGTCTTATTATTGTTAACTTTGATAGTTTGATAAACTGAAGATTCATATCTTTAGTGAAAACTTAAAAAATCACCCCCAACATTTTTGTTGCCTTTTCTTTTAATGATCTAGGCTACACACACACCGAAGAAACAGAAAAAACCAAGTTTCCAGTATTAATTTTTTAGGTTGTATAGATTTTAAAACCCCAAAGCCCAAATATGGGTGAACCCTAGGGGGATTTGACCATCGATCCACTCGTTATAAAAAGTTTTATTGTTCTGAAATCGTCGATTTTGCACCAATTTGATCAAGGGTTGATTCACTTGATTTTTGGTATGTTGATCATCCATGATGTGTAGAACACCTTTGAAAAATTCGAAAAAAAATAAAAGAAATGGTATATATGTGCCTCAGCATATATACATTATTATTTGTGTGCGTACATGAGGATACTTTATGTGTACTGTTAGTGCAGAAAATTTTCTAAATCGACAGCATAAAAATTTATTTTTCCTATGTTTTCCCGAAATTTAGGTTGTTGTAAAAGCCCATTTCTGCAAAAGAATTTGGTACAATCTCCCTCTCTCTCTTTTCGTTCTCTTTTTCTTTTTTCTTTTCTTTTTTCTTTTATTTCCCACAGCCCAGCCCACAGCACACAACTCCCCCCAATTCCCCCTCAGCCCCACGTGCGTGGCACGTGTCTCTCCTCCTCTCTCTCTCTCTCTCTCGCTCTTTCTCCCAATCTCTCTGAGGCGGCGACGAATCGATTCGATCTCTCTCCCCATTTGTTTCCTTCGGCAAGAAGGAAGGGAAAAGTGCAGCAATCCGAGGCCCCCTCTCTTCGCTCCACCTCACAGACACGTGTCACAGCCTCACCATCTCCACACGCCCTTAATTCCCAGGGTTTCGACACGAAATTCTCTTGTTCTGATGCCGATTGTCTTCGTGGCGAGTCCACGGTTCTTCTACCCCTTTCCGAGCTCCACATTTTTCATTCTCCCTATAAAATACCCCGGTAAGTTTAGGGTTTCGGTTTTTACGCGAAAAATCATTTTTCAAAGGAAAATTCTGGTTATCTCTCTTGCTTGAGCTCGGATTTGGTGCTAGATTGCCTAGCAACTGCAGCTGCCCGACGGCAAGGCGGTGGCTACGGCGATCTGTAAATTACTTTAATTTTGGAATTTTTGGGTTTAAATTGGTAGTTTAGCGATGACGATTCTAAGCAAAATTTAGGTGTCCTGAGGCTTGGCAACGACACCCGCCGTTGCCATTAGCCTTGTCATGACTACTCATTGTGTTCTTGGCTAGGCTGTGGCTTCTTTAGCTTGGCCGTGATTGTTCCTATGCTTATCTAGCCTTGCCGTGATTGTCATTTGGGTTGTGGTTTGGCTGTGGCCACTTCAGCCCTTGCTGTGGATGTTCGGGCTCCTTTGCCCTCCAATGTGACATGTCTTTGGTTCCAGCCCCTTGCCGTGACTTCCCTTGGCCTTTCGTGACACCCCCCTGACCTGCTGCGACCTTGTCCCTTGACCGTGACCGATGTATGGTTGGTTGGTTGGTTGTTTGGCCCTTGCCATTGGATAATGGTTTGTTTGTTGTCCATATGAGTACTGTTGGTTATTCAGGATAAAGATGGAACTTTAAAGATGGAACTTGGGCTTGTATCGTAATGATGAAATTGTAATACCCTATGATTGTAAATAATGGGTTGGCCACTGAAGGCCGTTGGAATAATATGATTTACTGCTTGTTGGATCATAAGGCTACTGACTGAAGGATCATAATTTACCACATGTGGACTGCTTGAACGATTATCTAAATACAGCGAACACTTGGTTAAGTCCCGTAAAACGCTGAATGATGAGAATTATCTGAGATTGCTATAGTTGTCCCTCCTCCATTTTCCATTCCCCCCATATTTCGAAATTGCTGCACCGTTCGTTAATTGGCTCTAGGTTAGCTTGAATTTACTACTTATGTTTCAGATTTAGACTTTGTAGTATGCTCGGAATATTTTACTTGTTATCTGACACACATGTGCTCCATTATACATGTTTAAATTAGTATACCACATGTGTGCTCCATGTTATATGTTTAAACTAGTGTAATACTTATTGCATGCTAAAAGTTTTATTATTTCACGTATTACATGTCACATGTTTCTGTCTTTAATAACTAGAGCACATATTGCCATGACATTGAAAATATTGACATGTTGAGTGTGCTATGCAAACCAAATGAAATGTGAATATCATTGGAATATGTTGTTACTGTCATGTTGAAACACTGTTAAAATAAAATAGCTTGATAGAATAAAATCTTGAAAACCTGATTGGATGTGAAATGATATAGCACACCAACATATGAATTAGTTCCAATGTGCTAAACCTAACTGAAAGCTTACTTCCTACATCATGTTTAAATAAGTAAATATTACCAACTTAGAACTATAAATGGGTTATATCACCGAGACACTGAGAGATGTACACTTGACATATACTTGGCACTTCAGATTCATTGGTTTTTGGGGATAAATCATATTAGCGAGAGTGCGGGAACGACTGGAGCCTTACTTCTATTGACATAACCGCATTAGGTGTTTTGGCCAGGTCACATCATGAATCTAATGGACCACTATTGGTATCGCTGGATTTAATTGTTGAATTCAACCCTGTTACTCTTTTGATCTCATGGCCCTCGTGTTCCTACTTTGGGCCTGGCTCGGGTGAGCTCCCCCTGGTACGAGGTGAACTCCTTGTTGCTTACTGTACTATGATTCACAGTATAGGATTGGCATAACTAATATGAACATGATAGTACAACCTTAATTATTAACTGAGTTGCATATCTGTCTTTATTTTCAGTGCCTGCCTGTTAAATAGTACTAATTAACCCGTTAGCTGCTCCTAGTTCCTGATTACTATTTAGTTTTACTCATGCTCACATGCTTAATTCCAAATTTTAGAATTACTGTGATTTACCTGACGGTTTTTCGTTTTTTGTTACACCGCCAAGTGCTGGGACAGAGATAGAGGAGGCCCCGGTATTTGAAGATACATATTTTTCGGTAGAGACCGCTGACTTCTGATCTTGAGGTAGCAAATGTATCCATGTCATATCTTTTAGATGTATTTTGTTAGTATGTGGATAGTATGATGTATACGATTTTGTAAACTCGTAAATATATCTGAATAAAAATTTTCTTAAACATTTTATTGCATCTTTGCTCTAGTCTAGCTTGTTTTAACTGGTTAACTATAGGACTTGTTACTCTTTGTGAAACATGCCGCAACACCCGGTTACGTGACATGACAGTTGTACACATTCTAAATCATCAAAACATCAAAATTTAGATGTTTTAAGTGGATTTGACCATCGATCCACTTGTTACAAAAAGTTGTATTATTTTAAAACTGTTAAATTTGCAATAATTGGATTGAGGATCAAATCTAATTGGGTTCACTTGATTTTTTGATATGTTGATCATCCATGATATGTAGAACACATTCAATTTTTTTTTAAAAACTCGTGTATATATGCGTCCGCACTGGAATTCCCGTGTTGACATCACACACACATATGTATATATATGTATACTAGTCATAACACGTGCCGCGGGCACGGTTCATTTAAGATTTTCCCCCGCGAAATCTTTGTTCCCTAAAAAAATTATTTCCACAGACAAAATTGCGCGGAACAACAAATTAGCGTAAAAATATTTAGCAGCATTGGCACCTTCGGTGCGGAACAACAAATTCGGCGCGGGCGCTTTCGACACGGAATAACAAATTAGCGTAAAAAATCGACGCAGAACAACAAATTAGCGTAAAACATTTAGCGGGCGCCTTCAGCGCGGGAAATTGTTCTCATCTTTGCCTCATGGGTCGAAGAGACGGTGGGCCCCGCGTTGAGGGAGAGATCATTCGATCTGTAGCCGTGACTACCTTAGCCTCTACCTGGCCTTCCCTTGTCACTGCCGTGACTGTCCTAGGCCCTAAAGCCCTTCATCGTGAATATGGCGATCCCTTAGCCTTTGCCGTGCCTCCCCTTGACCTGTTCGTGATTGATTCTGGGCACCATGCCCTAGGCCGTGACTGATCGATGGGGGTTTCTCCTGCCATGATTGTTTTTGGGATTGTTCGATAATGGTTTTCTTAGATGGTGATTGTAGATGATGTTTTGGTGATGTTTTGGCTGGTGTTGAGGCTTGGTGGTGTCTGTGAGTTGTATGTAACACCGGTGCTTTGCCTTACGTGTCGGAGTTGGCTTACATATCGTATTTGGTTTATCCTATGATTGTACATGAGGGTTGGCCACTTAAGGCCGTTGGTATAATAGAATTTACTGCTTGTTGGATCATAAGGCTACTGCCTGATGGATTATGATTTACCATCTGTGGGATTATAGAATTACTGCCTGAAGGATTATATAACATAGTGGACACATGGATAAGTCACTTGGAACGATCGATGATGCGAATCCGCTGAGATCACCATAGTTGTCCATCCCCCATTGTCCATCCTCCTATATTTATAAGTGTCGGACCGTTCGCTACTTGACATTCAGGTTTAGCTTAAATTTACTACTTGTGCCACAGTTTAGATATTCTAGCAGACTCAAAATATTTTACATGTTAACTGTCATACATCTGCTCCATGATACATGTCTAAATTAGTATGACTTATATGCTCCATGTCATATGTTTAAATTAGTGTAACGTCTATGACATGCTAAAATGTTTCATTATTTTCATCACTACATGGTACATGTTCCCTGGTGTTAATAATTATAATACAATCTTGGACAGTTTCCCCATAACATTGGAAATAATTGATATGTTGAGTGTGCTATGAAAAACAAATGGAACTGGAATGCGATTGAAATATTTGTTACTGTCCTATGGAAACACGTTTGATGAAATAGAATCTTAAAAGTATGGCTGGATCTTAATTGACATGACACATCAAATTATAAACTAGTTTTAATGTGACCTTAAGCCTAATCAAAAGTTTTATTTGCTAAACCAGGTTTTAAATAATTAAATATTATCAATTTCTGGACTATGACACCGAGAGATGTACACTTACATTTGGCACTTCAAACTCACTGTGTTTTGGGGCAAATCATATCGGTAAGAGAGCAGGAGCGACTGGAGCCATGCTTCTATTGACATGACCGCGTCAGGTGTTTTGGCCCGTCGGGTCACATCATGAATCCGATGGATCCTTATTGGTATCACCAGATTTAATTATTGACCCTGTTACTCTGTTGGACTCACGGGCCTACTGTCCCTACTTTGAGCCTGGCTCGGGTGAGCGCCCTCGTGGTACGAGGTGGTCTCCTGATTGCTTACTGTACTTTCCAATATGATTCACAGATTAGGTTTGGCATAGTTAATAGGATCATGAGAGTACCGTCTTAAATTATTAACTTAGTACATGTCTGGCTTAATTCCCAGTACCTGCCTGTTAGTTAATTTAACTTAGTACATGTCTGTCTTAATTCCCAGTACCTGCCTGTTAGTTAGCATTAATTAATCTGTTACTTGCTCTCAGCTCTTAGTTTTACTTATGCTCGCTTATTTTTGTAAGTCATACATCAGTCTTAGTTTTTGTTGCATCGCTAGGTGCTGCGACAGAGATAGAGGAGGCTCTGGTATTAATACAGACTTTGTGGTGGAGACCGCTGATTTCTGATCTCGAGGTAGTATGTGTCCATGTTGTACCTTTTGGATGTTTTTTGTTAGTATGCGGATTGCATGATGTATACGATGTGTAAATTTGCTAATATATATAAATTAATTTTTTCTTAAGCATTTTGATGCACATCTGCTCGTGTTTAGATTGTTTTCACTAGTTAACTACATGACCTGCTACTCTTTGCAAAACATGCTGCTGTGATCCCGGGTTGTGTGGGATGATACTTAGAGCTATAGTATAACGCCCGAAGCTGCTTTATATGATTGACACCTTGTACCAGCTTATTTCAACTTACCGTTTGGTACATCAAAGCAAGTTAAAGCTCCAATGTGCATCATGTATGTTCTTTGTATTGCGAAACATGAGTATAAGCATCGGATGCTATATGATCATATATGTGAATATGCAAACAATAAAAAAAACTACAATTCAACTGAATATAGAAAATAAATAATATTTATTACATATATAGCCAAAAAATTTAATTTAAGCATGAAACGACCATCATAGTGTCATTTATTCGTAAATAAATTCGTACCACAATAAAAATCTTCGCTATTTTTAAGAAATTAACTTACTACTTAACAAGTTAAAATTCGGGCTCACAACCCCAAACTGTGAAACTAAAACAGGTTCAAGATGAATCTAGCTAAATCCATATATTGTTTTGAAGAGAAAATTTGATATATTCTAATAATGAAATATACAATGAGAATCCTTGAAGTATCCTATGAGAATCTTATTGGGTATGTATCCAACACAGATTCATTGCTCTTTCAGAAGAATCAGTGTGCCATAAAAACCAGCTTTGATATTGCATCCGAAGCTATCCTCTAGAACTAAATTGATTGCTAATGGCTATCACTAGAACAAAGGCTCCATCATTTCTTCAAACGGTTATAATTATTTAATAATCATTGTGTAAAACACTTGCCTCTTTCTAGCTTCTTAATTCTTCTTATTATATTCATTTTTCATTCTCGTGTTGATATTCATTGTTCTCTCCATTCTTTAAAATCGTTACGGTGACCATTTTATTGCCTTTAAAAGAGTCTTGAGTCTATTTTTTGCATGTAAACTGATATATACCAATTAAAATATTTTAATATTCTCTCCGTTGCTTTACGTTGATATATATATATATATATATATATATATATATATATATATATATATATATATATATATATATATATATATATATATATATAGGAGGGATCAAATGACCCCCAAAAATAACCCCCTAAAATGACCCCCTATCAAAAATCTTATGCCCCCCATTTTTTCGGAAGATCCGAACCGTTCATCTTGATCTCCACCCTCTAAATACCTTACCCACCAATTTTCAACCCGATCCCATGTGTTTTACCCGTTCATCCATCCGACCCAAATTTAACGGTTTCGCATGAATAGAACTTTTGCGAATGGTTGATGAAGGGGTAAAACACATGGGATCGGGTTGAAAATTGGTGGGTAAGGTATTTAGAGGGTGGAGATCAAAATGAACGGTTCGGATCTTCCGAAAAAATGGGGCCATAGGATTTTTGATAGGGGGTCATTTTAGGGGGTTATTTTTGGGGGTCATTTGATCCCTCCTCATATATATATATATATATATATATATATATATATATATATATATATATAATGTAGAAAAGGTGGCACCTGATCTAATAGATCTGGTGCCAAGACACAAAAAAGTGGAAAGTACAAGCCCAACATGGTCTTGTACTTTCCATGTGGCCCGCCTTTTTTGTCTTGCACCTGATCTATTAGATCAGGTGTCACCTGATCTACATGATTCCCATATATATAATATATATATTGATTTTGTAACGATTTAAATACATTGATTTTGCAACCACTTGATGGATGAGTAAAACATGTCCAAATCACTTAAAATTTTGTTTGTAGGTAGTTTAGACATGTTAGATAACATCTAACGAAGCGGATTATCCATTTAGATTGCCCAATGTTAAATTCTACTTGGATGGATCCGCATGTTTGATCCATCCGAATGGATCCTAGTCAACACACACACACATATGAGTAAAAGGATCCTAATGTGCCTCCTTAGATTCAATACTTTTTGAGCACTCATATACCTCTTGCAACTTCATGGGGTTTCAATACGTTTTCAAACCGTTGAAGTTGTAAGGGGTAGATGGAGGCTCAAAAGTATCGGAATACCTTGAAATTTGATATGTTGATCATACATGATGTGAACAACAAACCCATGAAAAAAATTTCAAAAACATTTGTGGTAGATGTGAGAAAACGGGGGCGCCTCCTTAGATTTAATCTAAGGAGGCACCTTAGATCCCTTTTTCCATATATATATATATAAACGTAAAGCACGTGTGAATATATATTGAAAAATGTAAATATGCTGTCAGCATGTGAAAATTACCCCAGCTAACAGCCGGTAAACAAGAGAAGGCTACCACTATTTATAATAGAAACTAGGGCAATCCTAATCCAAGGGGGACTTGGCCAGCCAATCCTACTCCAAGGAGGACTCGGCCTAGGAGGGGGAATGCGAGTAGGACTCGGCTTTGGAGGGGGAATGCGGCATGGGCCTCCCCTTGCGCAGGGCCCTGCGGGTGTAAACCCGCAGAGGCAGCTGATGGGCCAGAGGCCCATCAATACTCCCCCTAAAGAGCCACCTTGTTCTCAAGGTGGAAGTCTGGAAAGTGTGCCACCATATCATCCATGTCCTCCCACGTGCTATCGTGCTCTGGTAAGCCTCTCCACTGTAATAGCACCTGTCGACCGCCAGTGTCGCTCTGTCGAACCCCTTTCAGCAACTCGGGCTCCATCCTCACCTCCATATTAGCAGTAAGGGTCTCTGGTAATGTAGGGAAAGAGGTGTGGTTGCCAATGGCCTGGCGCAACTGTGAGACATGGAAGACTGGGTGAATGATAGATCCTGGGGGTAAATGCAATCTGTAAGCCACCGGTCCTATCCTCGTCTCGACCTCAAAAGGCCCAAAATACCGCGGTGCCAGCTTTTCATTCCTCCTATGAGCTACCAATCTCTGCCTGTAGGGCCTCAGCTTCAGATATACCATATCACCAACCTCAAAGTGTACGTCTCGACGGTGGAGGTCTGCCCGTGCCTTCATCACCTGCTGAGCTTGAGCCAAATGGAGCTTCAGCTCCTCTAGAATCTGGTCACGCTCTGCTAGGTACTGCTCCACATCAGACACCGGAGTCGTCTCATGACCGTAATGAAGCAAGTGCGGAGGGTCTCTGCCATATAAAATCCGGAAGGGTGTAGTTTGCGCTGTCGTGTGGTATGAAGTGTTGTACCAGTATTCCGCCCACGGTAACCAACGTGCCCACTCCTTCGGATTCTCTGAGATGAAGCAGCGCAGGTAAGTCTCCACACTCCTATTTACCACCTCCGTCTGACCGTCAGTCTGGGGATGATAAGCTGTGCTCCGCTTCAAGGCCGTCCCCTGCAATCTGAAAAGCTCCTGCCAGAATTTGCTCTGAAATACCTTGTCTCTATCCGAGACTATGGACTTTGGAGGGCCATGCAAACGAATGACCTCTCTCACAAAAATCTCTGACACTGAAACGACGTTGTAAGGATGCTTAAGCGGGATAAAATGTGCATATTTGCTGAGGCGGGCTACCACAACAAAAATGACGCTGTAACCACCCGACTTTGGCAATCCATCGATGAAGTCCATAGAAAGGTCCTCCCAAACTCTGTCTGGTAAAGATAGCGGCTGTAGTAGTCCTCCTGGGGACATGGCCTGATATTTGTGACGCTGGCACACGTCACTCTGCCACCATCCTGGCCACATCCTTCTTATGCCCCTTCCAGTAGACCTCTCGTGATAGCCGCTGTTAGGTCTTGAGGACTCCAGAATGTCCTCATATAGCACTGCCGTGGAACTCCCTGAAGATGGTCGGTATAAAAGTAGAAGTCCTCGGTATCACCAACCGCCCACAGTAAAGTAGCCGCCCATCCTGCAAAGAATATCCCGGGTACTCAGTCGTCCCCTGTAAAAGGGCCTCTCGTATAACCGCCAACTCCGGGTCCTGCTCTATCTCCTGCTGTAGTGGGCCCCAATCCTCGAGGACCGACACCGTAAGTGCCACTAACTCTGCCTCCTCCTCCCGCCGAGATAACGCATCAGCTGCCTTGTTCTCCAATCTCGGGCGGTACTCGATCTCGAACATGTAGCCCATCAGCTTTCGCAGCCACTTCTGATGTTCCTCCGCTACCATCCGCTGCTCTAACAGGTACTTTAAGCTCCGCTGATCCGTGCGCACTATGAAGCTCCGTCCCAATAAATATGGTCTCCACTTCTGTATGGACAAAACTATCGCCATCAGCTCCCTCTCATAGACTGATCGCAATCGGGCCCTCGTGGTCAACACCTGGCTGTAGTAAGCTATGGGACGCTGCTCCTGCATCAATACTGATCCCAGCCCATGTCCTGATGCGTCCGCCTCTACTACAAATGGTCTGGTGAAGTCTGGCAACCCCAATACTGGCACAGTGGTCAGTGCCCTTTTCAGGGCCTTAAAAGCTGTCGTCGCCTCCCCACAGTGGAACTGATCCTTCTTCAATAACTCCGTCAATGGCCAGGCGATCGTCCCATATCCCTCTACGAATCTGCGGTAGTAACCTGTAAGGCCCAAGAAGCCCCGTAGCTCTCTGAGAGTAGTAGGGCGCGGTCAGTCTAGCATGGCTGCTATCTTCACTCTATCGGCGGCTACCCCTCCTGCTGATACCACATGCCCCAGATACTCCACCTGCGGCTGCCCGAATAGACACTTCTTTCTGTTCAAATATAGCTGGTGGTACTGCAGCTCCTGAAAAACCACCTGCAGGTGGTCCAAATGCTCCTCCAAAGTACTACTGTACGCCAAAATATCGTCGAAAAAGACAAGTACAAATCGCCTGAGAAAGAGACGGAATACCTTATTCATGAGAGCCTGAAAGGTGGCCGGGGCGTTGGTCAACCCAAAGGGCATGACCAGGAACTCATAGTGGCCCTCATGCGTCCTGAACGCCGTCTTGGGCACATCCTCCCGTCGCATCCGTATCTGGTGATAGCCTGACTTAAGATCTAGCTTGCTGAACCAGGCTGCTCCGTGTAGCTCATCCAAGAGCTCATCAATCACATGTATATGGAATTTATCAGGGACCGTCTCCTTGTTCAGCGCCATGTAGTCCACGCAGAACCGCCAACTACCATCCTTCTTCTTCACTAATAACACTAGGCTGGAGAACGGGCTCATGCTCGGCTGGATCACCCCTTCCTGCACCATCTCTGCAACCATCCTCTCTATCTCGTCCTTCTGATGCTGAGGGTATCGATAGGGCCGCACGCTAATGGGGAAACACCCTCTCGTAGAACAATGGCGTGCTCGTGGTCCCGTGGTGGTGGAAGACCCCGAGGCTCCTGGAAGATCTTCTCAAACTGGTCCATCAGCTGCTGAACCTCCTGATCGGCCCCGGATATACACCCGGAGAACGATTGTAGCTTTACCGCAAGCGCACGGTGTAGCGGCGAGCGGGTATCGAACACGAGGATGTGGTGTTGGCTCCAATCTATCCTAGGTTGGTTTGACTACGAATGTTTTATTGGTGGAGATGGTTATGGAATGATATAATGGAAATGGTGGTGGATGTCGGTGTCGGTGATAAAGAATTCGGTCAAATATCGATTCAAATACAATATAATAAAAGTGTCTAGGGCTAGGGAATTCCCACTACGGATCGTCATACATCATTGTAAATAGTGAATCTCAATATTACTAGACTTGCGTTGAGGTGAACTAGTCGTAACTGAATAGAGAACTAAGCTCACGCTCTCGCGCTATTGCCGGTCTATAGCAAACCTAGGATAGGGCCCAATCTCTTGCAAACCCTAGCCTAAGCCACTAGTATTAGGATCGACATCATCGTTCAATCGCTCCTCGAGCCCACTCTTGTGCAAACTCGAGTTACGATCTAGGTTGTGATAGTTCGTATTCGTCCAATCTCTTGCAAACGAATATTAGTATAGATTTATAATAAAAATCCTAGCTTTGGTCCAATCTCTTGCAAACCAAGTCTAGAGAATCTCGATTATAAACCTAAATTGAATATCTAGGCCTTCCCATCGATTAGAATCCAATCTCTTGCAAACCCTAGATCGATGGAAATCCCTAGCTATCCGTAATAAATCAATCACAACCTAACCTCCTAGCAATTCTAGCAATTTAGAAATTCATTCATCACAAATCTGAAATTAGATTTATAGGGTTCATCTCCAGGCCCTAGAACAACAAATCTACTCTAGCATAGCAATAACGATATGAGAATCAATAAAAATCATTGCTTGCATACAAAAAGATAGAAAAACAAAGATTCAAACAATAAGAACAAAATACTTAGCTTGATGAAGATCTTCAATCCAAAATACAAGCTTTTAGATCCAAGAGGGGGCCTAGGGCATGGCCTAACCTCCAAAAGAATCCATAAGAAAACATGTTGGGAACCCTCCCTAATGGTGGCTACAAAACCCTTATATATCCCCCCAAAACCCTAGCAAGAAAACCCTAGAAAACCCCTCAAATTCGTGCCCAAAAACAGCCCAAACCGCAACTTAAATCTGGGCCCGCCGTCGACTCGGCCGAGTGGGAAAATGTGACTCGGCCGAGTGGAAATTCCAGCACTGCAGTGTCAACTTGCAGAAATTCTCCAGATTTCATCCGACCTCCGATTGGCGCGTTCTTGGCGGTGTTGGAACCGTCATGAAGTCTACTATCCATAAAAAATATGAGAAAAATACTTTGATTGCTGGAATGATAGCAGATTTCAAAAGAGTGGGAGGCTGTCTGAAAATCTGGGTGCTGCGTGTCCTCGGCGTCACTCGGCCGAGTTGACTTCTCTACTCGGCCGAGTGACAGACCCTGTAAAATTCCAGTAAGTCGGGGGTCTTGGGGGGGTCTGTCTTCGGAGGTGACTCGGCCGAGTGGTTTTACTTACTCGGCCGGGGGGGGCATTTCTTGCTCGGCCGAGTCGGAACCGTCAAAAGCCTGTACATTTCAAGTAAGTCAGCCTTTTTGATGGTGGATTTTCCATGCCACTCGGGCGATGCGATCTTCATACTCGGCCGAGTGGGATATCGTCCCTCGGCCGAGTGCACGCCCAATTCCTTCTGTTGGAGCGTGTCCGGTCGGGTCGGCCGAGTGGTCTTCTTGCTCGGCCGAGTGAGTGTTCCACTCGGCCGAGTGGCATGCTGTAAATGCCCAATCTTCTCCGTTTCTCCTCCTCGTCGCTCCTACGGAGTTCCTTCTTCTTCCACCCGTCTCCCATCGCCGAATAGCCCTCAAAAGAGCCTTGGGTGGCGCTCCGGAGCGGGTGCAAGTCCCTTAAGCTCATTTTTGCTCCCGATCGCTCCATATTTCCTGAAATCCGACAAAAACAAGAAATAGTGAAAAGTAACACAATATCATCGAATAATCGTGAAAATCGCAATATGAGCAACCGAAATGGCATGCAAATATGTAGAAAAAGGTGTAAAATATGGACCGATCAAAATCCCCCAAGCTTACCTCTTACTCGTCCTCGAGGAAGATAAGTAGAGAGACGAACTCGGGAGATGAAAATAAAGAAAATGTAATGAGATAAAGAAAGAACACGAGGTGGAAGGGGTCGCTAGATTCTTCTCTCAGATCTCAAGCCATAAGCTACACATCACGATAACTTGGAAAATACAAATCACATGCTATAAGGATTTCATATCTTACATAAACATGGTACTTGCAAGCTTTTAAGAACAACAAAAGGGATTCTCTAAATTCATACAATCAATTCATATCCACGTCACGCATTTCATAGGATTTAATATACAAATGTTGGCGATGCACTTTTCAATCAAGAGTTATAACTGAAGCATATAAGAATCACGCCAAACATGCAATGGAGAATGAAATAAATCATGGCATTCACATATTTATATCGATTCATAAGAAATCTCCATAACTAAGGTATTTTGCTAAGTTTCAGCATTATCAAACTTCCCCATTCGTGCACCTCTCCACTCTAATGTCGTACTCACTCATATGGTCAAATGAATTAAACCCCCCCAAGCTTAGCTTGAGGCATCGCATCTAAAGGAATATGATAGTGGAAAATGGGATTTTGCCTTGGTTTTCCCAAGTATTTTGTGGCTCCAATAATGAGATAGAGAAACATTTTTCTTTTTCTTTTGGACTTTGTTTCTCATTTTTTTCTTTTTGGATTTTTGTAGGAGCTATTTGATTTGTATTTTTGGTTTTTTGGATCCTTTTTGGCTTTTTGGACTTTGGAGCAAACTTTTCTTTTGTAGGGATTTTTTTGGGAAATAGATGCGATATAAGTAGCTTTAGGAGGTGAACTCAAGTGACATGTAGAGAATAAAGAGATATATGTGGAGAAAGAAATAATGTAACACTCGGTTCACTCTAAGATGTGCACGAACGGTTCAATAAGATAATACTTCAACTAAAACTCATATGTAAGCATGGATATTCTCAATCATCTCAATAAAAAGCGAAGTCAAGCGGTAACGAGTACTTTCATATCAAGCATGCAACAGAAGGTGAATAAGACAATAAGGCAGATGCTCCAGTTATACAATTGATGCGTGAATCTTGGTGCACTTCCAACAAAAGTATACTAAACACTAATCCATACATTCAGCTTCAACTAATAACATGCATTCATATATAGGAATCATCAAAAGAATATATGAGCAAGCACAATGATAGCATGATACTGAAATACTCTAAGTAGCATGGCAAGGAATAATAAGCATTGTGATGGTTGCTAAAGCAATAAGAGATATCATCATACGAAATTCATCTAGCGGAAGAAGAAAAAAGGAAAATAAAGAAATAAAAATAAAAGAGAGGAAAGAAAAGAAAAACAAGCACACAACATGATGCATGAACACACATAAAAGGAAAATAAGATGGAAAATTCAAAAAGATGATGCAAAATTTTGAAAAATTTTAAAAACCTTAAAATAAAGTAAAAGTGCAACTAATGCATCTAAATGGCATGGAAATGCACCCCCCAAGCTTAAACTTCACATTGTCCTCAATGTGATCATAATGAAAGAATATGAGGAACAATGATAATAATAAGGTGGTGAATGAAAAATGATGAAATGAATGACATGAAATCCTAATGCAACTACATGCACATACAATGATGCATGAGAGCGCTTCCCCCAAGCTTATACCAAACAATCCTATTCAAATGACTCAATCAAAAATGTCATGGCTTTTCAAAGCGTGATCAAGTCAAATGAATAAGAAAGTGAGTATTCACTTGAAAGAAATGCTCGATGGTGGTGAGCAAAAGAATGTGGCGTATCAAAATATGGAGATGGGAATTAAAATATATATTGGGTTTGGGGTGTAAAAGATTTTTGTTGCCGTCATATGAGGTGATATTTATTCAAGCAAATCTATACGGTCCTCTCGCTGTCGAGAGGATTCGAGTTTATTTAAAGCATAAAAATTTCTACACTACTGGATTGATATCACCTATAGCAAAAAGCGGATCCAGTATCTTTGCCGGTGCAGGCAATTGCTCCAACTGCTCTTTCCGTGGCTCTGCCAGATGCATGTGTCCCCGGCAACGGCGCCAAAAACTTGATCGCGCCCCGGATACACGTCCCGGAGCGGCGACGATCATTGTCTTACCGCAAGCGCACGGTGTAGCGACGAGCGGGTATCGAACACAGGGAGGCCTAATAACAGTGTCTTCTTCAATCACCTGGCTATAGGAAAAGTCGGGAAATGTTCGCAAATATGCGGTCACAGTCGTTCAAATGTAATAAAGGAATAACAAATTAATAAAGACGCTTAGGGGATATGGAATCCCCGCTACTTGCCGTACCTCATCATTGTGATTCGTAGGTTTCACAATTGCTAAACTTGAAACTTGGGTGAACTAGTTGCAACTAAATGTGGAACCAAGCTCACGCTCTCGCGCTATTGCCGGTCTATAGCCAACTTAGGGTAGGGTCCAATCTCTTGCAAACCCTAACCTAGGCAAACTAGCGTGAAGAACAACATCATCGTTCAATCGTATCTCGAGCCCACTCTCGTGCAAACTCGAGCTACGACCTAGGTTGGGATAGTTCCTACCCGTCCAATCTCTTGCAAACGGGTATTGGTATAGAATTGCAGTCGAAAACCCTAGTTTCGGCCCAATCTCTTGCAAACCGATTCCGGAGAAATTCAATTGCAACCCAATTCGAATATCTAGGGCTTTCTATCGAATTGGGATCCAATCTCTTGCAAATCCCAACCGATATGAATCCCTAGCTATTCGTATTATAGCAATCCCAAACTAACCCTAATCAATCATAGCAATAGTTTCACCAATTCATCACAATTTCGAAATTGGGCTCGTAGGGTTCATCCCTACGCCCTAAGACGATGAACTACTCACAATTCATAATCAAATTCAATAGAAATTCACAAGTAAAATGAATGGAATTCATAGCGATATTCAACAAATCAATAAAAATGGAGTTTTTGAGGGAGAGAGGTACAAACCAATGAAGAACAAGATAGCATCTAACAATATCTCACTTTTCTCTCCTCTCTAAAAGCTAAATCTAATCCCTAAAAAGTTAATCTAAAAAGGCTGCCAAAGTTCTGAAAAAAGACTCCCTAAACTAGGTTAAAAACTGGGGTTAAATACTCCCCAAAATCGCCCAAAAAACACTGACGAAAATGCCCCTGCGCAGCCTCAAATCCGTAGTTTACGCTACAGGCAGTGCGGCTCACTCGGCCGAGTGACAAATGTCACTCGGCCGAGTGACGAACCCTGTACAGAAACAGAGAGTTGGGGGTCTCGGGGGTCGTCTCCTCGGAGGTCACTCGGGCGGACGGTCTTTCGTCACTCGGGCGGACGTCGGTTGTCACTCGGGCGGATCGTCTTTCTCCACTTGGCCGAGTCAGTCATCGGGACTGTACAGACGAAAAACAGAGAGTTCGGCATCTCTTGTTGCCGTCGGCTTGGCTCCACTCGGGTGAGGGGTGACTCGGTGCTCGGTCGAGTGGCATGGCGATGCTCGGCCGAGTGCACGCTGATATTGGCTCTGTTGCGTGTCCGATCTGGCCGGCCGAGCGGGCTTCCTATGGTCGGCCGAGTGACTCCTTCACTCGGCCGAGTGAAATGCTCAAAGTGCCCAAACTTCATATTTTCGCCTCCTCGTCGCTCCTACGACGTTCTTTCTCCTTCCACTCTTCTCCAATAGCAAAATACCCCTCAAGAGAGTCGTCGGTGACACTCCGGAGTGGGTGCATCTCAGAATCACTCCAAATCGCTCCAAATCTTCTGAAATACGACAAAAACAACAAATCATGAAAAGCATCGCAATATTGTCGAATAAACGTGAAAAACACGATTTGAGCGATCTAAATGGCATGCAAACATGCAGAAAAAAGGTGTAAAATACGGAGTGATCAAAATCCCCCAAGCTTACCTCTTACTCGTCCTCGAGCAAGATAAGTAAAAAGCGAACCCGGTGGATAAAGATAAAGAAAATGGCGGAAAGGCGGAAAACGGAAAACGAAAAACGAAATAGAAAACGAAGAGGGAAGTTGCTAGATCATTTTATCAGGACGTGGGTTTTGCTTACTCATATAGCATGCATCGAATATAAAACACATGTCAAAGACTTTTATTTTGATATAGTATAATGATGCATTTGAAATAGAAAACCCAAGAATATCAATTATAGCATGAAAAATGGAATAATTCTAAGATTAACATCGTCTGAGGCATCTAAAGCGGTATACAACATCGTAGATCACACACTTTTCAATTGAATGCTTTCTATAAGGAGTATAAGAGATATCACACGATAGAGTAGAAAGAATAGAAAAAGTGCGGTTTTCATGAAATGAATGCTAAGCGTAGATTTCTGGACTTCGTAAAACTTTAGCAATCTCATCGAGTATAAAATATTACTTAGCCTAGGTTGTCATGCACCGTCAGGTAGTCACTCTCTCACACATCATTGGATTCTCTCCCCCAAGCTTATCTATAAGCGTGATGGCATATATAAAACGATATTTACATCCCCATTTTTATGAAGCTCCAAAAGTCAAAAATAAAAACAAAAGAGGGAAGAAAGAGACAAAGCATATGAGATGGGATCGTTTTCGAACTACTTTTCTCTTTTCTTTTCTTATTCTCAAATCTTTTCCTTTTTCTTCTTTTTTCCTTTTGTTTTTTTCATATAGATTATATACACAATGCTCCCAAATCAAAGAGAAGGATATACAAGTATTTTTCTTTGGGTTTTGGGGAATTTGGAGCATGTGATTTTAATAACAGGGGAATGCCAATAATAGAATCGCTAAAGGGGAGATTCACCAATGAATTTAAAATAGAGAAATTATGTTCAAGATATGTGGAGAAAGAAATAAATGTATCTCTCAGTTCACTCTATAGGACGTGCATGACAACTTCAGCAGGGTAATATAATCTACTCAGTTTAATCTCAAAAAGTAAACTAATCCAGATTTATCAAAGCTAGCAAACATTTCAATCAACCCGAAGTGAAGCGTACAAATCATGCAAATAGAAGTGATGTGAGAAAGGAAATCAGTACTCCAGATATAAGCATCAATGCGTGAATCTTGGTGTGTTTTCTACGATAGCATACATATGAATCATCAGACATCAGCTAATAATAGAATTTCATCCATTTTCATACAGCAAAAGAGAGTGGGTTACTATTTCTAAATGCAAAGCAGAACATAGAATATGATATCAGAAATAAAAAAGAGCTATGACATGACAAGTATAACATGCATATAGAGAAAAGCTAACACCACGTCATCATCATCATAGAAAAGTCATCTCTAACAAAAGATGAAAGAAATAAAGATAAACGAAAATAAAATTATTTACAATGCAACACACAAGAAAAACAAGAAAAACGTGATGCATGGTAAAAAAAATGAAGAAGTGATGAAAAATGGGGGAAAAAGTGGGAAAAAGTGAAAAAACTAAAAATAAAAGGTGATGAAAGCAAAAAGTGTGAGAACTCACTCCCCCAAGCTAAAGTGCACAGTGTCCGCAATGTGCGAAGTGTGGCACACCGAGAGACGGGTAATGGGTGGGGGGTGGGTATGCATGCATGATAAAAAGAAATAAAAAAACAAAATGAAAAATATGATGTGAATGTGATGCATGCAAGGATAAGAGTGATGTGGATATGTGTGTGTCACCAAAAATACTCTCCCTCACTCCCGAAAAGGATATAGAATGATATGATCAAAATGTGGACAAAAATAGTGATGGGAGGAGGGGGTGGTCAAAAATATCATCAGGATCAAGCAGAGAATGGGCAGCATAACGACAAAAAAGGATCGATGGCATCAAGGGTGTGCCTAGGCTGGTGGTGCTGCGCCATCTCCGTCCTGAGGCGGAGGTGGGGGTGGTGGTGTCTGGGTAACAGTCTGCTGGGTGGGTGGGGGTGGGGGTGGTGGGCGTGGAACAGTCAGCTGGATGGGTGGTGGTCATGGCAGTCGCTCGAGGATCTGGGTCAGGCAAAAGTGAATGCCGGGAAGTAGCTCGAGGCGGTGACTGTGGAAGACAGAGCCCTAAAATCGCCTCGCAGTCCACTCATCGCCCCCTCAAGAGCGCGAACGCTCTGAACTAAGGCGTCAGGGGGTGGTGGAGCGGTGGGACGGACGGGTCTAGGCTGAGTAGGTCGGGGCTGTCTAATAACGTGCAGTGTAGGTGATCGGGACAGCATGCATGGGTCGAAAGGGTGCTATGCTCACTAGTGGATGCCCAGCCTCAGTGCGAGGCTGGGACGCAGGCTGGTGTGAGGTGGAAGCAGCAGTTGAAGTGGAAAACAAAATCGGTGACGAGGCAGCGAGAGAGGTCAGTGACACAGACGTGGGAACAGACGTCACGACACTCTCAGATAGAACAGTTACGGTGGAGACAGAAGGGTCGACCGCTGGGGAGGAAGTGTGGGGTCCAAAAGGTGAAACCCCAGCGGAGATCAAAGTGGATAGGGTCTCCACGACGGAAGTGAAGGAAGGCTCGCTGCTCTCAAGTATGGTGGGTGGACGCTCGGGTAGAAGAGAGGTGAGTGGCTCAACCGACAAGGGCACAACAGTGGTGGTGGTAGTGGTAGACGTGGTGGGCGTAGGCTCAGCAAGTGTACTCCCGACACTGGCAGAAGTGGGGACAGAAGTGTCGGGAGCGGCAGAAAGTGCAGGCTCATGCTGAGGAAACACAGGGTCTACAGGAGCAGGGTGTGCCTGCTCAGCCTCCTCGGCCTCAAGCACGTAGGCGGCGGGGATCAGGAGATCCATCGCCGGAAGCCAGTCGTCGTGTGCTGGTCCTATGTGTGTCCGAGCGGGGCTCGGAAGGATCATGTAGTCAGCACCGAATGGACCGTGCAACCATACCCAGTGCCGCTGGCCGTGCGGACGAAGCATCTTCATCCGGGCCATGACGTCTATCGAGAGTGAAGTAGGGCCCGAAGGTCGACGCATGTCGGCCGGTAGGTCCTCGCCGGTCATCAGAGCTAGCAGGGTGATCAGGCCGCCGCAACATATCGGGGAGCGAGCGCCCACCAATACGATGATGCGGTCCAAAAACCAGCTAACAACGTCAATCTCAACGGCGGGGACCATCGTGACACCATCCCTATCAAGAACTCTGGGACGAGTCATCGCGTAGAGCATATAGAGCTCAGGCGTCGACATCGTCCCAGGCTCGTACCTCGCCAGAAAGGTGGTCGCCATAAGGCACTGAGCTATGCGGAGGCAGGGGTGGACTATGGCCGAGGCCTTGGCCCTACTAGGGTCAAAGGCCTGTGGTAAACCTGTGATCCGGGCCCAGAAGGCGTGTGAATCGAAGGATGGGGGAGGGATGTGTGTGGGGGCGCAGGCTCGGTCGGGCGTGGGGACTGCGGGCCACTGAAAGAACACTCGAAGCATATCGAGAGTGATCTGACACTCTCGATCCATAAGTCGGAAGGAGCATCCCTCAGCGGTCCGGGCGATCGAGCTGAGCACCTCGAGTGTCGGACGGACGTAGGTGTCCGCCGACACAGAAAGAAAGTCTCGCCAACCCACGTTGTCGTACAACGTGAGCAACCCCTCAAGTACCCCCAGGCGTTCTAGGTCAGTAAGGTGTGTGAACCTGGAGGGCACTATCGAGCGCTGGGCGATACGCTCAAAAACGACGCGATGTGCATCGTCTCGGAACGTAATACCCATCGGCCCGACGATAGGAGCCGGTGGTGGCTGTGGGTGGATGTGCTCGGCTGGCTGTGGCTGTGGGTCGACTGGATCGGCAGGCTGTGGCTGTGTGGGGTGAGGTGGTGTAGGCGGAGGAGAGTCCTCCATCTCGTGGGAGGGGCCGGGCTCATCCGGCCGCTTCCGCTTGGCGGAAGCTCTCCTAGTGCGTGGCCGTGTTCGGGGCGGCATGTGTGCCTCGAGCGATCACCCAACTAATATAAAATGCGGCGTGTCAAAAATAATGGAACGAAGGTACCTGAACACGCCGCGAGAGCAAAACAGTGGATGCGTGCGAAGACGCCGCCTCCACTAAGCCAAAAGCGCGCCCCGGAAGCTCCCCTAAGCTCCCCTAAGCTCCCCAAGATAGCCTACACATCAAACAACGATATCAGCGTGTAAAATTCAAAATACATGGGGGGTTAGGGGTATAATAGATAGACAATGAAATTGATTTGAGGTAGGGGCTCGATAGGTGCACGGATCGTCGAAAAATACGAGAAAATGGAGAAATGGGGCGAAATTGGGGTTACCGGAGGATGGCCGGCGGCGAGGGAGTCGTTGGCGGTGAGGGGGTGCGGCGGTCGGTGGTCGGCGCTCGGCCGCCGGCGGTCGGGCGGTCGAGGGCGGCATTCGAGCGAGGGAGTGGTCGCAGCGGGCGAGGAGAGCAGCGGTCGCACGGGCTCGGGCGAGAATTGGGAATAAGGCGCTTCGAATTCCGCGCCGAGCCCGCTGCGCTTTATATAGGAAAGGTTATGACTCGGCTGAGTGACCGTGTCACTCGGCCGAGTGATCGTAACGAAAAATATTTTTTAAAAACTCCTCCCCTCATACGACTCGGCCGAGTGGCTTTGCCACCCTCGGCCGAGTGGAAAGAGTCCATTCGGCCGAGTGGCACAAGCTACTCGGCAATTCTCGCCCTAGGAGCGTATCAGTTTCATACTCGGCCGAGTGGCAATTTATACTGAAATCGAAAAAAGAACAGAGAGTTGGATGCATCTGACTTCCCTCGTTGGTGCGCCACTCGGGCGGACGACGTTGGTTGCTCGGCCGAGTGGCTATGGTACTCGGCCGAGTGAGGCCCTGTTTTCTGCTGTGATGCTCCGTTTTGGCTCTAATATCTGTTTTTCTTTCTCCAGTTGATTTCTTCCTTCTCCTAAGCCTCGAGCGCGTTCCTGGAGTGCTCTTCTTCGGCTTAGTCATCCTCCATATGATAGATATCCCGTTCTCCTCTCCTGTCAAAGAAAATAGGACCCGTTGTCAAAATTTTTCGGGCAAACGACTCAAAAACACTAATAAAGTCTAAAACAAAAATAAAAACCAAAATAAAGATAAAAAAATGCGATAACCGTCGGGTTGCCTCCCGACAAGCGCTCGTTTAAGGTCTTGAGCTCGACCCCTTTAAATCTTCAATTTAGCGCTTGATGTTGGGTGCATACGAGATGCACCTGTCGAACTTGCTTGGAAGACCACTCGGATTTGGATCATGGTGGGGTGTGGTCTTCCTCAGCGCCCCTTTGTCATGGGCAATGTTGGGGGTGGCTCCCCCAAGCTAGAGCTTGCTCCGGTCTTCGATTTTGCCGGTGACACCGATCGTCGTATCGGTGGAGCTTTCTTCGGAGTCCTCAACTTCGAGAGCTTGCAGAGCTCCCGTATTCTTGCGACATCAGCGTCGCCATCATCAATCGCCATGGAGATATCGGGGGAGTGCTCCATCTTCTCTTCCTCGGCCAAATCTAGGCCTTCTTCGAAGCTATCTTCGTGGGGTGCGCCGATGGAGTGGGGAATCGCCTCTTCAATGACCTCATCAAGGAGGTCCATGTAATCAAGCTCCTCGTGATACGGCATGTGCTTCATTGCCTTCGGTATATGGAGCTCCACTTCGATGTTGCCGACGTTCAAGGTAAGGGTCCCCTCCCGCACATCGACGATGACACCGGCGGTGGCGAGGAATGGGCGTCCGAGTATGAGTGATGTATCGCCCTCCTCCTTGATGTCCATTATCACGAAATCGCATGGCAAACAAATGCCTCCCGGAACTTGGAGTGGGATGTCCTCCGCGATCCCAACCGGTCTTGTAATTCTCCCGTCCGCTAGTTGAATCCGCATGTCGGTAGGCTTTAAGTCCGTGCCGGTGTTCAACTTCCGGAACATGGAGAGATGCATGAGGCTAACACTAGACCCCAAATCTACCAATGCTTTTTGTAGGGGGACGCCGCCTAGAGTGCAAGGAATCCGGAAACTTCCCGGATCTTTAAATTTGGCGGGCTCCTTCTCTCTCTTTGTGAACCAAGTCCCTTCCTCCGCGAGCATTATCTTCTCCTTCCTCTTCTTTCCCGTGATCAAGTCCTTTAAGAACTTGGCGTAAGATGGGATTTCTACTATAGCGTCGAGGAAGGGGATATTGAGGCTCACCCCTCTCAAATACTTGAGAAACTTGGCTAGCCGTTTCTCCATCTTGGCTCTAGCTAGCCGTTGAGGGAAGGGTACCGGTGGCATAAATCGGCGCTCATCAATAAGCTCTTCCTCTCTAGACTTCACTTCCCCTTGCGGCTCCTTCTCCTTTTCAACTTCAATTGTCGGCTTGCTCTCTTGTAGATTCTCCACCACGTGTTCCTTAATTTGAGTCAAGGGGGGTGGTATCCTTCCCTCCTCTCGTTGTAACCGCAACGACCGCATTGATGTGGCAGGTGTTGCCCCGTGGATTTTGCTCGGGTTGAGCCGGCAATTGTTGGTTGTTCCTATTGAGCAACGCAAGTTGCTCCCCAATTTGAGCGACGACGGTGGCGAGAGAATCTTGTCCCGCCTTCAATGTGGCATTGATCTTGTCACGCCCCGCTTCCCAAAAATATGGAGGCGAAGCGTGAGAAGGTCCGCTCAGACTTGAAGCTACAAAGCTGCAAGTCCGATAAGCGTCAATCAAATTTAAAACTGCAGGTCCTTGCAACGCGAGCGAAACAATATAATAATAATGAAATGAGACAAAAGAATAATCTCAGAATATCCATAAATATAAATTCCAACATCGCAGAAAAGCCACCAGGCTGAAATAAAAGAGAGTCTACAGGCCCAAACATGGCCAACAAAAGTACAACGTACAAAACAAAGGTGCCAGCACCAACAACTAACAAACGGGCCTAAAACAAAAGAAACTCAGCAAAATCACCAAG
This sequence comes from Scilla litardierei, assembly GCA_030789695.1. Classification (NCBI taxonomy): domain Eukaryota; kingdom Viridiplantae; phylum Streptophyta; class Magnoliopsida; order Asparagales; family Asparagaceae; genus Scilla; species Scilla litardierei. Next base: position 136,307,053 of record CM061138.1, on the reverse strand, counting down.
AAAGGTCACCGGTGTCCATAAAACTCCTCCTGGTAATCATGGACTCGGACTCAGCGTCAGCAAAACATCACGTACACGGCAGCGGTCTCCGGCTCAGGGTCTAACATGTGACACCCAAAAGAGCAAGGGGCATATGTCAGCAAGTCTACAAGAGACTTGTGCAAGGAAACTGAAAGTATGCAAAAGTAAAGCAACCTAGCAGTTCTAGCATGAATGCAATGACATGGCAGTTAAAGTATGAGTGCAACAGGTAAAGTAAAGTAAAGTAAAGTAAAGTACGAGCATGGCATGTCATGAATCATTCACAAGACAAGTACAAGACAAGTAAAGTAAGCACCTCGTGCACAGAGATTCCGTCTTTTGGCTAGAGTGGCTGATCGGGCCAACTCCTAAGCTCAAGTGACCGTTTATCCCTACCCCTCCACGTGTATCGGGCATTGGTTTTCAGCCAACACATGAGGCCCGCTTCTGGACCACGAGCCAGGAAGTGTTTTAAACAAGTATGGTGTAGGGGTGCACCTAGCCGGAAACACGGAAACACGGATTGTACAAGTATTTTGTAGCGTGTGCTACGATGCAACAATCAATTTGAATGACATGTAAGATGCAATGCATGGCAGTTAAAAGTGCGTACAGGTAAGGAAAGTAAACGTGACAGTTTAGTATGCATGAACAACAAGTTTAAGGGTTGGATCTAGCTTCGTTGTCAAGCTAGATCAATTTAGGTGACAGATCTAGTCTCGTTGTCAAACTAGATCAAGTAGGCGTCTAGCCAGCTATCATTTCACTGACTAGTCTCTTTTACGTTGAAAACAAGGAAGTGGCCTAAAAACATGGCCCTACACAAGAGTTGGCAAGTTTCACTTGCCTGCAAGTACGACGTCTGAGCACACCGTCCAATGAGTCCAAAAATCACAATTATCCTACGTGCACAAGTCCACCGACCTAAAGTCTATATTATTAATCTTGATTAGTGAATTTAAAACATTTTAAACATTTTAAAAATACTGATTTTAGTCTTGATTAGCAGGCAATGGGTTGGGGGTCCTAGGGGTGCAAAGCGTTACCTCAACACGACGCGAAAGCTACACCGGCGTCGGGTAGCGACGCCGGGGGTTGGAATAATAGAACGCGCTCCAAGTCCAGATTCCAAATTAGTTTCCTCGCTGGAAAGTTCAGAGCATCAACCGGAGCAACGGTTCCAGATTCCAAAGCTAGCACGTGCGACGACGGGCTACGACGTGTCGCAACGTCGTACGCGGCAAATCGTCGGAGAGAAAACACCTAGGTGGGGCCCACAGTAGTCCTAGGGACCTTTGGGGGACCCACAATACCTCTGGAGAACTTGGGGGGCCCACGGTGGCAAGTGGTGCGACGGGTGCGGGGTTGCGACGTTTGGCTCTCGGTCGTACAGCCTCGGTGCGGGGAGCTCCGTCGGTCAGACACATGGGATGCGAGGGTTGCAGCGTTTGGGGTCGGTGCGGGCCTTGGTGCGGAGGGATCTGTCGGTCGGTGCGAGGGACAGCACCGGTCGGGCGCCTTGGATGCGGGGGAGCGGGCGCTGCAACGTTGCAAGCGTTGCAGCGTTGCGGGCTTCGGCGATGGCGGGCGGGCGCCTCGGTCAGACTCGGTGCGGAGCGGGAGCGGAGCGGAGCTTGGTGCGGGGGCTTGCAGCGATGCGGGGAGCGGCGATAGCGGGCGACAGCTCTCGGTCTGACCGAGAGCTTCTCTCGGTCGGGCACGGGAGATGCGGAGTGACGGCTGTGCAAGCGGGCGGAGCGGAGGAGCGGGCATTGGCAGCGGTCGGTGCGGGCGTTTTGAGCCCGTTCTCTCGGTCGGTGCGGCAAATGCTTGTCGCAACGTTGCGACGATTCGTCGCAACGTCAAATTTGGGTTTTGGAAGTGGCTAGGGTTATTTTCTTGCGAAAATAGGTCTTCCTAGAGGTTGTTTATATAGTGTAGATGGGTTGACTAGGTCTAGGGCTAATCCTAAAGAGATTTGGAGTTTAAAATAATTTAAAATTCGTATCTCGCCCTCTCCAACTCACACAAGGATTTGCTGCGATCCAAATGAGCTGGAAATTGGCTCAAAAATTCTTTAAAACGTTTTAAACTCAAATAAATTTTATTTGGCCGAAAATAATTTAAAAATAAATTATTAAAAATATTATAAACCTTGTTAAAAATATAAAAGTGGTCAAATAAACTCCAAAAATTATAAAATAAATATCAGGGTGATCGTGATGACGAATGTGAGCTAACTAAGAAGACGGATCTCAATTTCGACGTCGGACGACGAAACTAAAAATAGAAACGTCTCCCGTCAAAAGTGAAAATCGTCACGTCTCATCGAGTAAGATTAAATTGTGGGAAAACGACTCGAGAAATGTCGTTCCAAGATAGTGCCACTATTTAATACTCTCAGAGACGTTCACAACGGCATATCACACGAAAGTGTTCACAAACAAATAAAGTCTAAAACAAACACGTGCACGGCCAAAAGCACGTGCACGAAAAACGTACAACGAAAAGTGGTCGTTACATCCTCCCCACCTTAGAATAAAGTCCGTCCTCGGACTTTCTAACATATCTAGTCGCTCTAGTAACTACCCCATTCAAGTCATAATAATTCAAACCAGGTATAGTCATTACAGGTGCTCATATACGCACTAGGTAGTCAAACATTATCACTACCAACACGTATATATATACATTCACGTACGTCATATACTTATACTCATTATAGTCAGTCAACTTCATACATGTATTTCAATCATATACATATATAAGCATACATCCCTTATATAACTACTACTTACCTAGACACAAAACAATATTTCAGATTCTCACATAAGGATAGTCTTCCACTTAGCAAATACAATCATTGCTCTACATATAGGTAGCTACCTATGCACAAACGTCATGGGTATACGACCATCTAATAATCCCTAGTATTCATCCAACACCAAACACATCAACACATGTAGTCACATCATACCATAATTAAGTCAAGTTTCACTATATATATATATATATATATATATATATATATATATATATAAATATAACCAAACACATCAACACATGTAGTCACACCATACCATAATTAAGTCAAGTTTCACTATATATATATATATATATATATATATATATATATATATATATATTCACCACTACTATAGTTTCACAATATATAGTCATTCAAATACATGCAAATAGTTCACCATATATTCACATCACGTGCGGTCCTATAACTGTATTTACGACACGCCACATATATCATAGTCATCAATACCTATAACTAAGCACATACTTAACCGTGCATGGTGCACACCCATACACGCTAACATTTCATTTACATACACCAATCATACCATTATATAACTAGCACACATACACACCTAGTTTTAGCTAGTACACATACGTTCACACGAGCAAGTCCTTAGTAATTAGCTATACCACAAGACCAACACCTATAACTATATACTGGTGTAGCGACCCACAATCATGTGCGTAACACAACCAGGCACAAACACTCCTATCACTATACATACATCAAACATCGCTATATTCAAACTTCAGACATACATTCAATGTACTTAGAGTATACCCACTCAAGCTTGAGTGAGACTCAATACATATATCAGAATATTCTATATACGTAATACGACATTCATACCTATACCAATACCACTCCCATATATTTACATCTACCAATACAACCATATACATTCCCTAAATCAATCACACTTAATATTTAGTCAGGCAATACTCACGTAATTCAATCAGTTTATATACCATAATAATAATAATACAGACATCAGCACACATATAATTATAATACACTCCCTAATACATGCATACGTATTCATCGTATAGTCACACACACATGTAACATATATATATGTATATTCACACCATAGCCTACTACCTATAATTAGTATACTAACACATCTATACATACATAATTAAGATGTGCAATAGTCGTGTATACCTCACGGTAAGCACGCATGCAACATCCCGCGAAAGCAAACAATACCAATCAAAATTTTAATCTACTATCATATGCATATCACCTATATACTCAGGCAACAAAACATAACTACTTACATCTAAACACTATATATATCTACCTACGAGCACATACTCATACGTACTAACATATGGGTCACTCAATAGGCCTACTTACGTAACTATACATATGCTTATTATTATCACACCTATCATACACATAGCTTTACCAATCATTTATTTCAACCATCACAAGTATCTCTAACTTCATACACTCCATTAGACATTTCTACGCTAACTCTTAGATACACAGGCATCCCTAGTATAGTATAGCTATCCACACAAAAATCTATAACTACTAACACACAACAACTTCATACTATCACGAATAACTCCGAGTATATATATATATATATACCACACAATAGGCAAGCATCAATATACTATGGGGGGTACACTCATTCAAGCCCACGTACACAACTTAGGTACGTGCACTACGACTACCTCACAAGGTCCAAGGGCCTACTAACAATTAAGGGTTGACACAGACATTGACGGACCCTAAGGTCTAAGCAATAAAGAGAGGTCGAGAGCGTGACAAGGGAAGGGTCGATAAGCACGAGTTCAGATAGGACGAATACAAGGAGACGGCTTGGTTAGGGAAAACATTGGCTCAATGGTGATGTTTAGGTTGAAAGAAAAGGAGATGTAGTGATGCTTAAATAGGATACAGAAAAGGAAATAGGGTGAATAGCATAAGCTAAAATACATGGAGTTTGAAAACTGTCGTACTTCAAAGTTGAAATCCCAGTCTGAAAAGAAATATTTGGAGATCGATAAAACGAGTTGTTCAAAATAAATTTGAGTCGAACATTCATAATAAGAGAAAATGGTCTATTGGTTTTAAAAATCATTATAAAAGGAAGTAAAATCATTTACACGAATATTAAGGACGTGGTTTAGAAAATTTATACGTCAGTAATTTAATATAATGTTGTCAAAAGTTTTGGAAAGTCAAGAATGAAATCAAGTAACGGAAGAATTTAAACTCAGGTTAAATGCTTTCAAAACTTTTAGGCTACAGAAGATTTAAAATAATCAATTTTGAAACTTCTTTTAGAAAACCATGGTTTGCCAAAAATGAGAAACTGATTTACACAAGGTTCTTAATATACGAGCACAACAAGTCTAGTACGGATATAAAAATAATTGAAAGTAGGTATAGTGCACGGAAAAATAATAATAATGACTTAGTATAAGAATTTTCAAGATCGAATCGCAAATCCTTAAAATCAAATCAGGGAGGGTCTAAAGCAGGAAGTGGTTATGAAAATAGTAATTTTGCAAAAATCTGAAGTAGCGAAAACGACGAACAAAAAAAAACCAACTTGCTGAAAGCTGAGACTCCATGTGCCTTGAAAGTATATGAATGGCATAAATCAGGAGGGAAAATTACAAGTTGAATAAAAGTACGATTCAGAATAAAATTAATATATGAAGGGACGACGCATTTGCATAAGTACGAAAAACATAGGCTGGGAAAATACTATAAGCTAGTATTCAAAAATTCCGACAAACGTTTTTAAAAATTAAATCAATGAAGGAGTATGAAGTATAAGTATATTAAAATTTTGAACAAAGTTAAACTTAGTGGAAGAGGAGATTGAAAATACTTTCAGAAGGTTCAAGTTTTGCAGTGGAGATGTTTGAAAATTGACGACGATCGTCATGAGGCGATCTCGTGAATCGAGGCAAGGAAATTGGTCGGATGATCAAATCATACATACGCCTAGGATATGGATCAGGAAAGTCTACGGAACTCATACGGTCGACCAACTAAAGATTTGGAACTAGGCACTAAGACCTTCTAAGGAGCTAGACGGAAACGAAATGCGTTCAGCTTGGTCCGAAATCGTTGAACCCAAGCGAACGACAAAAGGAAATTTTAGAGGTCTAATATGGTCAGGGTTAGGCAATAACCACTAAGGTAACTCCTACGACGATTAAATCAATTGCTAGAAGGGGGTCTAACTACAATCAGGGCCTCTAACTAGCAAGCACAGACGTCTAACTAAGCCTTCTTATCACCTAGTGTCATAAGAAAACTACTAGACTCAGGGCTTATTACTCGGATGTTGCAATTTATTTAATGGACATTCCGTTGTTATCGTTGTTCCGTTAATTCGCAATTGCAAGACCGGACCTGCATGGGCCACCAACAAAACCTGTCACGCCCCGCTTCCCAAAAATATGGAGGTGAAGCGTGAGAAGGTCCGTGATGCGATTTGCTAGGGATTTGAAGATAAAAATGGGATTTTTATTGGAATTTCAGATCTCACAATTAAAAAAGAACACTAATACAATAATCTACTCGCTAACTAATAACTAAAAGACGATTCTTAACCTAGGGGGAAAAGCCGAAATCCTAATACAATTAATCTAAGGGATAAAATAAAATACTCTCTCAATTTTCGCATAAGAATTAGGGCCGGCTCAACCCCCTTAAATAGCCAAACACCCCCAAAAGTCATTTTACCCAAATGCCCCTCTTCCCAAATACCGGCCGCAACACTACTCCGCCCCGGAAAAACCACCTTGTCCTCAAGGTGGTGCGTGAAGGGTATGTTCCGCTACTCCACGTGCAGGTGCTCCTGATCATCGTCCACGCCAGCTTCCAACATTATCACACTCTCTTCTCCCTCTTCTTCGTCATTCACTATCAGGATCTGAAGAGTACGATTCCCGCACCGGTGCCCAGGAGTAAACTTCTCGTCGCATTTGAAACACAGGCCCTTGGTCCGTTTGTCTCGAATCTCTGCCTCGGTCATTCTTCGTGTCTGTCCCCCAGGTCGTAGTTCCATCCCATTCTCCTTGGTAACCACTGAGCCGTCAGTGGGTGTTGCCCCTCCTGCGGCCCCCTTTTGTCCTCCTCCAGGATCCGGCCCTCGAGAGGTAGAGCCTCCCCACGTCCCGCGGGCTCTCCGCTCTGTCTCCTGGTGATCCTCCACCTTCCTGGCCAGCGTCATCATCACGCGCAGACCAACGGGCTCAAACTGTCTCAGCCCCGACCGCACCGTGGGCTTCAGCCCCTTCATGAAACAGCCCTCCAGAGACTCCTCAGAGACTCCCCGAACTCGGTGGCAGAGCGACTCAAACTTCTTGATGTAATCTCCCACGCTCCCCTCCTGCTTCAGCGAGTACAGTCTCTCGAACACGCCGCCAGCCGGACCTCCTCCAAATCGCTCCGTCAAGAGCGTCGTAAACTCAGCCCAGGTCTGAAAAGGCTGCTGCTGGTCGGTCCAACGGAACCAACCCAAAGCCTCTCCCTCCAGACAGACCCCTATCGCCCGCAGCCAATCCTCTCCTGGCACAGCGGACAACTCCAAGTACCTCTCCACCCGGTAAAGCCAGTCGTCTGGGTCTTCTCCCTCAAACACAGGCACCTCCAGCTTCCTCAGACGCCTCTCGCCAGCAAATCCCCCTCTCTCCTGCGGCTGGAAACCTCCCCTGGGCTGGTATCCCTGTCGCCTGTCTGGAGCATAAGCCTCAGCCCGCTCACGGTAGCCTCCCCCTGCTCCATGTCCCTGCCAGTCTCCCGGAGGGTGCCCAAACTCCGCCTGGTGGCCTCCTGGGGGGTCCTGGTGCGCTCTCCAGTCTCCCGTAACTCCCCCAAAGGGTGGGGGCTGAGTCGGTGGCCCCCCTGTGATCTGCTGGTGGCCTCCGTTCTGCTGGAATCCTCCGCCAGGTCCTCCAAAGGGCTGAAAACCCCCAAACTGAGCTCCACGGACCTCGGGCGGGCCCCCCGGAGGTCGAAAAATCGTCGAAACAGGTTGTCGGGCCTCCTGGGGGGTCGGTGGGCCCCCCCAGAGGTCCGGTGGGCCTCGGGTCCCCCCTGGGGTCGGCCGAGGCCCCCCAGGCCGCCGCCTGGGCCGGCCGGCCCTGGAATTGGACCGGCGGGCCCCAGGCGGCGGCGGAAATGCCTGCCGAGGCCGCCGGGGGGGCGGCAGGTGCGCCCGCCCCTCCCAGGCCCCCGGCGGTCCTCCGCCGCCCCCACTGGGGTTCGCCGACCCCCCAGGAACATTTTGGGGGGCCGGCGGCCAAGCCGGGGTGGTCGGGGGGTGCCGCTGAGTCGGAAAACCTCCCCCGGCCACTTGATCTTCACGGCGCGGCGGTGCGTGGTCTTAGTGGGTCCCCCACGCGTTGTCTTCTTGGTCAAAGCCTCCTTCGTCGTCAAAACCCGGATGTTCTTCAAAAAAATTGCCTTTTTACCTTTGTCCTTCGCCAAAGGTGGCTCCTTTTTGCTTGGATCCGCCTTTGGGATGAGATGAGCGGTCAAGGCCGCTATGGCTTCCGTCAATTCCGCAAATTTCCCCTCCGTCATCTCCTTCATCTCTTTCATCTTGGCCTCCGTCTTCTCTTGATTTTCCTTCATCTCCTTCCGGATCTCCGCGGCCATCTCTGCATCTTCTTTCCTTAGATCGATGAAACCCTTACTGATTTGGGCTTCAATCCTGTCAACTTTCCCTTCCAAAACTTCAATCCGCTCCGTTGCTCGCGTGTTCGCCATGGATCAACCGCTCTGATACCAATTGATGCGATTTACTAGGGATTTGAAGATAAAAATGGGATTTTTATTGGAATTTCAGATCTCACAATTAAAAAAGAACACTAATACAATAATCTACTCACTAACTAATAACTAAAAGACGATTCTTAACCTAGGGGGAAAAGCCGAAATCCTAATACAATTAATCTAAGGGATAAAATAAAATACTCTCTCAATTTTCGCATAAGAATTAGGGCCGGCTCAACCCCCTTAAATAGCCAAACACCCCCCAAAAGTCATTTTACCCAAATGCCCCTCTTCCCAAATACCGGCCGCAACAGTCCGCTCAGACTTGAAGCTACAAAGCTGCAAGTCCGATAAGCGTCAATCAAATTTAAAACTGCAGGTCCTTGCAACGCGAGCGAAACAAGATAATAATAATGAAATGAGACAAAAGAATAATCTCAGAATATCCATAAATATAAATTCCAACATCGCAGAAAAGCCACCAGGCTGAAATAAAAGAGAGTCTACAGGCCCAAACATGGCCAACAAAAGTACAACGTACAAAACAAAGGTGCCATCACCAACAACTAACAAAAGGCCTAAAACAAAAGAAACTCAGCAAAATCACCAAGAAAGGTCACCGGTGTCCATAAAACTCCTCCTGGTAATCATGGACTCGGACTCAGCGTCAGCAAAACATCACGTACACAGCAGCGGTCTCCGGCTCAGGGTCTAACATGTGACACCCAAAAGAGCAAGGGGCACATGTCAGCAAGTCTACAAGAGACTTGTGCAAGAAAACTGGAAGTATGCAAAAGTAAATCAACCTAGCAGTTCTAGCATGAATGCAATGACATGGCAGTTAAAGTATGAGTGCAACAGGTAAAGTAAAGTAAAGTAAAGTAAAGTACGAGAATGGCATGGCATGAATCATTCACAAGACAAGTACAAGACAAGTAAAGTAAGCACCTCGTGCACAGAGATTCCGTCTTTTGGCTAGAGTGGCTGATCGGGCCAACTCCTAAGCTCAAGTGACCGTTTATCCCTACCCCTCCACGTGTATCGGGCATTGGTTTTCAGCCAACACATGAGGCCCGCTTCTGGACCACGAGCCAGGAAGTGTTTTAAACAAGTATGGCGTAGGGGTGCACCTAGCCGGAAACACGGAAACACGGATTGTACAAGTATTTTGTAGCGTGTGCTACGATGCAACAATCAATTTGAATGACATGTAAGATGCAATGCATGGCAGTTAAAAGTACGTACAGGTAAGGAAAGTAAACGTGACAGTTTAGTATGCATGAACAACAAGTTTAAGGGTTGGATCTAGCTTCGTTGTCAAGCTAGATCAATTTAGGTGACGGATCTAGTCTCGTTATCAAACTAGATCAAGTAGGCGTCTAGCCAGCTATCATTTCACTGACTAGTCTCTTTTACGCTGAAAACAAGGAAGTGGCCTAAAAACATGGCCCTACACAAGAGTTGGCAAGTTTCACTTGCCTGCAAGTACGACGTCTGAGCACACCGTCCAATGAGTCCAAAAATCACAATTATCCTACGTGCACAAGTCCACCGACCTAAAGTCCATATTATTAATCTTGATTAGTGAATTTAAAACATTTAAAACATTTTAAAAATACTGATTTTAGTCTTGATTAGCAGGCAATGGGTTGGGGGTCCTAGGGGTGCAAAACGTTACCTCAACACGACGCGAAAGCTACACCGGCGTCGGGTAGCGACGCCGGGGGTTGGAATAATAGAACGCGCTCCAAGTCCAGATTCCAAATTAGTTTCCTCGCTGGAAAGTTCAGAGCATCAACCGGAGCAACGGTTCCAGATTCCAAAGCTAGCACGTGCGACGACGGGCTACGACGTGTCGCAACGTCGTACGCGGCAAATCGTCGGAGAGAAAACACCTAGGTGGGGCCCACAGTAGTCCTAGGGACCTTTGGGGGACCCACAATACCTCTGGAGAACTTGGGGGGCCCACGGTGGCAAGTGGTGCGACGGGTGCGGGGTTGCGACGTTTGGCTCTCGGTCGTACAGCCTCGGTGCGGGGAGCTCCGTCGGTCAGACACATGGGATGCGAGGGTTGCAGCGTTTGGGGTCGGTGCGGGCCTTGGTGCGGAGGGATCTGTCGGTCGGTGCGAGGGACAGCACCGGTCGGGCGCCTTGGATGCGGGGGAGCGGGCGCTGCAACGTTGCAAGCATTGCAGCGTTGCGGGCTTCGGCGATGGCGGGCGGGCGCCTCGGTCAGACTCGGTGCGGAGCGGGAGCGGAGCGGAGCTTGGTGCGGGGGCTTGCAGCGATGCGGGGAGCGGCGATAGCGGGCGACAGCTCTCGGTCTGACCGAGAGCTTCTCTCGGTCGGGCACGGGAGATGCGGAGCGACGGCTGTGCAAGCGGGCGGAGCTGAGGAGCGGGCATTGACAGCGGTCGGTGCGGGGGTTTTGAGCCCGTTCTCTCGGTCGGTGCGACAAATGCTTGTCGCAACGTTGCGACGTTTCGTCGCAACGTCAAATTTGGGTTTTGGAAGTGGCTAGGGTTATTTTCTTGCGAAAATAGGTCTTCCTAGAGGTTGTTTATATAGTGTAGATGTGTTGACTAGGTCTAGGGCTAATCCTAAAGAGATTTGGAGTTTAAAATAATTTAAAATTCGTATCTCGCCCTCTCCAACTCACACAAGGATTTGCTGCGATCCAAATGAGCTGGAAATTAGCTCAAAAATTCTTTAAAACGTTTTAAACTCAAATAAATTTTATTTGGCCGAAAATAATTGAAAAATAAATTATTAAAAATATTATAAACCTTGTTAAAAATATAAAAGTGGTCAAATAAACTCCAAAAATTATAAAATAAATATCAGGGTGATCGTGATGACGAATGTGAGCTAACTAAGAAGACGGATCTCAATTTCGACGTCGGACGACGAAACTAAAAATAGAAACGTCTCCCGTCAAAAGTGAAAATCGTCACGTCTCATCGAGTAAGATTAAATTGTGGGAAAACGACTCGAGAAATGTCGTTCCAAGATAGTGCCACTATTTAATACTCTCAGAGACGTTCACAACGGCATATCACACGAAAGTGTTCACAAACAAATAAAGTCTAAAACAAACACGTGCACGGCCAAAAGCACGTGCACGAAAAACGTACAACGAAAAGTGGTCGTTACAGATCTTTCTTTGTTCCGCCATAAACTCATCCACCTTAGCTTCAAAATCCGGACGTGGTTGAGCTTGCGGTGGGTTGGGATTTCTCCACCCTTGATTATACCCATGTGGCCTATATGGTCCCACTTGTTGCCTCGGTGGGAAATTTTGTTGCGGTGGCCCCCTTGGTGGATAATTCGGTTGTGGTGGTGGTAGAGCCCGAGCTTGAGGAGGTTGTTGTGGCGGGGGTTCAATGCACCATCATTATTGGCATATGAGAAACCCGGATGGTTTCTAGCGGCCGGATTGGCCCAATATCCAGAATTCCCCGCGACGTATTGAACTTGCTCCAAAGCTCCTTCTCCTTGCTCTCCTCCTACATACATGGCTTGGGATTGGTCTTGCCAATCGCTCATATGATTTGTCGGCCTGGATGTAGAAGGGGCTCCTTGAGGCTCCGTAATGAATTTCTCCAATCTCTCCACTACCTTGTGGAGAGAGTCAAACTTGCTAGAAAGCTCCGCCACGGCCTTGGCCTCATAGATACTTGTGGGCTTCAAGGAGGATGAAGAATGTCCTCGCTCGTCCCCCCATTGTTGGTTGTTCGAGGCCATCTCCTCAAGCAAGGCCGTAGCTTCATCGGGAGTCTTCGACAAAATGGCTCCATTTGCCGTGGCATCAATAATCTGCTTCGTCCCTGGTTGGAGTCCATTGTAGAAACTGTGGACAAGCTCCCAGTCCTCAATGCTATGATGGGGGCATTGATGTTGTAAGTCCTTGAAGCGCTCCCATGCTTCATAGAGAGTTTCTTGTGGTCCTTGCTTGAAGGACATGAGAGCACTTCTTATCTTCACCGTTTTGGAGGGCGGGTAAAATTTGTCGACGAATGCACTCGCCAACTCATCCCAAGTGGTGAAGATTCCTTCAGCTTGCGTCCTCAACCAATATAATGCATTGTCCTTGAGTGTGAAAGGGAAGAGGCGCAGTCTGATAGCATCCCCGGAGACGCCCGACATTTGGAAGGTGGCATACTTTGATAGGAAGAGCTGGATGTGGTAATGAGGGTTTTCATGGGAGTTCCCATGAAAAGGATCCTGTTGCATAAGGACCACCAATCCGGTCTTCAATTCAAAATTTTTGTCGGCCGCCAACTCCGGCATGGCTATGGATGAGGTCGTGGAAGAAGTCTTAGGCCGAAGCCTATCTCTTATGGAGATGATCCTCGCCATTCACGCCGCCAATTCTTCTGGTGTCTCAGGATGGGTCATAAAATTTCCTTCCGTGACGGGTCTCCTCTCCGCTCGGATCCTCCTCAATGTACGCTCGATCTCCGGATCGTATAGTGTCTCTTCGGGGTTCGCCGAGGATCTCGTGTACATGCAAGGGAAAACAGAGTTTCAAAGAAATAGTTAGCACAACGGAAGGGTGTAACAAAATAAGAATAATAGCACGAAAAAGAAAAATAGCTAGGTTATAGGAATCAAACACAATTGCCTCCTCGGCAACGGCGCCAAAAACTTGATCGCGCCCCGGATACACGTCCCGGAGCGGCGACACTGTAGCTTTACCGCAAGCGCACGGTGTAGCGGCGAGCGGGTATCGAACACGAGGAGGTGGTGTTGGCTCCAATCTATCCTAGGTTGGTTTGACTACGAATGTTTTATTGGTGGAGATGGTTATGGAATGATATAATGGAAATGGTGGTGGATGTCGGTGTCGGTGATAAAGAATTCGGTCAAATATCGATTCAAATACAATATAATAAAAGTGTCTAGGGCTAGGGAATTCCCACTACGGATCGTCATACATCATTGTAAATAGTGAATCTCAATATTACTAGACTTGCGTTGAGGTGAACTAGTCGTAACTGAATAGAGAACTAAGCTCACGCTCTCGCGCTATTGCCGGTCTATAGCAAACCTAGGATAGGGCCCAATCTCTTGCAAACCCTAGCCTAAGCCACTAGCATTAGGATCGACATCATCGTTCAATCGCTCCTCGAGCCCACTCTCGTGCAAACTCGAGTTACGATCTAGGTTGTGATAGTTCGTATTCGTCCAATCTCTTGCAAACGAATATGGGTATAGATTTATAATAAAAATCCTAGCTTTGGTCCAATCTCTTGCAAACCAAGTCTAGAGAATCTCGATTATAAACCTAAATCGAATATCTAGGCCTTCCCATCGATTAGAATCCAATCTCTTGCAAACCCTAGATCGATGGAAATCCCTAGCTATCCGTAATAAATCAATCACAACCTAACCTCCTAGCAATTCTAGCAATTTAGAAATTCATTCATCACAAATCTGAAATTAGATTTATAGGGTTCATCCCCAGGCCCTAGAACAACAAATCTACTCTAGCATAGCAATAACGATATGAGAATCAATAAAAATCATTGCTTGCATACAAAAAGATAGAAAAACAAAGATTCAAACAATAAGAACAAAATACTTAGCTTGATGAAGATCTTCAATCCAAAATACAAGCTTTTAGATCCAAGAGGGGGCCTAGGGCATGGCCTAACCTCCAAAAGAATCCATAAGAAAACATGTTGGGAACCCTCCCTAATGGTGGCTACAAAACCCTTATATATCCCCCCAAAACCCTAGCAAGAAAACCCTAGAACACCCCTCAAATTCGTGCCCAAAAACAGCCCAAACCGCAACTTAAAATCTGGGCCCGCCGTCGACTCGGCCGAGTGGGAAAATGTGACTCGGCCGAGTGGAAATTCCAGCACTGCAGTGTCAACTTGCAGAAATTCTCCAGATTTCATCCGACCTCCGATTGGCGCGTTCTTGGCGGCGTTGGAACCATCATGAAGTCTACTATCCATAAAAAATATGAGAAAAATACTTTGATTGCTGGAATGATAGCAGATTTCAAAAGAGTGGGAGGCTGTCTGAAAATTTGGGCGCTGCATGTCCTCGGCGTCACTCGGCCGAGTTGACTTCTCTACTCGGCCGAGTGACAGACCCTGTAAAATTCCAGTAAGTCGGGGGTCTTGGGGGGGTCTGTCTTCGGAGGTGACTCGGCCGAGTGGCTTTACTTACTCGGCCGGGGGGCATTTCTTGCTCGGCCGAGTCGGAACCGTCAAAAGCCTGTACATTTCCAGTAAGTCGGCCTTTTTTTATGGTGGATTTTCCATGCCACTCGGGCGATGCGATCTTCATACTCGGCCGAGTGGGATATCGTCCCTCGGCCGAGTGCACGCCCAATTTCTTCTGTTGGAGCGTGTCCGGTCGGGTCGGCCGAGTGGTCTTCTTGCTCGGCCGAGTGAGTGCTCCACTCGGCCGAGTGGCATGCTGTAAATGTCCAATCTTCTCTGTTTCTCCTCATCGTCGCTCCTACGGAGTTCCTTCTTCTTCTACCCGTCTCCCATCGTCGAATAGCCCTCAAAAGAGCCTTGGGTGGCGCTCCGGAGCGGGTGCAAGTCCCTTAAGCTCATTTTTGCTCCCGATCGCTCCATATTTCCTGAAATCCGACAAAAACAAGAAATAGTGAAAATTTACACAATATCATCGAATAATCGTGAAAATCGCAATATGAGCAACCGAAATGGCATGCAAATATGTAGAAAAAAGGTGTAAAATATGGACCGATCACCTCCCCTGGAATGGGCTGCTCTGTACTGGCCTCTGCGCCTCTCTCACCTGTCAAAGAGTGCAGCTCTACTAGGTATCCTCCTCCCTCTGTCTGGATGGTCCTAAACATGGTCTTCAGGGAGACCAAAACTCTGCAGAGGCTATGGTCTCCCTGGAGTATCATTGCTCTCCCCGCCTCCTGAAACTCCATCCGTATCAGCTTCCAATTTATGGTCATCTCTCCTAATGCTTGTAGCCAGGTCATGCCCAAGATGACGTCGGTGCTCCCGAGGTCGAGAGGTAAAAATCTGCAATAATCTGTATTCCCTGCATGGTCTCAGCACCAATCCCCTGCAAACTCCTCGGCTGCTCTTCTTCTTCCCTGTCCCCATCATCACGCTGAAGCTGCCGCAGTCTGTCAGCTGAAGCCCCTGCTGTGCCACCACTCTCCTGGAAATGAAATTGTGGGTAGCCCCACTGTCAATAAGCACATTCACCTCCTGGTCACCGATCTCCCCTCTCAGCTTCATGGTATGGTTCGGTGTGAACCCTACCACGGAGTTGAGGGACACCTCTGCCACGTCCAGCTGTTGGCCCTCCAGCTCCTCCTCTGCCTCAGCGGCCTCCTCCTCGACATCAGCGTCGTCGTCGTCCTCCAACAAAATCACCTGGAGCTTGCGCCCCGCGCACCGATGGCCTGACGAAAACCGCTCATCGTACCGGACACACAAGCCCTTCTGCCTCTTTTCCCTCATCTCCGTGTCCGTCATGCGTCTGAACTGTCCTCCAGTCACTGGCGCACTACTCTTCTCTCCAGTCTTCTCCCGGATCGTCTGGATTACCCCTGCAGGGGTACATGCTCCTCCAGCCCCAGATGGGGCGCCCCTCGATGTCTGACTGCTGTAGCTGCTCCGAACCCGCCTATCCTCGGTCTGTGCATCCTCCACCATCTGGGCCATCTCTATGACCTCTGAAAGCCCCCTGGGCTTGTAAGGTCTCACCGATGCTCGCAGGCTGGGGCGCAACCCCTTCAGAAAGGTACCCTCCAGTGACTCGTCCGACACGTCATGTACTCGCCCCGCTAGTGTCTCAAACCTCTCGATGTAATCCCGCACCGGCCCCTCCTGCCTGAGGGCGTACTACTGCTCGTGTAAGTTCTCCAGGCGGGGGTCTCTAAACTTCTTCAGCACCATATCCTTCAGCTCCTCCCAGCTCCTAATCTGCTGCCGCCTCTCCTTCCACTGGAACCATCCCAAGGCCCGCCCCTCCATGCAGATCGTCGCCGCCTCCAGCTTCTGGGCCTCGGTCATGTGGTGTGCCGTGAAGTATCTCTCTGCAGTAAACAACCAGGCGTGTGGGTTCTCCTCGGAAAATAGCGGCATCTTCAGCTTCCGGACGCGGCAATCTCCTCCAAAACGTCCCTGCTCATGCCTCTCCTCCTCTCTGTGCGGCGGCCGGTAATGCTGTCTCCTCTCGTCCAGGGTCTCGAAGCGCCTAGGTGGTCCCCCTCCGCGTCCCCCCGTAGTCTCCACGGTAATCTCGTCGCCGGCCCTCAAAATCGTCCTATCCTGCGTCATAGCCGAACTCTGCCTCGTAGCCACCACTGCTGTCAGAATAGTAGTCTCTCCAGCGTCCGTCGCCGTAGAAAGGATCATCAGCTGCTGGTCGACGCTCCGAAGGGTCGCAAAAACCTCCCGAAAACCGCCGTAACCCACCTCGCTCGTTGTCCGCCGTCCCGGGGGCTCAAAAACTCCGTCGGGTGGCTGTCCGCGCGCTCCCCCTCCTTCGGGGTGCTGCCAGAGGGTCCCCGCCCCCCGTCGGCCCTGCCGTGATGCTCCTCCCCCTGGCAGCCGCCAGGGGGCTTTGGCCCCCTGTACTGCTCTGTCAGGCCCCTCCGGGGGCTGCCGGAGGGGCGGCAGGCGCTGCCGGGCCTCTGGCAGGGCCGGCAGGGTCGTCGGACCCTGCCGAGCCCCGGCGGGGCCTGGCCCCCCTGTCGGGGCCCGGCGCGGGCGGGGGAAGGCTCCCCGCCCCTCTCCTGTGCCGTCCGCATCTCCCGATGGCTAAGGGGGTTCGGCCGGATCTCCCCTTGGCCGTGGCGCTCCCAATTTTGGCGGCTAAGGCCGCCGCCTCCCCTTTGGCTCTCCACCGCCTTCCGCTGTACCTCCTCGCGGTAGTCCACCCTCCACGGCTCGCTGTCGTCTTCATCATCCAATTCCTCCACGTAGTAGGGTTGATTTTGGGGAATAATCTCCTTTCTCATTCTCCTTCTTCAAAGGTGCCGTCTTTTGCGTTGGATTAGGGCTCCCGTCGCCTTTGGAGTTCGTCACCAATTGATTCAGGGCTCCCATCAATTGAGCGAATTGATCGTCGTGCTTTGCTTGATTTGACGCCAATTGGGAGATGGATGTAGTTAATTTCGCCATGGATTCGTCGTTTCCCGCCAAGGACTTTTTAATTGCCTTAATTTCGCCCGTGAATTTCGCCTCCAACGCCTCAAATTTGTCTTGCGATCTTGTTGAAGCCGCCATGGATCGTCACGTGCTCTGATACCAAATTGTTAAGGATCTAACAAAGACGAGATTTTTATTAGAAAACAAATAGCAAATAGAAAGATAATTGAGCACAAAAGAGGTGTGCTCTCCTCCCAAGACGCATAGAGGACGTCCGCACTCGTCTACCTATGAGATCACAATAACAATTATCAATTAGCATAGGTAAACAAGAGAAGGCTACCCCCTATTTATAATAGAAACTAGGGCAATCCTAGTCCAAGGGGGACTTGGTTGGCCAATCCTACTACAAGGAGGACTCGGCCTAGGAGGGGGAATGCGAGTAGGACTCGGCCTAGGAGGGGGAATGCGGCATGGGCCTCCCTTTGTGCAGGGCCCTGCGGGTGTAAATCCGCAGAGGCGGCTGATGGGCCAGAGGCCCATCAGAATCCAACTCTATTTGACCATCGATCTACCAGTTGCAAATTCAATTGTTTTGGAAAAATAAAATTTTTTGTAACAGGTGGATCGAGGGTCAAATACCCCCTATGGTTCACCCATATTTGGGGTTTTAGATTTTGTACGAACGAATACAACCCTAAATAAATTTCAAATTTTTTTATATTTCCGTGAGCATCAGCATAATAATTTCTTGCATTGACAACACATATCCATATACACCATATATATAGTCATAAACCGTGCCCTCGGGCACGGTTCATTTAAAATCTTTGTTTCCCCAAAAATTATTTATCCCTCCAAAATTTTGGGACATATAATATTCCACTTCACAATTTAAAAGAACTAAAATTTAGTGGGCGCCTTCGGCGCACACGGGCGCATAATTAATTAATTCCATGTAATTGACTCATTCCACATAATTAATTCTTTCCCATAAGTAATTTCACCCTTTTCTCGCCTCTTATAATTAATTTTGGTTTTCCCAAACAGTCATCTCAACCCTTATTTTACCAAGATTAAATCATAACTATTCTTTTATCAACCTCTTTATACATCAGCATGACATCAACTTGTCCTAGTCAGCAAGGCAATTCAAAAAAGTCCTCAAATGTAATATAGATATATATGGGTATCGTATGATATGTAAGCATAAATCTCATATGGCGACTAAGAAGTCTAGTCTCTACTAGTTTTTGGAGGATTAGCTATGTTAAATCTTGATGTTCATATTTTAAAACTTTAAAGCATTACATTTCGAATAAATTTAAAGTTTTTTTGCTTGTTAATCTAGAGGTGACAAAGTTCTAGCGCTATAACATTGTTAATTTTCCAATAAATAGATCGACGAGCAAAAATCTGTGTTCATACAATCATGGGTGTGTTAGGGTTTTAGAACTTGAAGATCAAAATAAACAGTATTGATCCCCTAAAAAGATTATGAAAAATGAACCTTTCGAAGGTGCCATATAAGGCATGTGCTCATATGTCATATGATACCTAATTTTTAATATATGTTGTTGGGGGTGATAGCCTCATGTTAGAACATTTGATAAAAAAATTGGTGTCATATTAAGAATTGGGCCTTTACCCATTGGTTTAAGCTTTTAAGTTAAATATGGTTTCGGTTACTATTTATGATTTCACCAACATTATTAACTGGGGTCCCCCTTCCAGTATTGTTCATGTCTTAACATGATAGCAAAGCTACAGGAAAATTGTTCGGCTAGCTACCTAACCATTATGTGATGTTATTATGCTACAATACTGAATCATGGTCCTTTTTGGGGAAAAAAACATAATCTCCAAACTCTTGGGTTTGGGGGCATGCTGAGAATAATATTCCCATATTGAAAAATTTGATAGATGTTGATTTCTATAAATCAGGAATTGGGCTGTTACCTATTGGTTCTAAGCTTTTGAGTTATGATTTTAGTTACTATTTATGGTTTCATCAACATTGTTAGCTATGGGCCCCCTCTTAGTCTGGTTAATGCCCTTACACATCCAATTTTGCACCTCCATTTTCATAATTCACATATTTAACTTTGGCTTTAATATATTTTAGTATTTAAATGCATTTTTAATGTTGAAATAGCATACACTTCTTACTTATCATATAATTGTAAATTGTCATATTACATGATTTAAAGATGTAATTTTAATATGCACATTGTTATCTTTAATATTTTAAATTTTCTTTTTAGGTTTTAATCCGTAACTTAGTAGCCTATTTACTATATCTTATTTTTAGAATGCTCAAATAAATATATATTAACTATATTTATCTTTATTACTCGCATAAATAATCAGATATGTCTCTTTTTATTATTTATTTTTTGATAATAGGAGAGCATAGGTGCTATAGGAGTAAATTTCCCTGTGTCACTCGATCCCTCTCACATTACCCTGAATGTATGATCCATAGCTGCCAAAGTGTTATACATGCTCCAGAAAAATATATATGTGAAAAATTATGAGCATTAAAATATTGTGCAACTGTGCATCAAGGATCTACAAAATGAATAGCTTTCAATCATAAGGAACTGTTTGATCATGAAGTAAAGTTATGTAGAATTGGAGTTAGATTGGAGCATGAGGAAATTTATTACACATGACCTCCAATTTTCTCTTTTTCACTTTGGCTTTTACATTTTTTTTATTTTAGTGTCTTGATGCTTTTGCTTCTATATCCTGACAGAAGCCTCCTAAGCCTATCTTCTCGCTTATGTCCAATTTCAACTGCATTGTCCAATTTCCACTGCATTGGATGTAACTAATAGCAATACCATTCAACGAGCTACCTTCATTTTTTTTTCGCTTTTAGGCATTTCTATTGTTCTTAATTCTTCATAACAAACTATGAGTCTGATGCGTTTTGCATTTGGACCACTCAGGGATATTTTTGGAATTTTCAGATCTTAGGGAGGTCATTTTGTAATTTTCAGTATTAGGGGTTTTTTCGTAAATCTGTAATTTTATGCAGTTTTCTCTTTATTAGAGATAGGGCTGACTAGGGGGAGTTTTTCATACTTGATTATTGAGAGGAAACTTGTACTAGGCGTCTACGAACCCTAGTTTGGGAGATTTAGGCTTTCATCTCAAAGAAAAAACTAGGAGAGCGGCATCCTTTCCAATTGTGGCCAAATTTGTCTTTTATATTTCAGTTTTTATCAATAAAAATCCTTCTTTTTCCCCCAAATCCTCCATTTTCACCCTAAAAATCCCTCTTTTCCCAAATCTCTCTCCAAAACCGTAAAAATCCCACCTTTCCCCATAAAAATATCATCTTTCCCAATAAAAATCCCCTTTTTAATCATCAAATCCTAGAGGATTGCATCAATTGGTATCAGAGCACGTTCGATTCATGGCGACGGCGGAAGCAAAGAAAATGATGGAACTTTTGGAGGAAAGACTAAATGTGAAAGTCGTGGATCTGAGAAAATCGATTACCAATTTGGAAAAGCCTTCACTTCTTTCAAATCGAAGATGAGGGCATCGATAGAGGAATGTCGGAAAGCAACGGAGATGCTTGAGGCAAAGTTGGGGACCCTCATACAAACCCTAGTGCAACACTTTTTAGATCCAAAGGCATCGAAGAATTCAGATCTGAACGAAAACTCAAATCTAGGGCAAAGGAAAAGTCTTTGGGGGAAGGAAAGAAAAAGTAGAAGATTTTGTCGAAGGGTTGCTCTCGGATACGGACAATTACTTCGGCGAAGCAACGTGCAACAGGAGGGACAATGGTGAGCCAAATCAGCGCACCCAGGGCTTCGTGGCCATGGGCCAGACCTGTCCAAGGCTAACGAGCCCTGACCAGGCCCTGTCGGGGGCCTATAGGGCCTTCATGACCTTGCAGCCCCCATGCAGAGTACCGCCTGTGCCATGCATGGGCCTAGGCAGCAGCCCTCGCAGGGCCCCAGCATGGGCCATGCAGGGACGACAGTGCCCTCACTAGCCCATAGCGACCGCCATAGGCCCACCGAACCGTGAGAGTAGCATTCGGGGCCCCACGACGTTTGTGGGAGCCGCAAAGACTTTGATGAAGATTTTCGGCGGCTTTCGGGACCCGATGATGACATAAAAGAATTTCAGAGGCTCCATGGCTCGCGGTTTGCTGTAGAAAGGTGACGACGCCAAGTCCTACCGGCTTACGAGGAGTTTTGATGAATATAATGATGCTCCGAGCTTTGAGGAGGGTGTGTACGTTTACAATTGGGAGGAGAATGACTGGAGCGACCATTAAGAAAGAGGCGATGGTCCTTTGAGGGGCTATGGGCGACACAGACGACGTGACACTTATCAACCACCTCACTATGGAATGACATGAGATTTTAACACCGATAGCAGGATCAGAAAGTTAAAGATGCCCATATTTGAGAGGAAAGACCCCGATGGGTGGATTTACAGGGCAGATCGGTATTTTGAGGTCTTGCAGATTTATGAGACGGAGTGGTTGAGGGCCGTGGGGGTGTGCTTGGAGGGGGATGCTCTATCTTGGTACAGATGGAGGCAGCAGCAGCGAACGTCTCGCTCGTGGAAGGAGTTCAAGGTCTGCTTCTTGGATCGGTTCAGGGAGACACATGGGGAGACATATACGAGTAGCTTTATGTATTGAGACATGAGGGAATGGTCATGGACTACATAAAGAAATTCGAGATACTGATAGGCCGTGTCCGTGGAGTTTCAGGAGAGTCCTTGGAGAGGTGCTTCATGAAAGGGCTAAAACCCAGCATTCGAGCAGAATTCAGAATACAAAGATTCAGAGGGCTATTAGACTAGATGCGACTAGCCATGATGGTGGACAGGCTGGCAGAGGAGCGACTGGTCAGGGGAGCATGGAGTGGATTCACTTCTCGCAGGCACGTAGCGACATGGGAGGAGAAGACATCAGGATGGCTCCAGTCTAGCCACGAGAAGAATATTGAGTTTCAATCGGACCATAGGCGTAAGCGGCTCACAGAGGCGGAATTCCAGGAAAGGTGCATTAAGGGACTCTGTTTTTGCTGTGGCGAGAGGTATGGACCAGGACATCGTTGCAAGGATCATGCTCTCTAGATACTGATCATTGAAGATAAAGAAGGCTATATAGTGAAGCAGGAAGAGTTGGGAGGGGACGAGAACTGTCATCTGGATTAGTGAACCTATGGTTTTTACGACATCACCTTGAGAACAAGGTGGTTCTTCGAGGACAGAATAATGATGCGTTTTGCATTGAGGCCACTCAGGGGCATTTTCGGAATTTTCAAATCTTAGGGGAGTCTTTGTAATTTTTAGTATTAAGGTCTTTTTCGTAAATCTGTAATTTTCTATAATTTTCTCTTTATTAGAGCTAGGGCCGGCTAGGGGGAGTTTTGCATGCTTGATTATTGAGAGGAAACTTGTACTAGGCATACACGAACTCTAGTTTGGGAGATTTAAGCTTTCATCTCGAAGAAAAAAGCTAGGAGAGCGGCATCCTCTCCAATTGTGTCCAAATCTGTCTTTTATATTTCAGTTGTTTATCAATAAAAATCCTTCTTTTTTCCCAAACCCCCTTTTTTCACCCTAAAAATCCCTCTTTTCGCAAATCTTTCTCCAAAACCCTAAAAATCCCACCTTTCTCAATAATAATATCTCCTTTCCTCATAAAAATCCCCTTTTAATCATCAAACTCTAGAGGATCGCATCAGAGTCTTTCTGTTCCAGTGAGCATCCAAATAAGCATTATAGTAATAAATAGATTTATGGGGGGTTTATTTCTTTTCCTGCATTATAATAATCATTATAGTAAGTAATATATAGTAATCATTCAAGAAAACTAAATATCTAGCTGGTGTATCTCTGTTGGTTTATCAAAAAAGTCTATTGTAAATAACTATATGCAATAAACCCGATGACGAGAAAGAATGCTGGGAATTAAGAATGTCAGTGACCATAATTTAAATTATGATGTATGCCAGTTAGGTTATGGTAATTTCAGAATTGAATTGGATAATGGTTGGGGTTGGTTCCTTTAGATCCATACCTTTCCTACTGTATGTTTTGTTTATGATTGGGATGGGGGTAGGGCCGACTTTGCTTCAGAAATATGCAAAATGAAAATTTGATTGGTTAGAATTTCAGCCTCAGACCAGTTCCAGATCTTATCGGATCTCATGCAATTGGTAAAATTACCAGTCATATCCTGGCTAGCCTTTTCACTACTCCTTAACTGAATCTAATAGACAGAGCCTTGAAATGCTTCACAAAGGCATTCCCTATCACCATGGCTTACAGGAAGGTGTGGGTTGTTATATAAATGCCAACACTTGCTAACACTTGTCAAACACACACAATAGGCTTGGTGTTAGACTTAACCAGTACTTGGTCCTTTGGTTGGTGGGCAAAGCTGGCATTTTAGAACAACTTTTTATGGTTTAAAACAATGTTACATGGTTCACGGTATGTTCTGGCACATGGTATGGGTACTGATATGCAGTATGATGCTTTAATGGTACGGGTACAATGGGTAAGAGAGTCAGTCTGCTATTTCGGTCATGGTATGTTAGGGCTAGGACCATGGTTTGTTTAGGTCAGTATGTGTGTATACATATATGGCATACAATTATTTATATGTATTCATGCGTACATATGCACATAGATCCATTTCTTGGTTAGGGGGATTTTTTTAAAAAGATCTTGATCATTTTCTTCCATGTTTCTTCCGTCAATCGTCAATTTTTATGATAGATATTTATTTTATGCCAGATATTCAACTTTCTTTTTCTATGCATTTAATTGATGCTTTTTGTGATCCGGATCGGGAATTCTTTGCAAATTGGGTCGTGTGAACTGGATCGCGGATCCACAAGGGTGTAGGGAATTAGATAACACTGGCTCTAAATCTCGATATTGCTATTGCCAATGATTTGTAGTGTTGATATCAACTATATGCATGAAGTATTAAAGAGTATGTATTGGGAACACCAAATGTAAGGTGTCGATCGCCTTATCTCACCATTGAGATTTTTTTGGTTAACCAAGGCCATTGCCCGGTCTTGTATCTGGACCTCCCTTTTCCCAACTGAACCCTTTTTATTGGCCATTCCATCCTTGGTATTGGTTGCAAGTAAAGATTCATCTTCAACTAGTGCTTTATCATCAATGGATAATCTTTATCTTCTAAGACATTATTCTCCTTTCTCTAACCAAGTATAAGAATAATTTGTCCTATGTAAAGATACTAGTCATAACCCGTGCCCGAGGGCACAGTTTATTTAAGTTATATCCTCAAAATCTTTGTTTTCCCTAAAACTTATTTACCCCTCCAAAATCTAAACGAACAAAAATCTAGTTTTAGCGCGGGCGCCTTCCCTAAGGGCATGATTCATTTAAAATATTTGTCGTGATCAAATAAAAAACATCAACTTAAAAGATCAATTGATGATGAAATTGTAATTTCAAACGGAGGACGTCAACTTCAAACGTCGACATGAGATCTTGGAATTTCAACTTAAAAGATCAATTGATCCTGTGTATGAAAGATGAATGGTCTTTGCACGAAATACAGAGAATTGAAACAACTAAATAGTTCCTACACATGAAAGCACTTAATTGAAACAACAAATTCACCATTAGCAACGACAAACACGAGGATGTTGGCAGCGACATACTCGGCAGCGACTTAATTGAAACAACTAAATAGCCCACCATAAAAAGTAACAAAATTGCAACATAGAAGAGCAAAGAGCATGGGCACTCGGAAAGAGATCTGCGTTGTGTTCAGGGGTTCAGGAAATTGCAGCGGATGGAGATCTGTGTAGAGGGACTCGGAAAGAGGTCAAATTCAGAATCTTGGAATCATACCCAGCATCCATGTTGATAATGTCACACAGCTCGATATTGACAACCCAATCGGGCCCGATAAACATGTCGCTTGTCGCCCTCTCTGCGCAATCTGCCGCATTATTAGCCATTTTCTGTAAAAACAAAAACAAAAACCTCAGACACAATTAGATCCAAAATTAGCCACACAAAAGAGGAACAAAATCGACACCGAAATCGAAACTCACAGGAGATAGAGAAAGATGGAAAGGATCAGGGTTGGATTCGGAGACTTTCTCGAGGGGGTTTCACCTGTTTCAGAGAGAGGGGAGAGAGAGGGGGACAACGCGGTATTTGCAGATGCAGATTCTTTTTTTAATTCTTTCCTTTGTTTCGTTGTTTCAGCTTTGGTGGGTGTGACCGAGTAGGGAAGCGAGTATGAGGATGGGAGAGAGAGAGAGACGTCTGCCGCGATGTTGGAGGCGCAATCCTTCGAATTCTGACCTTCGCC
The DNA here is from genome assembly GCA_030789695.1 of Scilla litardierei. Taxonomy (NCBI): domain Eukaryota; kingdom Viridiplantae; phylum Streptophyta; class Magnoliopsida; order Asparagales; family Asparagaceae; genus Scilla; species Scilla litardierei. The sequence continues at coordinate 136,281,012 of CM061138.1, read as the reverse complement.
CTTATCCATCCTATGCTCTTCGCCGCCACCCATCGTCTACCCTTCGTCGTCGTCAAAGAGAAACGTCTACCCTTCTCATCGTCTGAGAGGGGGAGAGCCTCCCTTTTTAGAAAGAGAGTGTGGAGTTTGATGGGAAAGGACATTAGGTGTGGGGTTATACAGAGGAGAGGGGGTTAACACAGAAAATAAGAGGGCTTTGATGCGGATCGCCAACATGGCATATAACTGGACGGTTAGGATTAAAGATTGGGTAGACATGGATCACCGTAATTTTCACAAAATCAGACAGAGGTGGGACCCGCTTTTATTTCCAGCACAGAGAGAGATGGCGCAATGGTGGGCCCCCCTTGATTTTCCCTTGGTAGTTATTTCTCCTCTACATAGAGACTCTGGTTGTGGGCCCCACGTTTGGCGTGTTTTTCTCTCTTCGTGAGAGTGGTAAAGGTGGGTCCTTATGGAAGGAGATGGGTGACTTTCCACTGCATACTGAGAGAATTGGGTTTTGGTTTACCCACATTTGAGAACATGATGAATTGTTATTTGGTTTACCCACATTTGAGAACGTGGGGATTTGGTTATTTTTGTTATTTGAGAACGTGGGGATAAACCAAAACCTCTCAAAAGCAGTGCCACCTGTACCTCTCCAAATCTCTCCATCAAGAGTCTAGTAAACTCTTCCCACATGTGGAAAGACTGGTCATGCCGTATCCATCGATACCACGATAACGCTTTCCCCTCCTGGCAGACCCCAACGGCTCTAAGCCACTCCTCTGGTATCATCGATACCTCAAAGTATCTCTCAACCTTGTACAACCATGAGTCTGGGTCATCCCCCTCGATGATAGGTATATTCAGCTTCCTGACCCGGTTTTCCGCAGAAACCCCCCCTGGAGCTCCTTTACCATGTTGGTACTCATGTCGCCAAAAAGGGGGTTGGTGTGGTACACCATACTCATAGCCTCCATCTCTACCATGCCCCGCGTCGCCTCCCCAATCAGCCCTACATTCTCCGTAACCCCTTCGATCATCCTCATGGTACCGACCATACTCATCGAAATCCGTTTCGGGTCCTTGAAGTCCTCCGTCATAGTATTCAGCCTCCAAAGCACCCACATGGCCCTCGAACCCCTCGACGATGCCCCTTCGATGACCAACCCTTGCCGTGGGTTTGTCGGAAGCCACCAAGGCTGTCAGCGGCCCGCAACGGCGATGTCGTGGCCCGCGCGGCCCCCGGAAGGCCCTCTTGGCCTTGCCAGGTCGTCGGACCCATCTGGAGGCCCCGCTGCGGGGCCTCGTGTCGAGCCTTGGTGAGTCGCCAGGGTCTCGTGGCCCCCAAGCGGCTTGCCGGGGGGCGCTGCCTCCCTGGCGGGTGGCCTGGGGGTGCGAAGCCCGTCGTCTCTGATCTGACGCTACAACGTCCGGATCTGCTCCATAGTTGGCGTAGGGTTTTGGTTGCGGTCCTTTGCCTTCGTACGATGGGAGATCTTCATCATCCGTCACCAGATCTACATCCGAAAGAAGCCCTTTGCGATGCGGATCCCTCGTCTCCTTTCCCTTCACCAAAGCTCCCTCGTTTTTTCCCCGGATCTAGGGTTTCAGCTTGAAGGGCTCTCTTTGCCACGCCAAAGCACTGATCTTTAGATTTATTTGTCCCAATGACTCCATGAGTTGAGAAAATCTCCGATACATGTCGGCCCTTTGTTCTTCCACCGTCTTTGATAGCCCTTGGATGGTGCCATCAACTTTCTCTTCCAACACCTCTATCTTGTCTTTCGCTCTTGTGTTCGCCATGGATCAACCTCGCTCTGATACCAACTTGATAGATCCTAAGGTTTGTTTGTGGGAAAATAGGGTTTAGAGAGAAGAAATCAAGAGGAAAAGAGGAATTTTTATATTTTTTTCAGATCTGAAATAGAACAAGATAAGTCCAGATTCGAGATGGGGAGATCTCCTAACTTTCTATTCGAGGGAAAAGTTTAATCCTCCGAAGTAGACACCTTGGTCTAGGTTTACAATCTCAAAATTAGCATGAAGAAGACAATTTGGGCCGGCTACAGCTAAGAAACCTCAAAACTGTAGATTTGCAAAAGACCCACCTAATTTCCAAAATTGCATAAAACCCCCAAAATCATAAGTTTGCCCATGAAGCTCCCGCACGCCTCCTCCGCTGATAAGTGATAGTCGTATCAGGCACATATGATACGTGGCTCGTGAATTCAAATGCACAAACTTAATGAGTGATCGATGCATTCATTTATGGATGTTAACTTCAGCAGTGTCTTCAACAACTAGTCTCACTTCTTGAACATGCCTTGCTTTTAACTTCTCTAACTCTTGCAGCTTTTCTTGTAATTGTTTGCAAAATCTCATTTTATGTCATTCCTCTATACACTAGATGCATTCAGTTTCATTAGCAATATGCTCACTAACTTTTCATGAATAATTTTCTTCATCTTATTTGAAAGATGTGCAGAAAGTAACATTCTAGATTTAGAATCTCTTGCATAAAGGTTGTGACAAGATGCTTAAAGTTGATCAAGAAGCCATGCCTTATCCTCCGTAATTTTAACACCAATACTTGATAAATGGCAAATTAATGCGATTTGAGATGCTCATGAATTGACATACCTTCATCAACAATCTATACAATTGCTGCTTTTAGAACGGATTTGTCCGAGATTTTTCCATATATGAAGTTTCAAGCCTTTTCCATAGAGAATTATTGTAGAATGCTAGAATCATATCTCAAGATGTACATGATCGTGTCTGTTAAGCATGGTTGAGAAGTAAAGCCTTAAAATTGAACTATGTCCAATATTATTCTGCATTGACACAACTTTTGTCGATTCTTGATTTTTCTTGCAATGCTTTGCGATCAAAAAATTACGAAGTTACACTTGTCATGATCCAAAATTGTTACATTCATCGAATTTTCCGCGTTCATCAAAATTTTCCATCTCAAAATTTGCAATATAAGCTATTTTATTTTGCCGTCATAATATCTGAGCCAAGCGATGGTACTAGTTTGTTACGGCAAAAGAAAAATTAAAGAACAAAAATTTGGAGAAAATTTTTCATGAATTTTATTTCACTCCTCATTAAAACAAATTTCCGCACCTTAAATTTTTCTCAAAGTCACTCAGAAAAAAACTCTTGCAGAACTCATAAATCATATGCCGACAATTGAGCCAAAGACCCCTTATTTGCACCGGACTAAAGACTCTAAAACTGATTAAATAACTACTCAAAGACCTAAACAACATGGAACTCATGCAACAGAGAATCCAAAACAGGCAACCTAATTCAACCAATTCTCAAATTTGATTTCAAGTCAAGTCCTAGCAGTTTCGTGTCATAGTATCAAGTTAGACATTGCTGTTTTATTTGGAAATTGACATCATGTTAGTTAATCATTCGGTCGCTCTAGGATTGCTCATGCTAGGAAAGTTATCTTTGAATTGATTTTAAATGCAAAATTGTGCTTTTCACTACTTCATTATTGACTAGCCTAGTATTCGACGATGCAGGTAGCTTCCAAGAAGAAAACCATGGCAGATGAAGTAGGACTTGTATTACAAGCAAAATTGCGGCAATTATCTCCTGGTGCATGATTGTGTACAAGCTTAGAAATTGTATTACGAATATACAGATTGGGAATTGTATTGGCTGTTCTTATAGGAAATCGAGGACTGGACATTTGAATGATTTTGTGCAGAAGTCTTAACTTTTATTGACTGTTATGTTGCTCACATTTCAGGCATGTTTCATTAACAGTGTATAGTTTATAAGGTCATTGATTAGCTTCTGAATTAATCCACCGGGATTTCTATGTTGCAGGGCCATATGCCATAACATTAACACGCATGCAGACACAGATTGCATTACATTAAATTGAAAACCAGGTAGCTACTATTGGATCGTTTTATATATTGTTTTATTTCTAAAATAGGGGCGCCCCCTAAGTTGGTTCGAAATCATTCTGCGTTCCTTTTGTCTGATGATGACGATGATCGATGCAATGAAGCATCCAATTTAAAGAGGTATCTTGGAAATTTTGGTAGGTAGGTATATTTCGAAGTCAAGAAAAATGATCGGATGAACAATGAACTATGAAGATCAGGCTGACTCAACAATTAACTGCGAGGATCATGACTGAAAAATGATTGTGAATGCAGCAGCTTGGATGACCAGCGAGATGTTGCCCATATGTATAAAATGATGCATTGCTTCTAAAGCTGCAGGCAGAACAAGTAACCCCATAAAAATATCCGACAGCGCTGTAAGACCTGCATATCTTGAGCAAGCATTTACACCTTGCTATCAAAAGTAAACATTATACATATAAACCAAAACATTTTCTAATAACTAGCATAAAACCTGCCTGAGATTTAAGAGTTTGCATGATGTGGATGAGATCACCAGCGTAACAATTGGATCCACATGCTGCGAGTGCCGCTCACAGTCAAAGACAGCAGAAGATTCATAGGACAGCCAAACGTGGATCACATTCATCATACAGTTTGGTTCATAAGCCAGATTAGAGTTCGGTCATGCAGTGCTAACTACCCTGCAGCCGTGACAACATTACGCTAACAGCATAGTTTCAAAATGCAAGGTTTACATGATGTGGGTAATAAACTCAGGCTTCCCGCTCACACAAGGCTCTCTACTGAGAAGCCTCTCGAAATATGACCTTTTCAGTCCATGTTTAAGAGCCATATCAGAACGCACCCATTTCGGAGAATTCCCTGATGAACGACTACGTCAGGGCTCCATTGCCGACGAAGCATCCACCAGAAAGATGTGAGTGAAATTGCTGGCTTTCACACTTTTGATGTGAAAGAACAAATGCGGCGCGGGCGTCTTCGACACTGAATAACAAATTCGGCGCGGACTCCTTCAACGCAGAACAACAAATTAGCATAGAACAACAAATTCGATGCGGTGCTTTATAAACTTTCAGGGCAAACTTGTAAATAAAGACACTATATTTAGTAAAATGTGTACGGGGCTAGCATCAGCACAAGCCACTAAGTGGCAAACTTGTAAATAGAGGCAATATATGTAAGTGACTAGCAAAACGCATTTATAAATGTAAACAAATGTAAAGAAAGTAGCAGCACAACTTGTAAATAAATGTAATTCGTTTAGCGAAATGCGTATGTGACTAACAGAACTAAGCCACTACTTGGCAAACTTGTAAATAAATGTAATACATTTAGCAAAATGTGTATGGGACTAGCAGCACTAATTGGCAAACTTGTAAATAAATGCAAAATGTTTAGCAAAATGATTTTTGGAACTTTTTAATAGCATTTGTTATGAATGTATAGCCTTATAGGGAGATCACACGCCTTTATTTATAGGGGATCCGAGAGTACATACATAGATGAGATACAATCTCTCAAATAGATACATTCTTATCCACTTGCACATCATTATCTATTTACAACACTCCCCCTTATCCAGCCATAAGTGTGAACTCTGCCTATGAATACTTCGGGATTCTGAGCATCATATGAGTGTCACTAGGGGTGGATACTTCAGTATCCTGAGTTAATGTGATTTGCCTCGTTAAAACCTTTGACTATGGAAAACCCAGTGGGAAAAAAACCATAGCTAAAGGAAAAGAGTACAAATACCCTTTAACTCCCACTGATACAAGCCCTTAGGCTTTCAGATCTCGTAGGCATCTCATTCCAATCTTTTGTACAAACTTCCTGAAAGTAGCTGTAGGAAGTGATTTAGTGAACATTCAGCCATATTTTCACTTGATTGTACTTGTTTGACATCAATCTCGTCATCTCTTTGTAGCTCATGCGTCCAGAAGAATTTAGGAGAGATGTGTTTCGTTCTGTTGCCATTGATGTAACCTCCTCGTAACTGAGCAATGCAAGCATCGTTGTCCTCGAACATAGTGGTAGGTTCAAGGTCGCCAGTCTTCAATCCAGTTGTCATCAGGATGTGATGTACAACTGAGCATAGCCAAACGCATTCTCTGCTTGCTTCATGGATGGCGAGAATCTCTGAGTGATTGGATGAGGTCGCTGGCATGGTCTGCTTGACAAATTTCTAGGAAATTGATGTCCCACCATAGGGAAACACATACCCTATTTGCGATTTTTCATTGTGGTGATCAGATATGTATCTTGCATCAGCATAACCGATAAGTGTGAATGATGATTCTCTTTTGTAAAACAATCCCAAATCTGTTGACCCTTAGAGGTAGCGCAGAAGATGCTTAATCCCGGTCCAGTGGCGCTTTGTAGGCGCTGCACTGTATCTGGCTAGTAAATTTACTGCGAACGCTATATCGGGACGTGTGCAGTTGGTCAAATTTAGAAGTGCTTCAATAGGACTCAGATAAGGGACTTCAGGACCAAGTATATCCTCCCCCTCTTCCAACGGATGGAAAGGGTCTTTATGTGCATACAAGGGTCGTACTACTTATAGGTGTACTTAATGGATGACATTATTCCATGTGAAATCTTTGTAACAATTTCTTTGTGCATATGGTTTAGTGTAGCAGAATTCCGTATTTTAAACGTTCAATCTGTAAGCCAATGCAGAATTTTATTTTGCCTAGGTCTTTCATTTCAAATTCTTTTGTTAGGTTTACAGATAGCTCAGTGATCTCTTCAGCAGTTCCAATGAGATTCAGATCATCTACGTAGACTGCAATTATGACGAATCTTGTTCCCTTTTCTCTTATACATATGCAAAGGCATACTTCATTATTATGGAATCCTTTTTGTACAAGGAATTCACTGAGTCTGTTGTACCACATTCTTCCCAATTGTAAAGATCATATAATTATCTTTGTAGGTTAATTGAATAGATGTTACGAGGTCTATCTTTTAAATTTGTATGCAATGAAAAGCCATCAAGAAGTTTCATATATATCTCTTTATCGAGATTTCCATATAGATATGCAGTCACAACATCCATTAGCTGCATATCTAATCCTTCATTTGCTGTTAAGCTTATCAAAAATCGGAAAGTGATTGCATCCATTACCGGTGAGTATGTTTATTCATAGTCTATACCTGGTCTTTGGGAAAATCCATGTGCTACAAGCCTTGCTTTGTAGCGTGCGATCTCATTATTTTCAATTCTTTTTCTGACAAATACCCATTTATATCCCACAAGTTTGACACCATTTGGTGTCTGAACTATTTACCCAAAGACTTTGTGTTTCTTAAGCGAGTCCAGCTCTACTTCTATGCCTCATTTCACTTTGGCCAATCATTTTTTCGTTTGCAATCAGTAACGAAATGTGGATCATTATCATCGTCGCTTTTCAGCAACATGAATGGCAATATGAAACGTGAAGTAATCATCGATGATTGTACTCTTTCTATCCAACAACTCCACTCTACGTACATAATTTAATGATATTTCAGTTTCTCCCGCATTTACTCTGCAATGGATTCTGCGAGGGGTAAGGCTATGGACATAGCTTATTTTTCTGTGGGGGTATTGTCACAAGGTCTCTAGGAATTTTTCTTTTTCTTGGATTTTTGTCCTTAGAGTCTGGTGGTCTGCCTTTTTTAAGTTGAGGAACAGCTACTTCTGCTGGTGGTGGATTGCATCCATTCTCGGAGGTATCAATCCTAGTTGGAGTATTTAAAGCAGAGATTTGTAATCTGACAATCTTCTGATTGTCAGTAAATGAATCCGTTAACTGATGAATAATGTTCTATATATGTAAAAAGTTCATGATATTATCTTTACATTGATTTGTTACCGAATCATAGTGGGTTAATGATTTTGTATCCCACGATATTATTTGTGTTGCTCCAGATTTTGAAGTATCTGGGTCCAATTTGGGAAAATTTATCTCATCAAATTCACAGTTTTCAAGACGTGCCTTGAATACATCCCCCATTTAGGGTTCTAGGTATCTTATTATTGATGGTGAGTCAAACCCTACATAGATCCCTAGATGACGTTGAAGAACCATTTTTGTCCTCTGTGGTGATGCATTGGGAATATAGAGCACAACCGAAAATTCTCAAGTGAGAGATGTTCGGTGGTACTCCATATGCAAGTTGCATTGGAGAAAGACTCAGACGTCCAGAGGGTCTAATTTTTTATCAACAAAGCAACATGCAATATATCATGTCCACATGCAGTCACTGGCAACTAGGATTTCATTAGTAATGGACGTGCAATCCATTGGAGTCTTTTTATCAATGACTCTACCAACCTGTTTTGAGTGTGAACATGTGGCACATGATGTTCAATTTCTATCCCAGTTGCTTAGCAGTATTCTTGAAATGACCGGGAGGTAAATTCTCCAGTATTATTCATATGGATTTTCTTTATTTGGTTGTCTGGAAAATGCGCTCGCAAATTTATTATTTGTGCCAATAGCTTTGAAAATCTAGGTTGCAGGGCGATAGTAGAATCCCATACGAATATTTTGAGGATCCATCAATCTGTACCATAAAGTACTGAAAAGGCCCACTAGGGGATGGATTGGTCCACATATATCTCATTGTATTATTTCGAGGAAGCTTGGAGATTCTTTGTCCACTTTTAGTGGTGATGGCCTTGAAATTAATTTTCCATTGTAGCAAGGGATGCAAGGGAATTCACCCTTCTGAAGAATCTTCTGGTTCTTCAAGTCATGCACATGGGATTAGGATAAGATGCGGTGCATCATAACCGATCTGGGATGGCCAAGTCTATCATGTCAAAGTAAGAATTTAGATGATATCGGGCACTTCAGGTGCTTCATCAAATTTGCTTCCTTTCTCCGAATCTTTGAATGATCTATGTCTGATGAAAGGCTCTCAAAACGCTTACGTATGGTTTTAGTTCCTTTTTCTTGAGACGTCACATACAAATATTCTTTTTTGTTTACATTTGTAATTTCTAAGTGGAATCCATTTAAATGGATGTCCTTAAAACTTAATAAATTTCTTTCTGAATTAGGAGAGAATAATTCATTCTTTATTTTTATTTGTTGCGTTTCCTGAACCTTCAATAATGTTTGATGGCCCTGATTTTGTATTTACTAGGCTTTCATATGGTATAATTCTATGAAAATAACATTTGTTTTGAAGGATCGTATGTGTTAATGCACTGTCTACTAAGCAGTCATGAGAGCAGTCCATCTATTAAAAGATGAAGCACATAAGCATATTTTTAGAAAATCATAACTAATTTATTTATACTTCATGTAAAAACATAGATAGCTTTTATGACAATATTTTTCAATAAAGATAAAAATAGCTAATCAAACAAGTCGTCTTTTTTGAAGTCTTCAGCAGTGAACTGGACTGGGGCAGAGGTGGTCACCAGATTTGTTTCAGCTTTCTTTTACAAATCTTGGAGGTGTCATGTAGTTCTGCACACTCTAGACCAGTGTCCTTTCATGCCACAGTTATGACACTGGTCTTCCCAATCCTTTCTAGGTGGGGGTGCATTATTTTCGTTGTTGTCATTTCTGCGCCAAGTGAACTTTCGCCTCACTTCATTCCTTAGCTGGTGGACTTGTCCCCTGCCCTTTTTGTTTGGTCCCCCCTTTTGGAATCTTTCTTTCCTTTTATTGTATTTCTTCTTTTTGGAAGAAGATTTATTGTTAGCTTCTGGGAGGGGGGCCATGCTAGAGGGTGCATGTTATGAGTGGCAAGTAGAAGCTCTCTATTTTGTTCAGTCATGAGTAAACATGACAGCAACTCAGAATACTTAGTGAACTTTTGTTCATGATATTGTTGCATCAGTATCGTATCTTTTTCATGGAAAGACGTGTAAGTCTTTTCTAGCTTACGATCTTCTGAGACTTTCTCACCACACAACTTTGTTGAGTATTGATTCCCCGGATTTGGTTTTGATGATGAACAAACATAAATATCGTGAACTAAATCTTTGTGAGCGCAGTTATGGAGATCGTCGCCAAAATTCTATGTACATCAAAAGCGACTCAAGACTTCTCAAAGCACGTGATCGTGTGCCTGAAGCTTCGTTGAAGCTCTAGGAGCATTATTGAAGCCAAGAGATTCGGATTGAAGCTTTGAAGACGGTTCGTCAAGTCTATTTTATAGTCTTCTAGCTTCTTTTCGTAGAATGTTAAGCCTTGAGTAGGACTTACATTATAATCTTCATAACGTTCATATCATTAGAGCTAGGATTATCTTAGAAACCCATACAAACTTTCCCGAAGTTTACGCTTCATTTCGTGGCTTCTAGTGCATCTTAGTTGGTTCAATAAGAAGAACCAACCGACTAGATTGTCATCTAGTCGGTTAAGAATCTTTCTTGAACCGACTAGATCTCCTTGCTCAATTCAGCATCTTCACTGTTGACCAATTAGTCGGTCCAAGAAGGTTCACCAACCGACTAGTTGTCAAACTAGTCGGTTTAGAATCCTTCTTAGACCGACTAGTTATACTTTCACTTTTCAGCCTGAGCTACTGTTTACTGTTAGTCGGTCCAAGAACATTCATCGACCGACTAGTTGTGAAACTAGTCGGTTGGAATTTGTTCTTAGACCGACTAGTTCTCTTGTGTTCAGCTTATTGTTTTTCAACTGTTTAGTCGGTCAAAGAACACTTACCGACCGACTAGTTGTCAAACTAGTCGGTTGGTAAGTCTTCTTAGACCGACTAGTTCTATATCTCATGAACTATCCTTCTTGGCTGTCAACCACTTAGTCAGTCCAAGAAGAATCACCGACCGACTAGTTGCCAAACTAATCGATCAGTGATCCTTCTTTGACCGATTAGACTGCTTTAGAATAGAGCCGTTGGAGCATTAATTGCTACAAATTTTCTCTCTCTCCTCTCTATCCTATATATACTTGTGATGCTTCTTCCTAGCATTCAAGGCTGACATTTATTGTGTTTTAGAGAATCAAAGAGAAGCATTCAATTCCATTTCTAAAGCTTCCTCATTCTCACAAAGAATCTCTCCAAACTCCTTGAGCCCTAATTTCATCAAGAGAGATTCTCTTCATTGTGAGCCTCTCAAGCCAAGAGCTTGATTCAAAGTCACCAACTCCATCCTAGCCTTCGATCGCTGTTCATCTTGGTAGAGCTAGGGTTTGGTGACGTTCTCTTCCTCAAAATCTTCCTTGCCCTAAAATCGTAAGTTTACTCAAGGCATAGGATTTTGTTGGTAAGCATTTCATTGTTTCATTGACATTGCTATTTCAGTTTTTCTCTCGGTTTGTGAGAGAAGTTTGTGATCCCGGTTTTTGGGAGTCACATTTTCTTTTGTGTATGATTTGATCTTATAGAGGTTTTCTACAAGAATTTCATAGTGCAAAATTTGAGTTAGAGGATTCTAACTCAAGTAGCCGGAGGGGATCCGGGTGTTTGGGACGTAGGATCACCGGGAACAAGTCGGGGAGACTTGGGTGGATCTGAACCTGTTACATCGCTTGTTTGCATTGTCTTTTATTGTTGTCAATATTTTCATTCCGTATTATTGGTTGAGTTTGCACAATAATTAGGAATTATACTCTTGATTATTTTAAAGTACTATTCACCCCCTCTAGTACTTGTGCAGTAGCTATCAGGGTATTACAAACTTCAGGTGTGAGGTGATAGTGAACAGAGCTGAGTTGTACTCAGCTATGGACTTAGAGTCCTGAAGTCTCAGGTTCTCCCACTCATAAGGTGCCCTAGGGAGTATAACAACTTCTGATGTTTATATTTGTCCTCAACGGTGTAATGCCCTGATAGCTACTGCACAAGTACTAGGGGTGAATAGTACTTTAAAATAATCAAGAGTAATTATTCCTAATTATCGTGCAAACTCAACGAACAATACGGAAATGAAAAATGACAATAATAAAAGACAATCGCAAACAAACGATATAACGGGTTCGGATCCACCCAAGTCTCCCCGACTTGTTCCCGGAAATCCTACGTCCCAAACACCCGGATCCCCTCTGGCTACTTGAGTTAGAAACCTCTAACTCAAATTTGCACTATGAAATTCTTGTAGAAAACCTCTACACGATCAAATCATACACAAATAAAAATGTGACTCCCACAAACCAGGATCACACACGTCTCTCACAAACCGAGAGAAAAACTTACAATAGCAATGTAAATGAAATATGAAATGCTTACCAACAAAATCCTATGCCTTGAGTAAACTTACGATTTTAGGGCAAGGAAGATTTTGAAGGAGAAGAAGACACCAAACCCTAGCTCCAAGAAATTTACCAGCAATAGAAGCCTAGGGTGGAGTTGGTGGCCTTGAATCAAGCTCTTGGCTTGAGTGGCTCACAATCAATGAGAATCTCTCTTGAGGAATAAGAGTGAGGAGAGATTCTTGTGAGAAATGAAAGCTTGGAAAATGAGAATAAATGCTTCTCTTTGATTCTCTAAAATGCAATAAATATTAGCCTTGAATGCTATGAAGAAGCATCTCAAGATTATATAGGATAGAGAAGAGAGAGAGAGAGAGAGAGAATTCGTGCATTTAATGCTCCAACGGATCTATTTCTGAAGCAGTCTAATCGGTCTAAGAAGGATCACTGACCGACTAGATTCACAACTAGTCGGTCGGTGATTCAACATGGACCGACTAAATGGTTCACAGCCAATATAGAAAGTTCAGGGAGTAAATAACTAGTCGGTCTAAGAAGACTTGCCAACCAACTAGTTTGACAACTAGTCAGTCGGTGAGTGTTCTTTGACCGACTAAGAGTTGAAATAAAATAGGCTGAATTCAAAGTGAGCTAGTCGGTCTAAGAACAAAGTCCAACCGACTAGTTTCACAACTAGTCGCTCGAAGAATGTTCTTGGACCGACTAACTGTAAACAGTAGCTCAGGCTGAGAAATGAAGTCTTAACTAGTCGGTCTAAGAAGGATTCTAAACCGACTAGTTTGACAATTAGTCGGTCGGTGAACCTTCTTGGACCGACTAATTGGTCAACAGTGAAGATGCTGAATTTAGCAAGGAGATCTAGTCGGTTCAAGAAGGATTACTGACCGACTAGATTGTCATCTAGTCGGTTGGTTCTTCTTCTTGAACCAACTAAGATGCATAAGAAGCCGTGAAATGAAGCGCGAAGCTTCGAGAAAGTTTCTATGGGCTTCTAAGATAATCCTAGCTCTAAGATATGAGTGTTAAGAAGATAAACATGTAAGACCTACTCAAGGCTTAACATTCTATGAAAAGAAGCTAGAAGACTATAAATAAAACTTGACAAACCGTCTTCAAAAGCTTCAATCCGAATCTCTTGACTTCAATAATGCTCCTAGAGCTTCAACGAAGCTTCAGGCACACGATCATGCGCTTTGAGAAGTCTTGAGACGTCGCTTTTGATGTTCATAGAATTTTGGCGACGATCTCCATAACTGCGATATTTATGTTTGTTCATCATCAAAACCAAATCCGGGGAATCAATACTCAACATTCTCCCCCTTTTGGTGATGACAAACCAACATAAATAATAATCAATAATAATGATTCAAATGAAATTTACTTACTCCCACCAGCATTGATGACACGTTAATTCCATATAAAATAATAATCATAAGCATCAAGCAGACGAGGAAAGTATAAAATGTAAATCCAATTATTGAAATTTAGGATCTAAATCCATTTTTATATCTTAACTCCTCCTGAATCTAACATATCAAATTAGATTCACGGTAAATTGCTTTAAATTATCATTTAGCACATCGTCATTATTAATTCTCTCCCCCTTTGGCATTAGCAAAAAGAGTGGGAGGAGATCAACGACAACAACAATGGCTACAAATAAAAGCACGAGAGTCGAAGAATACGACCACGGTCCAAATGACACAAAAGTAAAATACGAAGTAAATCAAAGCGTGCCGAGACCATAGTCGATAATCGAAAAATAAAATCATCAAAACTCAAATCAATTTCACGTATTGAGTTATGGAACATACTCTCCAATATCAACATTCTTGATGAATTAAGTGCATGGAAAACAATTCTATGTTATCATAGAAATAATTTCTATTTAATCAAGATAGTCGTCAAGCGACGAAGTCAACATCAGAGAAAAAAATAGATAATATGCACATAGAAGTTAATGTCAACACGATGTGTGTATATATATATATATAACATGGTACAACAAAATGTATACATCTGCCAACATACATAAAAACGATCGAAAGATCGGTGCACACATACAACATATGTCTCAACAGACATCAAAAAGGAACATACAACAAAAAGTGTATCATCAAAACATCCAAAAATATCAAAAATCCATAAACACCAACTATCCTACCCCACTCTCTCACTACAAAATATATCATCCAGATGCACATGGGAGAATCCGCCAACGCAAGCTCAGAAGGCGGAAGGAGGATCAGCAGCAGCAGCAGGCTCTGCAGAAGGGGTGGTGGTCACTGGGTCGACTGGAGTGTCCACAAAAGGGAGATTCGCAACAGGAGTGGTCTCGGGAGCACCAGCAGAAGTATCCACCGAAGGAATGGTGGCAGCAGGTGTGCTCTCAGGAGCACCAGCAGAAGTAGCAGCAGCAGACGTACCCTCAGGGGCACGGACAGGAGATCCAACAAGCTCCTGGAGATCAGCCTCATCCATTTCCTCCTCGTCAGAAACTGAAGGAGGAATCTCAATGCCCAAGTGAGAACAGATACGAGCTAGCATCTCCTCAGAACAAGAAACACGAGACTCCACACGTCGCAGGGAAACTGCAAACTCAGCGAGTGACGGAGTAGGAGAAGGAGCAGGAGCAGCTGCAAACTTATTCGTTTTCTCGTGTTTTCTCGTGTTTTCTTGTTTTCTTTCACTTTTCCGTGTTTTTCGTGTTTTGCAGTAGTTTGCTGGCATTTGGGGCGTAAAAAGATGATATCATGTGTCCCCAGAGCAACGGGAGGAGTCACGCGTGATCCAGGGGGTCAAACGACGAAGATTGCATCTTTCAGCCCCTCACCCGGTCGGTTGGTCATCTCCAACCGATCGGGTAATGCACGCGTACACCACCCGGACGCAGCTTGGAGCTCACGAGAAGTCACCCGGTCGGTTCAGCGACCGGGTTTGAAGCTCAATTTCTCTGGAATTCGGAGCTGATTGCCAACCGATCGGGTGACCTTCACCCGATTGGTTCACCTGTAGCTGAATTTCAAACAGCCAAGACTCGAAGTTCCAACCGGTCTCCTCACCTGGTCTGCACCAAGATCCAACCGGTCGGCACCAAGATCCAACCGACCGCATCCAAGATCCAACCGACCGGTTCATACTGACCGGGTGAAACCCCACTTTGCGCTGTGAATTTGTGAAGCGGCTCACCCGACCGGTTGACTTGTCAACCGACCGGGTGATGTCGTTTTCTATAAATAGAACCCTAGGTTTTCCAGATTCGGGAGTTGGTTATTTTTTACTGTTTTCTTCATTTTGTGACGGCTGTAATTTTCCAGTTTGTGTAAGTTTTCGGATCTTTGTAAAACTTTAGTATTATCTTAATTGCTTTACTACCTTTGCATTCCTATTGTCTGATTATGATTTTAACGGTCCATTTTCATTTAGATCGCTTTTTAATGAATATTTGTAAGTAGTTTCCAAATCCGGGATTTTGGCGGAAACCCCTTCGTGGGCTCTTCCCGATGCGTCCATAGGGTTAGGAAATCGATAGGGATTAGGAATCTAACGGTTACGCGGGGTGTTTTATTGTCATCGGCGGGAAAAAGACCGCCTTTGACCGTCGGGCAAAGGGGGAATAAACTTAGCGGTTGACTCCCTAGCCATAGCTCACGCCCTTAGCATAGACGCCGAATCCTAGCGCGCGAGAGCGGCAGGACGAGACGTTGGGAGTTATCGTTGCGAGCTTAGTGCTCCTGGAGTCGATCAGTGTTAATGGACACGGGAGTGCCCACTGATCGAACCCGGGAAGTCCGGCGTATCATCCTGGGCACCGACCGGAATATCGGGCCCATGGGATGCCGGTACCATTTTTAGAGGCAACGTCTCACCATTAGACCCTAATTCCGATCGCCATCCTACCCGTAGGCCGTATCGGCGAGAGCCACTCGTTGGGGTCGAAACCAGAGTCCCGGGTTTTTCCTTCATATTGTCTATACCTTGCATTCCTTTATTGTGACAACCCATCATCCGATTTGGGCTAGCTCGCCCCCGGGGTGATTTTGGTCCTCTTTGACACAAGCACATCCTAGCCTCCCTGTGTTTGACCCCCAAGCCACACTACAACACCGTGCGCTTGCGGTTACAAATATCTAAACCTCCACCGGGTCCCCCGGCCATTTGCGGCTTGCAAACCAGGGGCACGTCAAGTTTATGGCGCCGTTCCCGGGGAGGCAACGTGCTTGTTATTTTAGGATCTCATGAACCCTAGTGTCTAGCTCTTACCCCTACCTCGCGATAATTTTCGCATTCTTCTTTTTCCTTTTTATTTTCTTATTTTTATTTTTATTTTTATTTCTTATCTTATCTGTTTCTTTTCCACTTGTCGCTTCACGGGTGTTTGTTGTTTTTCATGCACAGGAGTTCAAGAAGTCTCGACGACTTGATCCCCGTTGATCCAGATATAAACGCCACCCTTAGGCGTTTGGCCGCCGAGAAGCGAAGAAGAGAGGATCCTGAAGCCATGGGGGAGAACACCCCGCCTCACAAGTCCCTGTTGGAGTACTCGATGCCTTCCATCGAGTCCACCTTCGCCATCCGTCCTCCAGCTATTACGGACCAAAGTTGCGAGCTTAAGCCGTCTTTGGTGACGTGGATCCAGCAGGATCAGTTTTCGGGTGCACCCATGGAGAGCCTGATCGAGCATCTAGACTCCTTCTTGGAGAAATGTGACACCTTCCGGACTAACGGTGTCACAACTGAGGCGATCCGACTGAAGCTGTTCCCCTTCTCCTTGCGAGATAAGGCCAAGCTGTGGCTTAGGGGGAAGGACCCGAATACATTCAACACCTGGGAGAAGCTCTCCAATGCTTTCCTGACAAAGTTCTTTCCTCCGGGAAGACCATGAAGCTGAGGAGTGAGATGTCCTCCTTCTCCCAGGCCAGCCACGAGTCCTTGCATGAGGCTTGGACAAGATACAAGGAGATGCAGAGAAGATGTCCCCACCATGAGCTCCCCAAGTGACAGATTATAAATCTGTTTTATAATGGGCTGGGGGACAATTTAAAATCTTCCATGGACGCCGCGGTTGGAGGGTCCTTCATGTCAAGAAGCGAAGAAGATGCCGGGCAAATTTTGGAAAATATGGCATCCAACAATTGTTGGATCTGGATCGTAGCCAAGAGGGGGGGGGGTGAATAGGCGAATAAAAAATCTCGTGCAACCCACGAGAAATCCCACGCAGTTATAAGCACAGACAGGGCAATAAAATAGCAATCACAGAATACGCACAGATATACCCTGGTTCGGTCGTCCCCACGACCTACTCCAGCCCCGAAAGCAACTACTAGATAGATATGTAATCAAGTACAGCTACACAGTGAGTCAAGATCCCAAATCTACTCTCACCTAGCTCGTACGCACACCACGTGCTCTACACTCTCAATCTAGTCAGATGCTCTCCCTCCGTGACGACTCCCAAGTCGTCAGGTCCCCAAAAGTAACACAAAAGGTAAAGTTTCCCCTACGAGGATCTAACACAACAACTACACAAAATAATGATAAATAGAGTTTAGGAATCTTAGTTTGTGTAGCGGCGATGTCCTCGTCAATCAGCACGGGTCAGATCTCGTCTGACGTAGATGTAGTCTCTGATGTCCGTAAATCGTGCAACTCAAGTTGCGCTTGCGTCTATGGTATTCTCAATTTTGTGTACTTTGAATCCCTTTCTTTCAGACTTTGGTCGTCCCTTTGAAGTTTTGTGCAGACGGCCGCTCAATAGAATTGTTTGTGGGGTCTTCAGTTATTTCGGCAGTCAAATAATAATTAAACCCAAAGCCCTTTGCTTTCTCTCTCCCAATTTCTTTGCCTTCGTTTTGGGTACCCTCTGTAAACAAAGAAGCATATCACATAAGTTGATTATTGATCTTACAAAAATCGGCCCCCTACAATTTTTCGGCAGACCTCTCAAGATTTGTGCGGCCTGCAAAAAAAAATTAGTATTAAACAAAGATGCATCTGACCCTAGAAATAAATGCCAATACAAAAAAGATTGAAGCATGAAGAAAAGAAGTCTTGTTCATGCTCTTCTCAGGATATTTCAACGGAGGAGAGAGGAACCCTTTTTAATTGAAGATGCTGTGTGGCCCTTTTTTTTGAGTCTTGATTCCACCTGCAACAAAACAATATTAAAGTGCAAAGTGATTTAATAATCACATGGCTTGCACCATCAGATGCGTTGGGTTATGCTTTGGTATCAGATACGTTTGAACACATTAAAAGAAAAGCCTTTCTTCACAGAATTGATTTGCTGATGTGTGGGCTTTGAAAGTTTAGTGTTGGAACAATGAATGCGCCTGTGCTTCTCCCTTCTTATGATTATTTCACAGAACAAAAAAAAACTTCTCGGCTGATTTTCTCCCCTCTTAACGATGCATGCCACCTCTTTAATTGTGTATGTCGATGTTGTTTTTGATGACACAACCTGCAATGCAAAATCACAATTTAATTAATTAACAAAGAAAACAAGTATACCTCAATTCTGGCCGGCCTCTCAAAATGACGCAAGTTGTTTTTATGAGAATTTTTTTATACGGCCTGGAGTTTTGAGAAAAATATGTAGCCCTTATATAATAGCCTATAGCTAGGGGTTTGAATGGGATTTGATAAGATCTTCATATCTCTTTGATTGATTTGTTCCAATCCCAATTGATATATTTGACTCCATCTCCCCCAATATTGACCAAGTCCAAATGGCTATGTGTACACCATCTCTTCTGCATTCAACTTGCTATATGATTAGCAATTACTCCAACTATTGAGAAGATTATCGTTTCGCCTTTCCTGAAACGGACGTAGCACACACGTTGCATATAACACAACGGTTGTCATCATCAAACTAGAGATCCTAGATCGTTGCTTCCAACAACAATGAACGGTGGTGTGACGAGAGAGCCACGCCAAGGTCTGGGGGCATCTATAGAGTGGAAGACGTCGACAAATTGTCAAGCAAGTTTGACTTGCTGTCAACCCAGATCTCCGCATTGATGGTAGGCGACGGTGGCGACGGTCCACAATAGATTGCTGCGGTAGAATTCGAAGTTTTTGGAGAGTTCGACGGTGGTGACATCTCACCACCATTGGATCAGGCGAGCGCATTATTTTACAATCCTACGGGGAATGCGCCATTTCCACCACGGACCAACTCAAACCTGGCCTACTCTCCCAACAACCGGAATCATACCAACCTTAGTTACCGGGCACCTTACCAACAACCGGCTAAGCAAAAACAGCAGATATATCAGCCGGCTAGGCCCCAGCAGCAGTTTCAGCAACAACAACCTCCACCGCAGTATCAACAGTATGCTCCTAGGAATCAGCAGCCCACCCAGTAGCAATACGGCCAGCAGAGGGCCATTTCTCCGGTTGAGTCCCTCTTGACTCAATACATAGCTAACCAGGAGAAGATCAATCTGAAGCTGGAGATGGGGCAAAGAGTGCTCACCGATCAGGTGACCCAGCTGGGGTTGCAAGTGTCGAACCTGCAAAGACCACAGAATTTATTACCACCACAGCCTGAGGTGAACCCGAGGGGGGTAAATCGGACATTGGCGCTCACACATGAGCATGCGAACATGTCCGCCATCGTCTTGAGGAGTGGAACTCAAATACCTACTAGAGAGCCCCCCAAAGGACCGGAAGCACCGTTGGTCGTGGAACGACCAATTGAGAAATTAAATGACGACAGTGCTTCGTCGCCCAAGCCAACTACTCCGGAGGGAGTTCATAGAGAGGAGAAGAAGAAAGATGAGGAGGGGAGCCTAAGAGTGTTCAAGCCCATTGTGCCTTTCCCACAACGGCTCGCCAAAGCCAAAATCGATGAGAAGTATGGCAAATTCTTTGCCATGGTGAAAGATATGAGTTTACAAATCCCCTTCCTCGAGGCCATAGAGATGATCCCCTCCTATGCTAAATTCTTGAAAGACTTGGTGACACGGGGATCTAGAAAAGAAAAGGTCGTGTTAACGGCGGAGTGCAGCGCACTTGATCGCGCCTGGGCGTACACCCTAAAGAGCGACCGTGTAGTTTTACCGCAAGCGCACGGTGTAGCGGCGAGCGGGTATCGAACACAGGGAGGACGTATGACAGTGCCTTCTCCGAACAACCTGGATATAGGGACAGAAGAGTAGGAATTTGCCTTTCGGCGATGTTGTCACAATCGTCAAATAATGTAAAGAGATATAAAATCAAATAAAGACGCCTAGGGAATAGGGAATCCCCGCTACTCACCGTATCTCGTCATTGTGATTTATCGGTTTCACAATTGCTAGGGTAGAATGTCGGATGAACTAGTTGCAACTGAATGTAAAACCTAGCTCACGCTCTCGCGCTGTTGCCGGTCTATAGCAAACCTAGGCTCGGGCCCAATCTCTTGTAAACCCTAGCCTAGGCAAGCTAGCATTAGGATCAATGTCATCGTTCAATCGCATCCCGAGCCCACTCTCGTGTAAACTCGGGCTACGACCTAGGTTGGGATAGTTCCTACCCGTCCAATCTCTTGCAAACGGGTATCGGTATAGAATTGCAACCGAGGATCCTAGTATCGGCCCAATCTCTTGCAAACCGATACTTCGGAAACTCAATTTCAACCCAATTCGGATTTCTAGGGGTTCCTATCGAATTGGGATCCAATCTCTTGCAAATCCCAATCGATATGAACACCTAGCTATCCGTAATATATCGATCCCAAACTAACCCTAATAGTAATTCTAGCAATAGTTCTACCAAATCATCACAAATCGGAAATTGGGCTCGTAGGGTTCATCCCCACGCCCTAAGACGTTAAGACTACTCACAAATCATATTGCCAATGAAAGAATAATCAATAGAAATAGCAATGGAATTTATAGCAATAATCAAAATAGCAATAAAAATAGGATTTTTAATGGAGAGGAAGACAAACCAATGTAGCTTTCCAAGAATCCAACAAAATAACCCTTTCCTCTCCTCTCCAATCACAAGAATAAAACTCTAAAAAGTCTAATCTAAAAAGGCTGCCAAAAGCAATCAAAAAGCTCCCTAAACTAGGTTAGAATCTGGGGTTAAATACCCCCCAAAACTGCCCAAAAATTCATGACCAAACTGCCCCTGCGTAGCTCCAAAATCGTGATTTCCGCTACAGGCAGCGCTGCTCAGTCGGCCGAGTGACAAAAGTCGCTCGGCCGAGTGAGAGACCCTGAGAATTTACAGTAAGTCCGGGGTCTTGGGGTTCTTCATTTCGGGCGTCACTCGGCCAAGTGAGTTGTCGTCACTCGGCCGATGGGCTTATCTTCACTCGGGCGGTCGGCAATTGCTACTCGGCCGAGTCGGGCTTCTGCTGCTCAGACTGACGAAAAACAGTAAGTTGGCTCTTTTTGAGGGGCGTCGTCTGAGTGCCACTCGGGCGGACGGGATACGTCACTCGGCCGAGGCGGCATCTGATGCTCGGCCGAGTGCACACTTGGAGCGTGTCCGATCTGGCCGACGAGCGGGGTCTCACTGGTCGGCCGAGTGACTCCTTCACTCGGCCGAGTGAGACACTGAAAATGTCCATTCTGTGTGTTTTTGTCTCCTCGTCGCTCCTACGACGTTCTTTCTTCTTCCGCTCCTCTCCAATCTCAAAATACCCCTCAGGGAAGTCTTCGGTGACACTCCGGAGTAGGTGTATCTCGGAATCACTCCAAATCGCTCCAAATCTCCTGAAATACGACAAAAACAACAAATCGTGAAAAGTATCGCAATATTGTCGATAAATCGTGAAAAATGTGATTTGAGCGATCTAAATGGCATGCAAACATGCGGAAAAAAGGTGTACAATACGGAGTGATCAAAATCCCCCAAGCTTACCTCTTACTCGTCCTCGAGGAAGATAAGTAAAAGGCGAACCCGGTGAATTTAGAAAATGAAAACGATGGAAAAACGGAAAACGAAAAACGAAGAAGAAAGAAGAAAGCGAAGAGGGAAGCTGCTAGATCATTTTTCTCAGGACGTGGGTTTTGCTTACTCATATAGTGTGCACCGAACGTAAAACACATGTCAAAGACTTTTATTTTGATATCATAGTATAATGGTGCAAATAGAGATAGAAAACCCAAGAATATTGGTATAGCATGAAAAAACGGAATAATTCTAAAATTAACATTGTCTGAATCATCTAAAGCGGTATACAATATCGCAGATCACACACTTTTCAATTGAATGCTTTCTATGAGGAGTATAAGAATATCCCGCAATAGAATAGAAAGAATAGAAAAGCGTGGATTTCATGATATGAATGCTAGGCGTAGATTTCTGGATTTCGTGAAGCTAAAACAATCTCACCGAGTACAGAATATTACTTAGCCTAGGTTGTCATGCACCGTCAAGTAGTCACTCTCTCACACATCATTGGATTCTCTCCCCCAAGCTTATCTATAAGCGTGGTGGCATAAAAACAATATTTACATCCCCATTTTTATGAAGCTCCAAAAGTAATAAAAATAAAAACAAAAAGAGGGGGAAGAAAGAGAGAAAGCGAATGAGATGGGATCGTTTATTGAGATTCTTTTCTCTTTTCTTTTCTCTTTTCTTTTTCTTTTTCTCTTTTTTCTTTTTTTTTCAATAGCATATATACACAATGATCCCAAATCAAAGAGAAAGAAGGATATACAAGAATTTTTCTTTTTCTTTTTGGTTTTGGGAAATTTGGAGCTAGGATTTTAATAACAGGGGAAATGCCAAATACTAGAATCGCTAAGGGGAGATTCAACAATGATTTTAAAATAGAGAATTAACATTCAAGATATGTGGAGAAAGAAATAAATATGTCTCTCAGTTCACTCTATAAGACGTGCACGACAACTTCAGCAGGGTAATCTAATCTACTCGGTTTCGATCACAAAAAAGCTAACTAATCCAGATTTATCATAGCTAACATCATTCAATCATCCTGAAGTGAAGTGTACAAGTCATGCAAATAGAAGTGATATAGGAAAAGAAAACGGTACTCCAGATATAAGCATTCAATGCGTGAATCTAGGTGTGTTTTCTGCGATAGCATACATATGAATATTCAGACTCAGCTAATAATAAAATTTCATCCATTTTCACACGGAAAAAAGTGAGGGTTACTATCTCTAAATGCAAGGCAAATCACATCGTATGATATCAGAAATAAAATCTAAGACATGACAAATATAGCATGCATATAGAGAAAGCTAACTCCACGTCATCATCATCACAGAAAAGTCATCTCTAGCATGAGACGAAAGAAATAAAGATAAAGAGGGAAAAATAAAACTATTTACAATGCGGCACACGAAGAAAATAAGAAAAACGTGATGCATGGTAAAAACGAAGAAAAAGTGATGAAAATGAGTGCAAATGCGGAAAATGGCGTGAAAAAAAAACTAAAAATAAAGGTGGTGAATCGAAAAGAACGTGAGAACTCACTCCCCCAAGCTAAAGTGCACAGTGTCCTCAATGTGTGAAGTGTGGCACACCGAGAGACGTGTAATGTGATGGGTAGGTGAGGATGCATGCATGATGAAAAAGAAATAAAAAGAACAAAATGAAAAATATGATGCATGCAGATATAGGAGTGAAGCAGATATAAGAGTGTGACACCAAAAATCTCTCCCTCTCTCCCAAAAATGATATAGAAAGATATGATCAAAATGTGGACCCAAATATAGTGAGGGGAGGGGCAAAAATCATCAGGACCAAGCAGAGACGGGCAGCATGACGGCAAAAAAGATCAATGGCATCGAGGGTGCCTAAGAGGGTGGGGCTGCGTCGTCTTCGTCCTGAGGCGGAGGTGGTGGTGGCTGGGGAACAGTCTGCTGGGTGGGTGTGGGTGTGGGTGTGGAAGCAGACTGGGTGTGTGTAGTAGTGCGAGGAAGCCGATCGAGAATCTGGGTGAGGCAATAGTGAATGCCCTGTAGTAGGTCGAAGCGGCTGGCCATAGCTGTGACGGTGGCAGCCATGGTCCTGAGGTCACCTCTGAGGCCACTCACCGCCCCCTCTAGAGCATGAATGCTCTGAAGTACAGTGTCGGGGGGAGGTGGTGCAGAGGGGCGCACGGGTCTGTGCTGTGCAGGACGTGGCTGGCGGACTCGGGTGGTGTAGTGGATGGGCTGAGCAGGCATGTGGAGGAAGGGTGCTGTGCTCACAAGTGTGGGCCTAGCCTCAGTGCGAGGCTGGGGCGCAGGCTGGTGTGAGGTGGAAGCAGCAACAGCGGAAGTGGAGTATAAAAGTGGCGACGAGGCGGCCAGAGAGGTCAGTGACACAGACGTGGGAACAGACGTCACGACACTCTCAGATAGTACGGCTGCGGTGGAGACAGAGGTGACAACCGCTGGGGAGGCAGTGTGGGGTCCAAAAGGTGAAATCCCAGCGGAGATCATACTGGCCATGGTCTCCACGACCGCAGCGAAAGAAGGCTCTCCTGTCTCAACAAAAGTCGGTGGGCGCTCCGGTAGCGCGGAGCAAAGGGGCTCAACGGACAGAGGGCCAGCTGTGGTGGGAGTGGTAGTAGTGGAGGCGGTCTCAGCAAGTGTACTCCCGACACCGTCAGAAGTGTGGACAGTGGTGGCGGGAGCAGCAGAAATATCAGGGATAGGCTGAGGGGCCACGGGGTCAACGGGTGCAGCGTGCGCAGCGTGGGCCTGCTCAGCATCCTCGGCCTCAAGCACGTAGGCGGCGGGGATCAGGAGATCCATCGCCGGAAGCCAGTCCACTTGTGCTGGTGCTATCTGTGTCCGAGCTGGGCTCGGAAGGATCATGTAATCAGCACCGTAGGGACCGTGCAACCAAACTCAGTGCCGCTGGCCGTGCGGACGAAGCATCTTCATCCGGGCCATGACGTCTATGGACAGTGAAGTGGGGCCCGGGGCTCGTCGCAGGTTAGCCGGAAGGTCCTCGCCGGTCATCAGGGCGAGCAGGGTGATCAGACCGCCGCAACATATCGGTGAGCGAGCGCTCACCGATACGATGATGTGGTCCAAAAACCAGCTCGCGATATCAATCACGACGGCGGGGACCAACTCGTCACTCTCCCTAGCTAGAGCTCTGGGGCGCGTCATCGCGTAGAGCATATAAAGCTCTGGCGTGGACATCGTCCCAGGCTCATACCTCGCCAAAAAGGTAGTCGCCATAAGGCGCTGAGCTATGCGGAGGCAGGGGTGGACGATGGCCGAGGCCTTGGCCCTACTAGGGTCAAAGGCAGCTGGTAAACCCGTGATCCGGGCCCAGAAAGCGTGTGAATCGAAGGAAGGTGGGGGAATGTGAGTGGGGGCGTAACCACGGTCGGCCCCGGGGACATCGGGCCACGAAAAGAATGCTCTCATCATACCGAGAGTGACCTGGCACTCTCGGTCCATAAACCTAAACGAGCATACCTCGTCGGTCCAGGCAATAGAACTCAGCACCTCAAGTGTCAGACGGACGAAGGTGTCCACCGACACTTGGAAAAAAATCTCGCCAACCCACGTTGTCATACAACGTGAGCATCCCCTCAAGTACCCCCCCCAGGAGTCCTAGGTCTGCAAGGTGTGCGAACCTGGAGGGTACAATCGAGCACTGGGAAATGCGCTCGAAAACGACGCGGTGTGCGTCGTCCCGGAACGTAATCCCCAGCGGCCCGACAAGTGGAGCCGGTGGTGGTAGTGGGTCGGCAGGGAGTGGCTGAGCGGGGTGAATGGGCTCTGCAGGCTGTGCGGGGTGTGCGGGGTCTTCAGGCTGTGCGGGGTGAACGGGGTGTGGTGGTGTAGGCAGAGGAGAGTCCTCCACCTCGTGGGAGGGGCCGGGCTCATCCGGTCGCTTCCGCTTGGCGGAAGCTCTCCTGGTGCGTGGCCGTGTCCGGGGCGGCATGTGGCCCCGGGTGCTCACCAAAAACGAAATAAACGCGGCGTGCGAAAATGAGTGGAGCGAATATACCGTAACACGCCGCGAGAGCAAAATAGTGGATGCGTGCGAAGACGCTGCCTCCATGAAGCCAAAAACGCTCCCCGGAAGCTCCCCTAGGCTCCCCTAAGCTCCCCAATATACCCTGCACATTAAACGAAGATATCAGCGAGTAATATTCAAAATGTATGGGGGGTTAGGGGTATAATGGATAGATAATGAAGTTAATTTGAATTAGGGGCTCGATTAGTGCACGGATCGTCAAAAAATACAAGAAAGAGGAGGAAATAGGCGTTTCTGGGGTTACTGGAGCTCGACCGGCGGCGAGATCGCCGGCGGCGACTCGGGCGGTGCAGAGGGGGCGTCGGCCGGCGGTGGTCAGCCGAGCGCCGCCGACGACGAGGCGGTCGGGCGAGTGGGGGGGGGGGGGGGGGGGGTTCGCAGCGGTCGTAGGAGAGATCGGGCGCGGGCTCGGGCGAGAAATCGATAATAACGCTTCGAATTCCGCGTCGAGCCTGCTGCGACTTATATAAGAAAAAGTTACGACTCGGCCGAGTGACTAAGTCGCTCGGCCGAGTGAACGTAACGAAATTTTTTTTGAAAATTCCTCCCCGCTTACGACTCGGCCGAGTGGCCTTGCCACCCTCGGCCGAGTGGATAAAGTCCATTTGGCCGAGTGGCTCAAGCTACTCGGCAATATCGCCCTAGGAGAGTATCCGTTTCACTCGGCCGAGTGAATATTTATACTCGGCCGAGTGGCAATTATATTGAAATCAAGAAAAGAAACAGAGAGTTGGGTACAACAGACTTCCCTCGTTCGTGTGCCGCTCGGGCGGACGAGCTTATGTGCTCGGCCGAGTGACTAGTATACTCGGCCGAGTGAATCTTGTTTTCTGCTGTTTGGCTTCGTTTGGGCTCTAATCTCTGTTTTTCTTCCTCCAGTCGATTTCATCCTCCTCCTAAGCATCGAGCGCATTCCTGGAGCACTCCTCGTCGCCTTGTTCATCCTCCTAATGATAGGTACCCCGTTCTCCTCTCCTGTCAAAGAAAAATAGGACCCGTTATCACGAAATTTTTAGGCAAACGACTCAAAACACTAATGATTTCTAAAACAAAAATAAAGGAAAAAGTAAAAATAAAGCGATAACCGTCGGGTTGCCTCCCGACAAGCGCTCGTTTAAGGTCTTGAGCTCGACCCCCTTTGATTTTCAATTTAATGCGGGATATTGGGTGCATATGAGATGCACCTGTCGAATTTATTGGGAAGAACGCTTGAATTTGGATGTTGTGGTGACGTGTTCTTCCTCGGTGCTCCTTCACCTCGGGTAGTGTTGGGGGGGGACTCCCCCAAGCTAGTGCTTGCTCCAGGCCTCGGCTTCACCGGTGACACCGATTTTCGTATCGGTGGGGCTTTCTTTGGAGTCTTCATCTTTGAGAGCTTGCAGAGCTCTCGTATTCTCACGACATCAGCGTCGCCTTCATCAATTTCCATGGAGGGGTTGGGGGAATGCTCCATCTTTTCTTCTTGGCCCAAGTCCGGCCCTTCCTCGAAGTCATCCTTGAATAGAGCGCCGATGGAATGGGGGATCGCCTCCTCAATAACCTCGTCAAGGAGGTATGAAAGATCATCCGGCCGTCCCTTAAGCAGATATATTCTATTGATTTCTCCCATTGGGACTCCCTCGGAATAATGCTTGAGCCTCTGACCATTTACTTTGAATGTGGCTCCGTCCTTGCTTTCCAACTCAAAAGCCCCTCCCGGTTGTATGTGCTTGATGGTGAAAGGTCCGGACCAACGTGACCTCAACTTACCGGGAAATAGTCGGAGCCGGGAATTATATAGCAAGACCTTGTCTCCTACTTTGAAGTCTGTAACGGTTATGCGTGCATCGTAGAGAATCTTGGTCCTTTCTTTGTAAATTCTTGAGCTCTCGTAGGCGTCTCTTCTTATCTCATCAAGCTCGTTGATGTCTAAGAGTCGCCTCACCACCGCACTCTTATAATCATAATTGAGGGTCTTGATGGCCCAATATGCGCGGTGTTCCAACTCTACCGGCAAGTGGCAAGCTTTCCCATAAACAAGTCAGAACGGTGTGGTGCCGATGGGAGTGCGAAAGGCCATGCGATATGCCCATAGAGCATCGTTTAACTTCATTGACCAATCCTTTCTAGATCGATCCATGGTCTTCTCAAGAATTTTCTTGATCTCTCTATTTGAGACCTCCACTTGGCCGCTTGTCTGGGGGTGATACGCCATGCCAACTCTATGGTGTACCCCGTACTTCTTCAGCATGGCTTCAAACTTGTTTTCTATGAAATGGCTCCCCCCGTCGCTTATCAAAGTACGAGGCACTCCGAAGCGTGGGAAGATATTCTGCTTGAAGAACTTAGAGACGACCCTTGCATCATTGGTAGGGGTAGCGATTGCTTCCACCCATTTGGAGATGTAGTCAACGGCCAATAGGATGTATTTGTTACCATTGCTCGACGGAAATGGTCCCATGAAGTCCACTCCCCAACAATCAAAAAGCTCAATTTCTTGGATGGGCCTCATTGGCATCTCATTGCGTTTGGAAATATTCCCGGTCCGTTGGCATCTATCGCACCCCTTTACAAAGTCGTGGGTGTCTCTAAACATTGTTGGCCAGAAGAATCCGCTCTGCAAAATCTTAGCGGTTGTCTTAGAGGCGGCATGATGTCCCCCGCATGGCATACCGTGGCAATGCAAAATGATAGACGTTGCCTCCTCCTTAGAAACACACCTTCGAATAACACTGTCTTTGCATATCTTGAAGAGGTATGGATCTTCCCAAAAATAGCTATGGACCTCATGCAAAAATCTTCTCTTTTGTTGTGTGGGCATACCGCATAGTTTAATCCCACAAGCCAAGTAGTTGACGAAGTCTGCATACCAAGGCACTTCTCTGGTCCTTACGGCGTATAGCCTCTCATCAACGAAGGTGTCGTCGATAGGCAAACTCTCATCCTCCTTGTCGCGAATAAGCCTAGACAAATGATCCGCTACCACATTGTCCGTACCTTTCTTGTCTCTGATCTCCAGATCAAATTCTTGCAACAAGAGTATCCACCTAATTAACCGCGGTTTGGCCTCTTTCTTGTTTAGGAGATATTTCAATGCCGCACGGTTGGTGTGGACAATCACCTTGGAACCAAGGAGGTAGGAGCGAAACTTCTCGATGGAGTAGATGACCGCTAGAAGCTCTTTCTCGGTAGTTGTATAGTTTTTCTGCGCGTCTTTTAATGTCTTGCTCGCATAGAATATTGCATGAAGCTTCCTATCTTTCCTTTGTCCCAATACCGCCCCAATGGCTTGGTCGCTAGCATCACACATTAGCTCAAAGGGAAGGCTCCAATCCGGTGGTTGTATGATGGGTGCAGAAACTAGTGCTTCCTTCAAGGTATTGAAGGCTTGCAAGCATTCACCTGAAAAAATAAAGGAGTATCTTTAGCAAGCAAGGATGTAAGAGGTCGGGCAATCAAGGTAAAATCCTTGATAAAGCGGCGGTACAACCCCGCATGACCAAGAAAGCCTCTAATGCCCTTAACATTAATAGGAGGAGGGAGTTTCTCGATTACCTCAATCTTCGCCTTGTCTACCTCAATCCCTCTCGAGGAGACAAGGTGCCCAAGTACTATACCTTCGGTCACCATGAAGTGACACTTCTCCCAATTTAGAGTTAGATTATTTTGTTGGTACATTTTAAGAACTTTAGTGAGATTACCCAAACAAGAATTAAAATCGCTTCCGTAAACAGAAAAATCATCCATAAAGACTTCCATAATATTTTCAATGTAATCGGAAAAAATGGATGTCATACATCTCTGAAAGGTTGCGGGAGCGTTACAAAGACCAAAGGGCATCCTACGGTAGGCATAGGTACCATAGGGACAAGTGAAAGTGGTTTTTTCTTGGTCATCTTCATGTAAAGGGATTTGAAAAAACCCCGAATACCCGTCCAAATAACAAAAGTACTTATGTTTAGCTAGGCGTTCAAGCATTTGATCAATGAAGGGCAACGGGTAATGGTCTTTCCGGGTGGCTTTATTCAATTTCCTATAGTCAATGCACATCTGCCATCCCGTGACAGTGCGTGTAGAAATGGGCTCTCCTTTGTCATTTTTTATAACGGTCATCCCCCCTTTCTTGGGGACGACGTGGACGGGGCTAACCCACCTACTGTCAGAGATAGGATAAATAATACCGGCCTCGAGCAATTTTAGGATTTCCTTTTTAACCACCTCTTTCATGTTCGGGTTTAACCGCCTTTGAGGCTCTATGGAGGTGGCGTCGGTATCCTCCAAATGGATCCTATGTGTGCAAAGCCTAGGGCTTATCCCTTTTAGATCGGAGATAGTGTAGCCAAGGACATCTTTGTGGCTCCTAAGAACGTCTAGGAGTCTCTCAAGTTGATCATGCATGATGTGGGAGTTAACTATCACCGGAAAAGTTAATTTATTACCCAAAAAAGCATACCTTAGATTCGGTGGTAATTGTTTAAGTTCTACCTCAAGAGGTGCCGTTCCTTCTACTTCATCAGCTCGCATGAGTTTGGCTTCTCCTTTGATATCCGAGTTTAGCTCATGTTCAGGCGGCGTGCTCTCATGTGAAGACTCAGACTCACTCCTTAGTGAGGACGATGCATTGAAATAGACGCTCTCCGATTCTGTGCTAGCATCGTCAAAACCTTCACTCTGCTCCGGTTCGTTCCTGTAATCAAGAAACACATCAGACGATTCATAAAAGCAAGAGTGAGGGTCATAAAGTGTAATTCCCTGAACATTGGTTTGCTCGAAAGATTCTTCGGGAGTATAGTGCTCTTCGACACTTGTTCTACCGTCTTCGAAGTATAACTTGTCGTCTATCACATCAACTCTGACATTGCCCCCGATAGTCCCATCCGGGGAGACTTGATCCATCACAAAACTAGCAAACAATTGTTCGTCGGGGTCCTTGATATCGATAGCAAAAGCTCCGGTAGCGTGGACCTCATTGACAAGCTCCTTAAGGAGGTCTGTGAAGGATTCATAATCTCCCTGACTGAGTTCCGTTGTCGACATTGCATCCTCCATTCTACCTGTTAAGATCTTATGCAAAATACGGGGAGAATATGCAAATAGGGCTGTAAACAGAGTTAGAACAGGATATAGAAGAAAGTAAAGAAAGAAAGAAAAATAACCGGGTGGTCGATGCCGAACACCGTCAAAATGTCCTCCCCGGCAACGGCGCCAAAAACTTGATCCCGCCTGGGCATACACCCTAAAGAGCGACCGTGTAGTTTTACCGCAAGCACGCGGTGTAGCGGCGAGCGGGTATCGAACACAGGGAGGACGTATGACAGTGCCTTCTCCGAACAACCTGGCTATAGGGACAGAAGAGTAGGAATTTGCCTTTCGGCGATGTTGTCACAATCGTCAAATAATGTAAAGAGATATAAAATCAAATAAAGACGCCTAGGGAATAGGGAATCCCCGCTACTCACCGTATCTCGTCATTGTGATTTATCGGTTTCACAATTGCTAGGGTAGAATGTCGGATGAACTAGTTGCAACTGAATGTAAAACCTAGCTCACGCTCTCGCGCTGTTGCCGGTCTATAGCAAACCTAGGCTCGGGCCCAATCTCTTGCAAACCCTAGCCTAGGCAAGCTAGCATTAGGATCAACGTCATCATTCAATCGCATCCCAAGCCCACTCTCGTGCAAACTCGGGCTACGACCTAGGTTGGGATAGTTCCTACCCATCCAATCTCTTGCAAACAGGTATCGGTATAGAATTACAACCGAGGATCCTAGTATCGGCCCAATCTCTTGCAAACCGATACTTCGGAAACTCAATTTCAACCCAATTCGGATTTCTAGGGGTTCCTATTGAATTGGGATTCAATCTCTTGCAAATCCCAATCGATATGAACACCTAGCTATCCGTAATATATCGATCCCAAACTAACCCTAATAGCAATTCTAGCAATAGTTCTACCAAATCATCACAAATCGGAAATTGGGCTCGTAGGGTTCATCCCCACGCCCTAAGACGTTAAGACTACTCACAAATCATATTGCCAATGAAAGAATAATCAATAGAAATAGCAATGGAATTCATAGCAATAATCAAAATAGCAATAAAATAGGATTTTTAATGGAGAGGAAGACAAACCAATGTAGCTTTCCAAGAATCCAACAAAATAACCCTTTTCTCTCCTCTCCAATCACAAGAATAAAACTCTAAAAAGTCTAATCTAAAAAGGCTGTGAAAAGCAATCAAAAAGCTCCCTAAACTAGGTTAGAATCTGGGGTTAAATACCCCCCAAAACTGCCCAAAAATTCATGACCAAACTGCCCCTGCGTAGCTCCAAAATCGTGATTTCCGCTACAGGCAGCGCTGCTTAGTCGGCCGAGTGACAAAAGTCGCTCGGCCGAGTGAGAGACCCTGAGAATTTACAGTAAGTCCGGGGTCTTGGGGTTCTTCATTTCGGGCGTCACTCGGCCAAGTGAGTTGTCGTCACTCGGCCGATGGGCTTATCTTCACTCGGGCGGTCGGCAATTGCTACTCGGCCGAGTCGGGCTTCTGCTAATTAGACTGCCGAAAAACAGTAAGTTGGCTCTTTTTGAGGGGCGTCGTCTGAGTGCCACTCGGGCGGATGGGATACGTCACTCGGCCGAGGTGGCTTCTGATGCTCGGCCGAGTGCACACTTGTAGCGTGTCCGATCTGGCCGGCCGAGCGGGGTCTTGCTGGTCGGCCGAGTGACTCCTTCACTCGACCGAGTGAGACACTGAAAATGCCCATTCTGAGTGTTTTTGCCTCCTCGTCGCTCCTACAACGTTCTTTCTTCTTCCGCTCCTCTCCAATCTCAAAATACCTCTCAGGAAAGTCTTCGGTGACACTCCGGAGTTGGTGTATCTCGGAATCACTCCAAATCGCTCCAAATCTCCTGAAATATGACAAAAACAATAAATCGTGAAAAGTATCGCAATATTGTCGATAAATCGTGAAAAACGTGATTTGAGCGATCTAAATGGCATGCAAACATGCGGAAAAAAGGTGTAAAATACGGAGTGATCAGCACTCATTCAGCGTGCAAATCCGCCCAAGCTCAAGGGCCCTGGAAGTTTCTCCATCCATTGCTCTATTGGGGAAGTGCAAATCCAGAGGGCGCTCGTCGATCTTGGTGAGAGCGTCAGCTTAATGCCCCTATTGTTGTACAAGAGAATAGGGATGGGAGACTTAGAGCCCACCGGCATGACATTACAACTTGCTGACCGTTCGGTCAAGTATCCGGTGGGAATAGTGGACGACCTCCCCGTCGATGTGAAAGGAGTACATGTACCGGTTGATTTTGTGGTGATGGACATGCCGAAAGACAAGCATACCCCAATTATTCTTGGACGACCCTTTATGGCAACCGCCGGAGTTTTGATAGACGTGAAGAATGTGAAGCTTTCCCTCAATGTGGGCCAAGAAAGAGTTGAATCTGACTTAGGCTTGTCGATGAAGCATCCAAATCCCCCGGACGACCCTATTATCAATATGCTGGAGAATGAAGAAGATAGAGCTGTTGAAACAAGTGCATGGGAAGTGCTCTCGAGGAATCCCCCCGATAGCTTGGGGGACCTTGGAGAGCAAGTTGGCTCCCCAAAGAATGAAGTTGCTAGGGAGGAGGTCGCGTGACATGTGATCCCTCCCGGATTCCCTAAGTCTCCTCCCACGAGGAGAAAAGGAAAAGAACCCATGGACCTCACCGGTGATGAGGTCCGGATCCTGAAAAAGATAGCAGTGGACGCCAATTTGAGGGAGAAGCCCCCGGATCCTGTCAACAAAGGGAGGGTAGTCGAGCAAATCTTTTTACAACCACCGACTACACCAATAGCCACAACCTCTGGAGCTGAAGAGATGCCAGATTTTGGGCATCACCCGTATCGCACACCATGAACATTATCAACGGGCATCGAGCTAAACGACGTTAAACAAATGCGCTTCATGGGAGGCAACCCATGTTTTAAACTTTTGCTTCACTTTTTAGGACTTTTTCTACTTTATTTTTATCTATTTTATAAATAAATCCAGCCGAAACAACTTCCGTGAAGGAACTTAGGCGATTTTTGGGTTTTTGCAGAAAACAAGGCCTCAACCGATCGGGTGAGTTCTCACCCGATCGGTTGGGATGTATCAGCTTACGGTCGTGTCTGTCACCAAATGAACCGATCGGTTGGAGAAAGAACAGACCGGGTGAGCAGATCGGGTGACCTGGGGGAACTCTCGGAAAAATCTCAGAATTCATCAACCGACCGGGTGACAATATGCGAGACCGGTTGAGGGACCGGGTAAGAAACTCTGAGTTCTCGGGAAAATGTGTGGAGCGGTGAACCGATCGGTTGAGTTCTCAACCAATCAGGTCGCCTGTAGCGTTTCTTCAGCATCAAATTTTTCGACCTAAGGTCAACCGATCGGGTGAAAACTCACCCGACCGAGTCGACTTAAATCCTTATATATAGCCGTCGCCGCCCGTTCGTTCCGCCCTCGCCATTTTTGAATCCCCAACCGATGTGTCGCCTCCTCCTCTTGCGTATGACCTCGTTCTTCCCCAAAATCAACCTCAATCGACCCCCCATCTCCCTATCCATCCCACCATTGATTTCTCTCCATTCTCCTCGATTCCACCCGCACACGAAACCCTAACTTTCACCCATTCTCCCCAATTTCAAAACTTGCTGAAGAAATTGCCACGGCTTCACAACGTGCTCCTATTGAGTAGCATCGGGGCGTCTACGAGCAACGATCTTCATCTCATCTGGGTAAACTCGCTCCTTAGCTCAATTTTAATTTTACCCCAAATATTCCATTTGCTCGTTGGTCGTGTTTGTGTTTATTCATTATATTTTCCATACTCACACACACACACACACACGACTCCCGCACAATGCCTCCCCGTCGTGTTAAGCCCACCGACGCCAGCTGTTCCAATCCTAGGCCCACCCGTCGTACTCGTCGCACACAACCCCCCGCTCAACCCACCACCTCCAATCCATCTACCACCCCACGCACCGCTCCCCCGCCTTACATTGATGATACCGAATACGGGATGCAATTCCAAGACGACGACGAGGCCGACCGATTCACGGCCATGATCCTCCTAGCCGGACAGGGTGGTCGGATAACTCAGGAGTCCATCGACCGAGACCTCCCCTGCCTTCAAAGCTTCATCCGCCACATCCGTGAAGACCCACCCGATGCCTCCGAGCTCCACATTCCACGCCCCACGACTCTTGGTCCCCAGCACAGGCCCCCATCACCACCCCCAGAGGGTGGTGCCCTCGCTTGATTTTTCCCATCTCGCTTTTGCCCCCTATATTTGTGCCCATCTGTCTTTGCGGGGCCCTGCTTTGTCTCTGTCAGGGGGAGGACCCATTCACGTGTCGCATCACTTCCTTTTTATTTCTTTTCTTTTGACATCCCCCTTGCATATTTCTGCACTTTCACGATCAAATTTCATTGCTAGCATTGTCATGTCTAGCTTGGGGGAAGTCTGTTTTGCTGTGTTGTCGTGTTTTATTTTCTTTGTGTGTGTGTGTGTGTGTGTGTGTGTGTGTGTGTGTGTGTGTGTGTGTGTGTGTGTGTGTGCTTGTTTTCCTTTTTGTCGTGTCGTGTCGTGTGCTTTTTGTCGTGTCGTGTCGTGTCGTCTAGTTTGTTCAATTTCCTTTTTTCTTTTTCGTTTTTTGTGTCGTGTGGTTTGATTTTAATTTTTCTTTATTTTTAGTTTCGTATCTGTGTTTTCCTCATTTTTCATTTCTTTTATGTCGGTGCGTATTCCCCCCCATTTTCATTGCCCTCACGTACTCACCCTTATTGCATTGAAGGCAATGCAAGCTTCAGCTTGGGGGAGTCGCACTTTGTGCGTCATTTGAGTCTTTCTTTTTCGTTTTTGTGCCGTTTTCATCGTGATTTTATTTTTTCTTTTCTTCTTTTTATCTCTTTCTCCTAGAGATGAACCCTATGATGAATTGCCACAAAATCACACACACCTAGTATAGCATCGATAATCACATTCACTAACCCTAGGATTTCGAGTTCTCTTGCATTTCACGCATCGTGGGTCCACTTAGCTTTTTGTGAGTCATGTGTCGTGCCTATCTGTTTGGTGTGCTTCTGCTTTGTGATTTACTTTATATACCTGTCCAGGAATGACCCCTAGATTATCATGTTTCGATATGAATATGCAGTACTTGTTTCTACTGTCTGCTTCTTCTGCATGCTATATATATCGTACGCTTCATTTCGCATGTGTCGGGATTCCGCAATTAAGGACTAGGATAACCCATTTAGCTCATGCTCTAATTAGCGAGAATAGTTTTCTTTGCCCAAGTGTTTAGATTCCGACTTCTTTTTTGTTTTACTTGGTGCAAATCTCCTCGTCGTATACCGTTCTCCCACTTGGGAGAGTACACATGTGTATAGCCAAAAAAAACCCAAAAAAATTCAAAAAAAAGAAGAAGAAAGAAAAGAAAAAAATTGTATAGCCAAAAATCCAAAAAAAAAACAAATACCCAAAACCCAAAAAAAATTCCAGTGTGAATATTTTCCTACTTGCCGAGAATAAAGGGAAGGCGAGAATTTGCACCGAGTGTTCTTCTCCACATCATCTCAATCCCCATCGGTTTCGAAAACACTTGGCTTAGGAACTTTTTAGCTAGTATCTAGGCTATAGTGGTGTGATTTCCTTAACCCTAGTTGTGGAGTCCCCGATGCATGATACGCTTCTATTCTTATACTCTTCTCATGCATGCTTGAGCTAATATTCACCGCAATTTCAAATTCGAATCGATATTTGGGTCATTTTCTGGATTTGTGTATATCGAGCTTTATTGCACATCGTAGATAGTGACATCGACTGCTAGCGCATGACCACACTCACTCGCGCTTCACTGCGTGGGCCCACGGCACTTGTCTGGACTCGTACTCCTTGGTTTAGTGATGTGATTTGGCGTTTGCTTGCTTGGTGTGTCGTTTTTGATTTTGTTGGCCCTGACGGGCGATCTAGGATATAGAGTTTTCTTTTTCTATCTTTCTCTCTATTCTTCCCCTCCGAGCTCCTACTCTCACTCGTCTTCCTCGAGGACGAGGAAGAGTTCAGCTTGGGGGATTTTGACGTGCGTTTATATTTCATACATTTACGCACGTTTTCTTCCGTGTTTTTCCGTATTTTACCGCTGTCTTTTATTCGTTTTCTCGTGTTTTCTTGTGTTTTCTTGTTTTCTTTCACTTTTCTGTGTTTTCCGTGTTTTGCAGGAGTTTGCTGGCATTTGGGGCATAAAACGATGATATCATGTGTCCCCGGAGCAACGGGAGGAGTCACGCGTGATCCAGGGGGTCAAACGATGAAGATTGTATCTTTCAGCCCCTCACCCGGTCGGTTGGTCATCTCCAACCGATCGGGTGATGCACGCGTGCACCACCCGGACGCAGCTTGGAGCTCACAAGAAGTCACCCGGTCGGTTCAGCGACCGGGTCTGAAGCTCAATGTCTCTGGAATTCGGAGCTGATTGCCAACCGATCGGGTGACCTTCACCCGATCGGTTCACCTGTAGCTGAATTTCAAACAGCCAAGACTCGAAGTTCCAACCGGTCTCCTCACCCGGTCTGCACCAAGATCCAACCGGTCGGCACCAAGATCCAACCGGCCGCATCCAAGATCCAACCGACCGGTTCATACTGACCGGGTGAAACCCCGCTTTGCGCTGTGAATTTGTGAAGCGGCTCACCCGACCGGTTGACTTGTCAACCAATCGGGTGATGTCGTTTTCTATAAATAGAACCCTAGGTTTCCCAGATTCGGGAGTTGGTTATTTTTTACTATTTTCTTCATTTTGTGACGGCTGTAATTTTTCAGTTTTTGTAAGTTTTCGGATCTTTGTAAAACTTTAGTATTATCTTAATTTCTTTACTACCTTTGCATTCCTATTGTCTGATTATGATTTTAACGGTCTATTTTCATTTAGATCGCTTTTTAATGAATATTTGTGAGTAGTTTCCAAATCCGGGATTTTGGCGGAAACCCCTTCGTGGGCTCTTCCCGATGCGTCCATAGGGTTAGGAAATCGATAGGGATTAGGAATCTAACGGTTACGCGGGGTGTTTTATTGTCATCGACAGGAAAAAGACCGCCTTTGAACGTCGGGCAAAGGGGGAATAAACTTGGCAGTTGACTCCCTAGCCATAGCTCACGCCCTTAGCGTAGACGTCGAATCCTAGCGCGAGAGAGCGGCAGGACGAGACGTTAGGAGTTATCGTTGCGAGCTTAGTGCTCCTGGAGTCGATCAGTGTTAATGGACACGGGAGTGCCCACTGATCGAACCCGGGAAGTCCGGCGTATCATCCTGGGCACCGACCGGAATATCGGGCCCATGGGATGCCGGTACCATTTTTAGAGGCAACGTCTCACCATTAGACCCTAATTCCGATCGCCATCCTACCCGTAGGCCATATCGGCGAGAGCCGCTCGTTGGGGTCGAAACCAGAGTCCCGGGGTTTTCCTTCATATTGTCTATACCTTGCATTCCTTTACTGTGACAACCCATCATCCGATCTGGGCTAGCTCGCCCCCGGGGTGATTTTGGTCCTCTTTGACACAAGCACATCATAGCCTCCCTGTGTTCGACCCCCAAGCCACACTACAACACCGTGTGCTTGCGGTTACAAATATCTAAACCTCCACCAGGTCCCCCGGCCATTTGCGGCTTGCAAACTGGGGGCACGTCAGGTAGTCCTCTGAACGTGACGAAGCGCCGCAAGAGACTTCTTGACGGCCGTCGCATTCAGGGGAGGACCCAGAGGACGCTGATCATCGGGAGGGAGAGGGATGTCGAAATGATGGAAAACGAGAGTTAATAGGCACGGATATGGGATGTGAGCAGACTTGGTGGACTTTCGGATGCATTCAAGCTAGAAGAGAGGGAGGAGATATACCCAGGGAGGAGGAGAGTGATCGACACCGACTGATGGTGGCCGGAGACGGTGGAGCACGGCAGAAATGGTGGATGGAGGAGACGGGTTGGGGGGTTTGAGAAGAGTGAACGCACCGATTAGAGTGAGATCTAATCGGTGCCCAAGGAGTATAAGTCGACAGAAAACGGAAAAGACCAATGTGCCCTAACGCATTTAGTCGGTCACAGTTCAAGTGCTGACCGACTAGAATGAAATCTAGTCGGTCGGCCACTGAACATGAACCGACTAAGTGCAAACAGTAACTGAAGCCAAAATTTAGAGCATGAGTTAGTCGGTCTGAGTTCATTCACTGACCGACTAGAATGAAATCTAGTCGGTCGGCCAATGAACTAGGACCAACTAAAAGAGTCCAAAAAATTTGAAAAGTCGAAATTTTGAGTTCTCTCCTACGCGCACTTGGATGAAACAAAGAAATACTCTCATTCATCATTAATCTACCCTATAAAACATCGAAAAATATAAATACGACGTTCATGAATATTTCTAGCGTAAATTCCGAAAATTCAAACATAAATCCAAAAATCCCAACACATCTAGCATGAGCATATATAAAAGAAATTTATTATCATCCAAGATTATTGAAAAAAAATGAATCCTAAATCTCGGATTCACCCATAATCCTCAATTCTCGACGTAACCGAACAAAGGAGTCTTCCTTGAGTGGTTTCGTGAAAATATCGGCGATTTTCTTTTGGGTTTCCACGTACACTAAAATGATGTCCTTTTAGCAACATGATCATCTAAGAAATGGTGACGAACATCTATGTGTTTAGAACGGGAATGGTGTACCGGATTCTTAGAGAGACATATTGCACTTTGGTTGTCCACTATGATAGGGCAAGTATCACAGTTTATACCAAAGTCTTTAAGAGTGTGTCTCATCCAAAGAACCTGAGCACACACAGCACCGGCGGCAATATATTTCGCCTCGGTGGTTGAAAGTGATACATAATTCTGCTTCTTGGAAAACCAAGAGACAAGAGAATTTCCTATAAAATGGCAAGTGCCACTAGTACTTATCCTGTCGGATTTGCATCCAGTATAATCTGCGTCACTATATGAGATTACCTCATACGTGCTAGACTTTGGATAATATAATCCGTAGTCGAGTGTGTAACTTAAATAACGGAAAATACGTTTTACTGCTACTAAGTGAGATTCCTTAGGTTGAGACTGATAACGAGCACATACACATACGACAAACATAATATCGGGCCGACTGGCAGTAAGATATAGTAAACTACATATCATACCTCGATATAGACGAATGTCTACATCTTTGCCGCCCGAATCTTTATCAAGATGTGTAGTAGTGCTCATTGGAGGCTTCTTGCCTGAGGCATTCGCCATTCCAAATCGCTTTAGCAACTCCACCGTATACTTGGTTTGGCGGATGAAAATTGCATCGTTCATTTGGCGAATTTGGCGACCTAAGAAATACTTGAGCTCACCCATGTGGCTCATCTCAAATTGGTCCTTCATAACATTAGAAAACTCTTCGCAAAGAGTGAAGTTAGTAGCACCGAAAATGATATCATCAACATAAATTTGAACTAAAATAATATCATGATTCAAATACTTAACAAATAATGTAGAATCAACTTCACCCATTTTAAAACCCAAATCCAAAAGAAAGTTCTTTAGGCGGTCATACCAAGCTCGAGGAGCTTGTCTCAAACCATAAAGTGCTTTCTTAAGTTTGAAAACGTGATTAGGAAATTTTTCATTTATAAAACCCGGAGGTTGAGAAACATAAACTTCCTCAACGACATCTCCGTTTAAAAACACACTTTTTACATCCATTTGAAAGAGTTTAAAATCTTTATGGCATGCAAAAGATAACAATAACCTAATAGATTCTAATCTAGCTACCGGAGCAAATGATTCTTCGAAATCTATACCTTCCTCTTGCCGGTAGCCTTGAGCTACTAACCGAGCTTTGTTCCGGACGACGATTTGGTTCTCGTTGGTCTTATTGTTGAAAATCCACCTC
The DNA here is from genome assembly GCA_030789695.1 of Scilla litardierei. Taxonomy (NCBI): domain Eukaryota; kingdom Viridiplantae; phylum Streptophyta; class Magnoliopsida; order Asparagales; family Asparagaceae; genus Scilla; species Scilla litardierei. The sequence goes on along the minus strand of CM061138.1, from coordinate 136,240,036 downwards.
GTTCCTATAACGGTGTGGTTCTTCGAAGGCAATGGAACAAGCTCCCAAACCTCATTCCTCTCAAATTGAATGAGTTCCTCCTCCATGGCTAGGATCCAAGAACTATCTTCGCACGCTTCGTTAATATTGTTAGGCTCTATTGAGGAGGCAAAGGCACAATGAGCGAAGTAGTTGACTTGAGATCTCGTCTTGACACTATCAAGTATGTTGCCAATTACTTGCTCATGGGGATGGTCACGAACTGTATGAAGCTGTTTGGGAACTCCCTGATCAATAGGAACATTCTCAAAAGATACATCGGTAGGGTTAGTATCAATAGAATTAATAGAATTAGAATTACCAATAGAATCACATAAAACATCCATGGATTCATCATTAGTAATTCTAGACGTGACAAAATTTTCATTGAATGAAACATGAAGTGATTCCTCGATTGTTGAGGTTCTTTTGTTGTATATCAGGTAGGTTTTGCTACGTGAGGAATATCGAACAAATATCCCCTCATCGGATCTTGGATCAAATTTGTCCAAACTTCCGTATGTATTTTTAATAAAACATTTTGCACCGAAAACTCGAAAATGTTTAACTTGAGGCAATCTACCAAACAACAATTCATAACAAGTTTGTTTGGTGCCTGGCCTTAAAAGTATTCTATTAAACACATTGCAAGCGGTATGTACCGCTTCCGCCCAAAATTGATGGCCAATTTGGCTATCATCAAGCATTGTGCAAGCACATTCCACTAGCGTCCTATTCTTCCTCTCAACAACACCATTTTGAGGGGGTGCGCGAGGAAAAGAAAAGGTGAGAGTAATACCAATTTCATCACAAAAATTTGAGAAAGACTCATTCTCAAATTTCCCTCAATGATCACTACAAATAGTGACAATGGTGGTTCCAATGAGATTTTGTACTTTCTTAACAAATATTGTGAAGTTTTCAAAATCATCATTTTTATTACTTAATGAAAATACCCAAGTAAATCTAGAAAAGTCATCAACGATGACAAGTCCATATCGAGCATTCACTAATGAAGCAACTCTAGTTGGCCCAAAAAGATCTAGATGTAAAAGCTCTAGAGGCCGCTTAGATGAAATACTTTTCTTAGGTTTGAATGACGATATAGGAAGCTTGCCTCGTTGACACGAGTCACAAAAGCTTTTCTTTTGAAAGACAAGCTTAGAAAAGCCTTTAATAGAATTTAACTTGAAAAGTTTGAAAAGTGTTCCAAAGTTCACATGACCAAAACATCGATGCCATAAGTGTTGTTCACTTGTGTTGGCAATGAGACATTGTTCATGTGATTTTGGAAGATCTAATATATAAATATCCTTATGGCATGTGCCAGAGAATACCACATTATTAGTATCTTTATTCAACATATGACACATTCCTTTCGCAAAGCTAACTTTGTAACCTTTGTCACAAAGTTGACTTATTGAAATAAGATTGTGATTTAATCCTTTAACAAGGTAAACATCACTTATTAGAGGTTTAGATGGGTTACCTACTTTACCAACACCAATGATGGTTCCGCTCTCGTTACCTCTAAAGACTACTCGGTTCCCATTTGCAATGGGCACCACTCCGGAGAGCAATTGAGCTTCACCCGTCATGTGTTTTGAACACCCGCTATCGAGTATCCACCCATCCTTGGAGCTAAATTTGGATTTGTTGCTCCGTTTCTTTTTCTTGAGTACCTAAAGATAGAAATATCATTCAATGGTACCCAAGATCATTGGGTCCTAAAAGATTAGACCTTTGGAAGCCAAGTCCAATTGGACTTAGACTTCCCAACATAATCATCATTATGCACGACATTCATAAAATAAGAATTCATGTATGCTTGTTTCTCATGCATGTTAGTGTTCTTCGGGCCCCAAATAGTGAATATTTTGGGAGCCCTATTCCTATTTGGAGCATGCATACGTTGTTGATTTCTACGTGAGGCATATCGTGGATATGCATATGGCACATGATGAAATGGTGGTGGCGACATATGATATGATGCATGATGGTAATCACTCATATGATAGTGATGTGGATGAACATATGCATGTGAAAGAACACGTGCGTGAGGGTGTCTCACTTGGTGTGCACGTGCCCGTGGACGTGTAGCATAAAATCATCATAATTGTGAACCGGTGGAGTGGATGTGTGTTCCTATGTGGCATAGTATTGGTGTACATAAAAGTATGACCCTTCTTTGGAGGTCCACCCAAAGTAGGTTTCTTTTCAAATGGGGATGTGTACGAGGTGGAAGCACCATTGGTAGATGAACTACCAATGGGGTGTTTGCTCCCACTCGTTGATGTATCGAAAGTTGGCGTAACAAAGGTAGTGGACGATTTGGATGAATTTCCCATCTTATACCCCAAGCCAATGTGGTGATTGGCCGGAAGTAAGTCATTTAGGATATTATCCAAATGGTCCTTACCTTTATTGAATTTATTAATTCGGCCTAATGTGGACTCATACTTCTCGGTGAGAGAAAGTATAGAAGTATCCAAAGTAAACACTTGAGTTCTGAATACACAAACACGAGACTTGAGATTCTCATTCTCAATACTCAAAGTTGAGTTTCGAGAAATCAAATCCGTTTTCTCGCGTTCATCCGATTCCTCAATATGAACATGCTCAAGTTGAGATTTGAGATTTACAATCTCATTTCTCAAGTCTTCAACAACGGTGTCGTTGTTGATGACGATAGGCTTAGGTGAGGTTTGGAGACTAGTTAACTCATCTTTAGTCTTAGTATATCTATTTACTAGTTTAGAATACTTAGACCAAATTTGCTCGTTAGCTAATCTAAGGTCATCCATAGTTACCTCATCGCCTTCATCCTCGCTTTCATCGGAGGAAGACTCTTGATCATGTTCCTCTCTAGCCATGAAGCACATGTGTGCTTGCTCCACTTGTTCATCATCTGACTCTCCACTTGAGGAGTCCTCATCGGAGTCGGTGAAAGTGCCGATAAGTCCTTTCTTGTACCCTTTCTTGTACTTCTTTGACTTGTCGAACTTGGACGCCTTCTATTTCTCCTTTTGTTTGTTTTGAGGACAATCCGCTTTCATGTGTCCTGGCTTGTTGCATTTAAAACACAAAGGAGTGGAGGCGTTAGAAGAACTAAATTTAGATTTGTTCTTGAAATTATCTTTCCGGAAGAATCGGTTGAACTTCTTTGCCATGAGGGCAATGGATTCCAAGTCCAACTCGTCTTCCGATTCTTCATCATCGGTAGAAGTAGATGGAGCGGCCTTGAACGTAATCGCCTTTTTTTTTGGCTCGTCTTGCTTCAAGTAAGACTTCATCTTGTCTTGCATCTTTATTTTGCTATCCTTGCATACCTCATAAGACATCAAGGTACCCATTAGTTGAACGACGGTATATTTATTCATATCGTTACCTTCCTCGATGGCGGAGGTACGATTTTCCCAACAAGAAGGAAGTCCGTCAATGATCTTTGAGACTTTCTCCTTTTGGATGTAGGTCTTTCCAAGAGCCTCCAACTCGTTGGTAATGTCAACAAAGTGAGCATAGTACTCCTTCATCTTCTCACCCTGTTGCATATGAAATAATTCATAATCTTTATTAACAACGGTGAGTTTGGAGTCTCTTACCCTACTCGTTCCTTCATGCAAGATGAGGAGTGAGTTCCAGATTTGATATGCACTCTTACATGTGCATATCTTGTTGAAGTCTTCGGGCTCCAAAGCGCATTGCAAGGCATTCATTGCCTTGGCATTGGTTACCTCCGCAGCGACCTCCGCGGTAGTCCACTTCGTGAAATCTTCTTCGACGGGCTCGACATACTCCGTCATCGTAGCTCTCCATAGTGAAGTGATATGGAGGAACGTTTCCATCCGACATTTCCAGTACCCATAATTGGTACCGTTGAAGAAGGGAGGTCTAGTAGAGGAGTGTCCTTCCATCACCGAAGAGGCTCCTTCACGGTTCCTGAAGGTGCTATAATCTGAAGGTGGACGAATGGTCTTGTTGTCGTTGGTAGACATAGCTATGAACTTGGCTCTGATACCAAATGTAATGCCCTGATAGCTACTGCACAAGTACTAGAGGGAGGGTGAATAGTACTTTAAAATAATCAAGAGTAATTATTCCTAATTATCGTGCAAACTCAACCAACAATGCAGAAACGAAAAATGACAACAATAAAAGATAATCGCAAACAAACGATATAACGGGTTCGGATCCACCCAAGTCTCCCCGACTTGTTCCCGGTGATCCTACGTCCCAAACACCCAGATCCCATCCGGCTACTTGAGTTAGAAACCTCTAACTCAAATTTGCACTATGAAATTCTTGTAGAAAACCTCTACAAGATCAAATCATACACAAATAAAAATGTGACTCCCACAAATCGGGATCACACACTTCTCTCACAAACCGAGAGAAAAACTTACAATAGCAATGTAAATGAAATATGAAATGCTTACCAACAAAATCCTATGCCTTGAGTAAACTTACGATTTTAGGGCAAGGAAGATTTTGAAGGAGAAGAAGACACCAAACCCTAGCTCCAAGAAGTTGACCAGCAATAGAAGCCTAGGGTGGAGTTGGTGATTTTGAATCAAGCTCTTGGCTTGAGTGGCTCACAATCAATGAGAATCTCTCTTGAGGAATAAGAGTGAGGAGAGATTCTTGTGAGAAATGAAAGCTTGGAAAATGAGAATAAATGCTTCTCTTTGATTCTCTAAAATGCAATAAATATCAGCCTTGAATGCTATGAAGAAGCATCTCAAGATTATATAGGATAGAGAAGAGAGAGAGAGAGAGAGAGAGAGAGAGAGAGAGAGAGAGAGAGAGAGAGAGAGAGAGAGAGAGAGAGAGAGAGAGAGAGAGAGAGAGAGAGAGAGAGAGAGAGAGAGAGAGAGAGAAAATTCGTGCATTTAATGCTCCAACGGATCTATTTCTGAAGCAGTCTAATCGGTCTAAGAAGGATCACTGACCGACTAGATTCACAACTAGTCGGTCGGTGATTCAACATGGACCGACTAAATGGTTCACAGCCAATATAGAAAGTTCAGGGAGTAAATAAATAGTCGGTCTAAGAAGACTTGCCAACCGACTAGTTTAACAACTAGTCGGTCGGTGAGTGTTCTTTGACCGACTAAGAGTTGAAATAAAATAGGCTGAATTCAAAGTGAGCTAGTCGGTCTAAGAACAAAGTCCTACCGACTAGTTTCATAACTAGTCAGTCGAAGAATGTTCATGGACCGACTAACTGTAAACAGTAGCTCAGGCTGAGAAATGAAGTCTTAACTAGTCGGTCTAAGAAGGATTCCAAACCGACTAGTTTGACAACTAGTCGGTCGGTGAGCCTTCTTGGACCGACTAATTGGTCAACAGTGAAGATGCTGAATTTAGCAAGGAGATCTAGTCGGTTCAAGAAGGATTACTGATCGACTAGATTGTCATCTATTCGGTTGGTTCTTCTTCTTGAACCAACTAAGATGCACAAGAAGCCGCAAAATGAAGCGCGAAGCTTCGGGAAAGTTTTTATGGGATTCTAAGATAATCCTAGCTCTAAGATATGAGCGTTAAGAAGATAAACATGTAAGACCTACTCAAGGCTTAACATTCTACGAAAAGAAGCTAGAAGACTATAAATAAAACTTGACGAACTGTCTTCAAAAGCTTCAATCCGAATCTATTGACTTCAATAATGCTCCTAGAGCTTCAACGAAGCTTCAGGCACAGGATCATGCGCTTTGAGAAGTCTTGAGACGTCGCTTTTGTTGTTCATAGAATTTTGGCGACGATCTCAGTAACTGCGCTCACAAAGAGTTAGTTCACGATATTTATGTTTGTTCATCATCAAAACCAAATTCGGGGAATCAATACTCAACAAAGGGTAGTCCACAGCTGCAATGGATCCTCGATTGTAAGGTATTCAGCCTTTAGGTTCTTATCTACATGTCGACGAATGTATATAATGGCTTGCGCCTATTCAATGTCTGTCGCTGTCACATCTTTTGTAATTGCAGAAATGAGAGATTTAGCTCGCAAGTGGATTTTAACATCAAGCTGACAGCTCAGATAATTTTTCCTTGATGCATCCAGTACTTCGAAATCAATGCTTGTAATTTTTGCCATTTTATCTAAAAACGCACAAATTTGCATGAATTTATAATACTGAAAATATTTTTCATGCAGAGGCAATTTTGAATGAATAAGCTAATTGCGTGGATCGGCCAGTCACCACAAAACAATAATGTCCCAAAGTCTATATTACAGTCCATATTACACAAAATTAAAGAAAAATTACAACTTTGGAAACAACTTGAGTCCCATTGAAGATGTTCATCTTCAAGAGTTGCCTCTGCCTCCATGGAAATGGTCTTCAGTCTTGGGCATTACATATTTTTCATCACTACAATTTCTCTGAAAAGAAAATAAAAGTACAGGAAAAGTAAAATGTGGGACTAAACAGCTGATCCAAAACCGCAATTAGCCATTCATGCAAAATTTGTACACATAAAACATGTTTATAACACATCACATGCATCACAAATTCATAATAGGATAAATACCTCAAATTGAATGCTTAATAATTATTTAGACAGTAGGACGATGTCATACACCGTTAGGTTAGATAGATAATGGCAAAGTGGTCGCATGATCTTCATAATTATTAAGCTAAAGATCTCGCACAACAAAGCATAAGATTTATCCCAGAATATGTGGCAGAAAAATTGTGATGCATATAAATATGATCCAAAAGTAGGCATCATATATTGAAATATGCAATAAATTAGTTGTGCATATATGGGTTAATTCAAATAAAATTGAATGGTGTCCTTCAATGTTTTGTTTTATAAAGGGAAAGTGTCCTTTTTATGCCCTCTATAAATCCCCCAAAGTCCCTATTTGGCATAATAAGTGATTTTTATATACATATTTCACGCTCATTTCATACACATTTCACGCTCATTTCATACACATTTCACATCATTTTATCCACTTTTCCACTCCATTTTCCCTTTTGTTTCCTTTTGGGTCCACTATGTGTATTTCATGTGAAAGTGAATGAATTCAGGACCATAGAGCGTGACAAAGGAGAAATAGTGCGAAGAAAGCGAGGAATGGGAGCTTAAAGTGCATAAGGGGAAGAAGAAACAGAAAACATGTGACCGCGTGTTAATCCACACGACTGTGTCACCAGGACAGCCCCAAGCAGCTATAAATCCAATTCGACGCGGTCACGCTGAAGATCCAAACGGTCGTGTCGCTAAAGGGCTGAAGAGAAGGAAAACCAATTTGGTGCGGTCGTTTGGTGAACGACGCGACCGCGTTATATCGAGAGCTACCGAAGCCAAACGGTCGGTTTATGTGACCGTTTCGATGAGAAAGCTGAGGATTTGAACGCCAAATGACACGGTCACATGGCCAAGCCACGTGGTTGCGTCGCTGAAGACAAACATCCCCAACTTACGCACTTTTAGCAAAACAACTGGGTCGTTTATGATGCGATCACATCAAATTGGGTCCCTGATGCACCTGGTTTTAACACCTAAAACCCACCTAGTAATGACATGAACCACATGGAGATAAATCTCCGTCAACAATGCCAAAGGCTAGATGCGTCCGAAATGTAGCCCCAGAGACTACCGCAAGTGCACGGTGTCAGAGCTTTGTAATATAAAAGATATCGATCCTACAGGGAGATGATGTTTATAGACTTGGGTATTTTCTGGATCTTAGAATGATGTCAGCCGGCGTATTCAATTTGTTTGTCATGAGAATTACCTTTCCTAGGAGAATTAATCAATATAAACGAATAGAGCGTCAGGAGTCACCTCTAGGATCGTCGGATGTCGATGCTAGGTTAGGACTCTTATGTTGAATTGGCTTTATTAAGTAGAGATTGTCGCTACTAAGAATGTAGAACTCATGGCCAACTATCGTTGTACCACTCATCTAACGTATCCAGTGCTTAGCTCCACCATCGTTGATGGCCTTGCAAGCGATCCGTGCATTAGGATCGCCAACTATTCTCAATCGCTACTCGTACCACTATCGTGGATTAGAGCTTTGATCTGTGATTTGGTGGCTTTCATTGATGCTACTATCGTACGTCATCAGTTAGTAATATAGGAAGTCGGTAGATCCCTTCAAAGTGCGCGCCACTATCGTGATCACGAACCCTATTTGGATTCACTAACTATTTAATTAAGTCCATAGGATATCCGTCCAAGAAGCATGATCCACTAACGTGGTCACAAGACCTATAGGAATCTTATACAAAGTTGGCTAGATTAACCAAGTCACATCCCTTTTATTCCAAAAAAAACCTAAAAATCCTAACTTTACATCTAAATCCTAAGATCATAGGGCTAATCCATCAGCCCTAGATAAGACTACTCATGGATCATGGAAATCACAATAGGGAATTTAACGAAAGTAATAGAATTCATGATCGCAATAGAAGACATCGAATAAAGCATATAAGGATAGAAGATCGTTACCAAAACGTTGTAAAGAGATAGCAAAACTCAGAGAATTAAGGATCCAAGATTCCAATCAAAACCAACTAGTAAAAATATCAACTTTGTCTTCTACAAAATAGCGATAGCTGGTTGAACTCTCTAAGAAAACTAAACTAGAAATTCCACTAAGGAAAATAATCAAGCCCCCTAATATAGGGTAAAAAGTGTGCTTAAATACAAGGGGTATGGACCCCAACAAAAATCAGAGAATATGGGCACTTGGGCCCCAAACTAGTCTGGCCGCGGCGCCCTACTCGGTCGAGTAGCGGTGCTGCTCGATCGAGCTGACATGCGGCTCCGCTTTGCTGCTTCTTTGGCTCTGGGATGATATGGGCTACTCGGTCGAGTAGCCCCTCCACTCGGTCGAGCTACAGTAGACCTGAACTCTCCTCAAAACACTGTTTTGTTTAGAGGCAACTCGGGTCGAGTAGATGATCTGCTCGGTCGAGTACACTTGGCTACTCGGTCGAGCTACAGTGCTTGGAGAATGGCTTAGAATAGTCGCTCTGTTTGGATGCAGCTCAGTCGAGCTGGCTGTCTGCTCGGTCGAGTGGGACATGTCCGTTCTTGCTGGAGTTTCTTTATGTCAGCTCGGTCGAGTGTTGATCGACTTGACCGAGTGGCCTGGGAAATAGACTCCAATTGCCTCTAGAGCTCTCAACTCTCGCTCTCTTCTCCTCCTCTCCTCCAATCTTCTTCCTTGCTTTGTCGAACACCTATGGAACCTGTCCAAGATACTCTGGATGTCACGCCCCTCTTCCCATTATACTTGGGAGCGAGGACGTGAGTGGGTCCGCTTGGGCTGGAGCGATGAAACTCCAACCCAATAAGCGTCTGTGGGTAAACCGTAAACAGGTTCTTGCATACAAACTCAGAACAAAAGGAAATTTCATTATTATTACAACGATGTCTAGATTTACAAGTACACAAATAAGGCCTAGCATGGCCATTAGAAACAGAGATACAACCAGAATTACACCTGAATAAGATTACAACAATTATTAAATTTTAGCGGCGTTGCGAAGGCTCGTTGTTCTCCCACAGCGGGTCTCAGCATCTGGGCATCTTGGTCAACCTACTCAGTCTCTAGGCTTGATCCTCTGCAAATCTGTCTAATACCTACCGTATATTTCACAAGACAAGGAAATATACGTCAGCGAGGGTCGCTCGGCAAGATTTAAAACATTAGTAGAAAAAGACCCTCGGCAAGGTTTTCAAAATCGTTGACATGATATAATATGATTAAAGCATGGCAACGTAGTGTGTACAACAATAAGCATGGCAAGTGTAGTGTGTACATCAATGAGCATGGCAAGTGTAGTGTGTACAGCAACAACATGGCAAGGAGTAGTGTGTAAAGTAAACATAGCAATGTGTTGTGTACAGAGTAGTGTACATAGCTAGTGTAGTGTGCAGAGTAAACGGCATGGCAATACTATTAAAGATGACAACATGGCATTGTTATTAAAAGGAAAATAACAGTAGTTTAAATGTTAACACATCCATATATCCATTTCAATCAATTCGATAATGTGTGCAAGTTTGTGACTAAGGCCCCCGTCGTTAGACGGCTAGTAAGTGAATCCACCTTCAAGTGCCCCCGAAGGCGACTCGTTTACTACTGGCTAGTGCCCGAGAACCCAACCCCACCCCAAGTGTACTTTATTGTCTGGACCACGAGCCAGATACGGCCAAACGAGCCATCAGGAGTTATAGTGCTGGCACAAGCCAGAGTAGCCAAACAGGCCATTGTTCTATGATTTGCCAAACAGGCCGCATGTTCTATGATTTGCCAAACAGGCAGCAAGTCTGTGTGTAGCCAACCGGTAGCAAGTTTATGTTGTGTCTGTTGCAATTTACAAGGCATTTTATTAGGGTGTCCACACACACACAGGTTTACAGCTTACAATGTACAAAAGTTAACATATGTAGTTTTAGATGAAGCGGTAGTTAAAACGTGGGAAAAGGCACAACTGGCACATCAGAATAAAACAATTAGAAGCAACTGTTATAAAACATGAAAAGAAGGAACACTTGCGTATCGGAATATCTCAAAAACAATCAAAAGCAGCGGTAAAAATGTGCACTTGCCTGAAGAATACAATTTCGGGTGTCCGAGCGCTAGCAATGAGGTGCATGTAATTTATCTGGATCAACGGGTACCCATATCAAGCTTAAGAATAAAATATGCATTATGACCTACTGTCCATTTGCTCCTTATTAATATCAACGTACATAAAAATACCGTAACATAGCTAAAGAATATATATATAGATGTAACCTCATATACTGTTACTACACATAGTAATAATGTAGGTAATAATTAGTATTAAGACTTGTTAATTAGAAAAAGGGGCACTATGCATGTGTATTAAAACCATGGTACTCTGTTAAACCCAATCTTATGTATTATTAGACTAGTATGTCTGTAAACTTTACTTTATAAAAATACTATATGAATAAGGTTGTAATAACAAATTGTTATTATTATATAGTGTACTGTTAGCTATTATTAAAAACCACAGGCGATGTACTAATCTACGAATGTACATATCGAGCAGTTACTCACCTGACGAGCACTCGACACATGCTCACGGGTGCAACGACGAACGGCGACGGCACGGCGGGGACGCGAAGCGTTGGCGACGTACGGAGACTGCGGGTGGCCGTGGGGTTGGCGCCTGGGGAGCTCGAGCGGCAGAGGAGGGTGCTCAGGCGCTGGAGGCGGTTCCACGACGAGGCGGAGGCGATTCCGAAAGGGGTTGAGGGTGGAGGGTTCTCGGAGGTCCGGCAAAGGGAGGCTGGCACTGCGGCGAGGGCTTGTCGGAGGATGGAGGAAGTCAGATGCGGGCTATGGCGGCGTCCCGTCGAGTCGCCGGAGGGAGAGTGTAAGAAGCCAAGCTGCTATTGAAGAGCGGGAAGTTAGTGGAGTTGTTAGCTGGGAAATTTGAATGGAATGTGAAGCAGACCGTTGGATTAATCTTTGGCCGTTGATTTCTGGAAATTGACATGGAGCGTTGGATCTTAAAATTAGCTGATCTGAGCCGTTCTTGGATAGGCTTTAGCTTTTTGGCCGTTAGGCCGTTGCAGCAACCTTTTGTAATTGGAGTATTAAAGGCCATAGCGTTTTCTAATTAGGGCATCTGAAATCATAATCCAAGATTTGAGAGCTTTTCTCTGATAAATTTCTTTCTTCTCTTTTGCTTCCTTTTGATTTCTTTAGAGTTTTTACTTGTTTTGTTCCGATCAATCTTCAATGGCAAAGAAAGAGCTTCGTCAGGAGGGAGAAGACAACCACAAGGAGTCGTTTCCTTCACAATTGGTATCAAAGCCACCCCTGGGCGATGGCGAATGATCGAAGGAGCCCGATCATCTCAATAAGATGAATCCGATGGAGGAGAGATTCTGGAAGCTGAAGACGTCGGTGGACTTCCAACGAGAGCACAGTTTCCGATTGAAACATCAAATGGAAAGATCGATGGCTGATCAAGCGGGGATGAAGGCTGATATCGCTGATCTCAAGAACCAGTGCTCAACTCAATTCTGCATCATCAATGCGCAATTGGCCAGGATCATGAGCCGGCTCGATGGTTGCAGTTCAGCTTGGAATCTTTCCATTGTGATCAATCCAACGGCTGATCCGTAGAGGCTTAATCGAAAAGGTAATCTCTATAACCCAATCTTGAAATACTCCGGCCATGATCAGTCTTCGGACAGCCAAGTTCGAAACTCAGATCATGTTGTTCTGGCGGACGCTCACCAGGCGTTCGACGAATTGATTCCATGGTTTATTCGTCCAAAAGAAGAAACTCCTTTTCTCTCAATGTCTACGTCTTCTTTGAGTCCCTTCTCCTTTGTGAAACAAAGCATTATTTGCAATCAAGAAGGTGCCGAGAAAATCAAGCTCAGAATAGATCAAGAAGGGGGAAAAACGGTTGATCAAACAATGGAGGCATCATTGTCACTGGAATCTTCAAGTTCACCGTCGATGGATTCATACATTGGTAGCAAGATCAGCCGCACCTCCACGAGCAAGATCCGAGACGAAGGTGTTTCTCACAATTGGCAAGGATGCAAAGTCTATAAACAACAACTGTCATTAATTAATCCACCAAGAAAATTCCATTCGTTACCAAATCTTGGCAGAGATGACACACATGCCAGAGAAATTCGGCTGAAGAGAAATAGGAAAAAGAAAAAAAAGAAGTGGTCCATGTGCCAGTTGTCGGGTAGCTTCGAGGGGTATCATTTATTTGATCCTGGAGGAAATATTGGTAGAAGGGAATTAGAAGAGAAGATTGGAAGTGAAATGTACAACTTGTCTTGCCAGAAGATTGAAGAATTAGAAATAGAGTTCGAAGAGGATGACAGCGAGTATAAAAAAGAAGAAGAAGTTCGTTGTCCAGTCTTTGAAACTGCAAGTGAGAAGAAGTTTGTTTCTGGTGCGAAGATCAAAGTAGTGGTGCGAAAGAGACCACTGAACAAGAAGGAAATATCAAAAAAAGAGGAAGTCATTGTTATAATTGAACCACAAACCAACTTGCTTACAGTTCATGAAACTAAACTCAAGGTTGACTTAACAGAGTATGTGGAGAAGCATGAATTCGTATTTGATACTGTCCTGGATGAGGATGTATCGAACGATGAAGTATATCATGGGACTGTGGAGCCAGTTGTTGCCGTAATTTTTTCCCTAAAGGCAACGCAAGATATTCTTCGACTCATGCACCATGCTTATCGTAATCAAGGGTTTCAGTTGTTTGTCAGTTTCTTTGAGATATATGGTGGGAAGCTTTTTGATCTTCTAAATGACAGGAGAAAACTCTGCATGGGAGATGATGGTAAACAACAAGTTTGCATTGTTGGTTTGCAAGAGTTCCAGGTGTACAACACCAGGGAATTCATTGGGAGGGGAAATGTAACACGAAGTACATGGACAACCGGTGCGAATGAGGAATTATCACGATATCATGCCATACTTCAGCTTGCTCTCAAGAGGACCGTAGAGGGTAGCGAAACAAGGCATGGTCGTATCATTGGCAAACTTTCATTCATAGATATTGCTGGCAGTGAGCGAGTTGCAGATACTACTGATAATGAAAAGCAGACAAGGATAGAGAGTGCTGAGATCAACATAAATTTGCTAGCCTTAAAGGAATACATCAGAGCTCTTGATAATGATCAGGTTCACATTCCTTTTGTAGGGATTATATTGACAGAAGTTCTAAGAGACTCTTTCATTGGAGATTCACAGGTTATTATGATCCCTTGCATTTCTCCAAATTCTGGATCATGTGAACACATACTGAACACATTAAGATATGCTGATAGAGTAAAGAGCCTTTCAAAAGGAAACAACACCAAGAAGGATCTTTGGGCACCAACCACAAACCTAAGAGAGTCAACTGCTGTACCCCTTCTTTCAGGTTTACCCACTGTTTCGACCCTTGCAAGCAACAACTTTGACAGTGCCAATGGAACAAACAGAATTGGGTGGAACAAACAAGTTACAAGAAACATGAATTCTCGTGTGTTGTTTTCCAACAAGGAGGACAATCCACAAGATGGAGGAAGGAACGAGGGTGGTGTCCGTTGGCAAGTTCTTTTACTTGGTTACAAGTCTGGGTTCCAGTTTCAATTCAACAGAAGTTCTGGAAAAACTGATCTATTGGGAATTTTGACCATAAATGCATTCAGACATGTCCTAGCGTAATCATGAAGATGCTCACAGAGGAACCAGACAACAGAGACGACATTGAAGGGGTACTAAAACCTGTACCTGCTGTTGAGTTCTGTACCCACGTAAAGAACTGGCAGCGTGTCGCCTCTGTTGCCCTGGCCAAAGGTGTTACATGGATCTTCTCCGCCACTCAGGAGGATATCATTATGCGCTGGAATGTGTTACAGAGTCGAGTAAAGATGCTTGCTCTCATCGAGAATCTCATCAAGATGGCAGGGTCGCGTACAGAATCCATTAGCTTGCACAAGAGGAGATTGCCATGCGTCAATTATTGTATGGAAATTTCTAACAGCACACATCGCAGGCATCCACCTTCATGCCTCAGTTCAAAAGTCTTGTTGATATCTGCAAGCACTAGTTCGTGGGTAATGTACTCAGTGGAGCATATCTTGATCAATGAGAATCTTGTCTTTGATCCGGGAAGACTTGGAATCAGTGGAGCATATCTCGACCTTGAGGACAAGGTCGATTTTGAGAGGGAGGGATTGTAAGAAGCCAAGCAGCTATTGAAGAGCGGGAAGTTAGTGGAGTTGTTAGCTGGGAAATTTGAATGGAATTTGAAGCAGACCATTGGATTGATCTTTGGCCGTTGATTTCTGGAAATTGACATGGAGCGTTGGATCTTAAAATTAGCTGATCTGAGCCGTTCATGGATATGCTTTAGCTTTTTGGCCATTAGGCCGTTGCAGCAACCTTTTGTAATTGGAGTATTAAAGGCCATAGCGTTTTGTAATTAGGGCATCTGAAATCATAATCCAAGATCTGAGAGCTTTTTCTCTGATAAATTTCTTTCTTCTCTTTTGCTTCCTTTTGATTTCATTAGAGTTTTTCCTTGTTTTGGTCCAATCAATCTTCAATGGCAAAGAAAGAGCTTCGTCAGGAGGGAGAAGACAACCATAAGGAGTCGTTTCCTTCACAGAGAGGGTAAGAGGCGGAGGAACGGTCCTTGCTGTGGGGTCGACGGTTGTAATAGCGAGAAGAGAAACGGAGCTGTGGGGCTGGAGACCCGCGATGGCACCGGAGTTCGGAAAAGGAGGGTCGGAGATCTGGGGTCGAAAGTGGAAGGGAAGCGGCGGCGAGTGGGTTGCTGAGGGAAGGCCGGCGGAGATTCGAAGGGGTCTGGGTGTTTGGGTTTGCGGCTGGAGGAGGGCGAGGTTGTTTGGTGTCGGAGGTGGGCTCGTGTGGTTCGAAGGATACGTCGCCGGAGACAGATTCGGTTTACAGAAGAAGAAAAGAGATGAAGTTGGGGGCTTTAAAATGGAAGCCTGGGTTTTCTTATAGATTTATTGAAGTACGGTAGGGTTTATCATTTAGAGAGAATAGTGAGGTGCGTGAGTTGTCTTGGGGGGTTTGGGCTAAGGACAAAATATATAAAGAATTTGTTTTTAATTATAATTAGTAGGGAAAGCATAAAAGGAAAGTGTTTCAAAATAAGAATCATTTTGTTTTAATAAGAATTGATTAGAGAAATTAATAGTAAAACTAATAGGGAAGGTTTTTGGAATTAACAGATTTGCTTTTAAAAATAGTTATTAGGAAAATAAACTTAGATAATTTAGGAAGTTTTTACAAAGGAATGTTTCTAAAATAAATTTAAACCTGGATTTTGGAAAGGATTTAAATAACATCATTAATATGGGAAATAATGAGTAAGATGAAAAAGGAAGGTTTGAAAATTAGAATTAAAAGAGAGGGTTTAATGGGAGAATACTTCTAAATTAGCTATGATTTAATTGGGGTATAAAAAGAGAAACCATTTGAATTCGAATTTGAAAATATTTGAAATTCTTAAAACATCAATATTACACTATTAATAACTAACTATAAGTATAATAATGAAAGCTAGACATCAAGGGTTATTAATGGAAGAGATAGATAAGTAGAACTTCACTCAATTGTATCCGAAAACACGGTCGTTACGCTGGACGTCTCGGATGTGTCTGTGTCCTATAATTGTCTTGATTCGCGCCAAAGTTTCTAATAATCCACAAATCTATACAAAAGTCGAATATAACGTTAGAAGCACGATAATATATGAAAATATGAACTTTGGATGGCGAATATGATATGAAATGATGCCGTAAATGTACGGAAAATATGGACACATCAAAATTCCTCAAGCTTACCTCTTACTCGTCCTCGAGGAAGACGAATGGGAGGCTCGACGTGCGATAAAAATAAGAAATCGAAAAAGGATGAAAAATGGAGGGAGGCACCAGATTATTCGGTCAGTTCTCAAGTCATAAGCTACATATCACGATACTCCGAAAAGTTAAAGACATGATATAGAGATTTCATATCTTATAAAAATTACGGTACTTGCAAGCTTTTAAGAGTAAAGAAATGGACTCTTTAAATTCATACAATCAATTCATATCCACTTCATGCAATTCATAGAGTCTAATATACGAATATTGGCGATGCACTTTTCAATCAAAAGTTATAAATGATGCATATAAGAATCACACCAAGCATGCGATAGAGAATGGAATAGAAGTCATGTCATTCACATATTCACGTCAAATCATAAGAAATCTCCAAGCTAAGTTATTTCGCTAAGTTTAAGCATTATCAAACATCCCCATTCATGCACAACTCCACTCTAATGTCTACTTAGTCATATGGTCAAAAGAATTCACACCCCCCAAGCTTAGCTTAAGGCATCACATCTAAGGGAAAAGAATAGGGAAAATGGGATTTTTGGCCTTGGTTTTCCCAAGTGATTTTTGTAGCTCTAAGTAGAGAAATATTTTTTTCATCTTTTTGTTTTTGTTTCTCATTTTTCTTTTTGGATTTTTGTAGGAGCTATTTGATTAGTATTTTTGGACTTTTGGCTCCTTTTTGGCTTTTTAAACTTTTTAGAGCTAGCCTTTTCTTTTGCAATGGATTTTTGGGAAAAGATGCAGTATAAGTAGCTGCAAGGGGGTGAACCCAAGTGACAAGTAGAGAAATAAAGGTATATGTGGAGAAAGAAATAATATAACACTCGGTTCACTCTAAGATGTGCATGAACGGTTCAATAAGATAATACATCAACTAAAACTCATATGTAAGCATGGATAGTCTTAATCATCTCAATGAATAATGAAGTAAGGCAGTAAAGATATCACTCATATCAAGCATGCATCAGAAGGTGAAATAAGACAATAATACGGATGGTTCAGATATACAAATGATGCGTGAACCTTGGTGTGTTTCCAACAAAAGCATACTAAATAGTAATCCATATATTCAGCTTCAATTTATTTCTTGCATTCATTTAGAGAAGTCATCAAAAGAGATATATATGCAAGTACATGGATAACAAGATACTGAAATACTCTAAATAGCATGGCAAGAGATATAAGGATCGTGAAAGCTGCTAAAGCTAAAAGAGATATCATCATTTGGAATATATCTAGCATAAAGGGAAAAGAAAAGTGGGATAATAAAATAAAAACAAGCATGCATGCCAAAAAATGGAAAATATGATGCTAAAAAGGAAAAAAATAGAATGATGTAAAAGGGTGGAAAATAAAAATAAAAAAAAGGGTAAAATGAAAGGGAAAAGATAAAGATAAAAATAAAAAGCGATATCGCTCATCCTCCAAGCTAAACACACCAGTGTCCTCAATACTGAGAACACGCGTGCAAGGCGGGAAAATGATGCTGGGGCGAGGTAGGTGGAAAATAAAAAATAAATTAAAAATAAGAAAAACTATACAAAAGAAAGAGAAAAATGCATATGCATGTCCTAATGCCTATAATATGTACACGCACACAGATGATGCGAAGGATGCAATGATGGTATATGCATGTGGAGCAAAATGGGGTTCTCCCCAAAGCTATTCATGATCAAGGCCCCAAAAAGACAGATGAGCACAAAAATATGGAGGGGAGAACATGAGCAAAAATAATATAAGGATCAAGTAGGGGCACCATCCTCTGGAGGTGGTGATGGGTCCCGCTGCTAAGGACCAGGAGATGGAATAGAAAATGCAGGCTCGACGTGTGTGTCGATAGGCAGGTCAACAAAAGGCGCATCTGACTCAACGGAAAGAGGGACAGGCCCTGCAGAAGCCTGAGAAAGAGGCACAGTGAGCGGTGCAGGTGTGATAGGAGGAACATGATCGGGTCTGGCTGGGGGAGCAGGTGCGAGTATGATAGCTGGTGCATGCTGCGTCCACAAAATATCGATAATGGTAGTGAGGTCCTGATCTACTGAATGCTGGTGGGTGGCGACCGTGCGTGCAAGGGTGTCAAAGGAACGCCTCAAGGTAGCAACCTTGGTCTCCACCGTAGTCAAACATGCGTCAGTGATGTGGGAGCCAGTTGGTGGTCGTGCATCCCTAGGTGCACCTCTCTCAGTATGAGCTCGGGCGTGTGCGTCGTGAGTCCTGAAATCAAGATCTGGAGAGGGTGGCCTAGGGGGATCTTGGTAGAAGATGGGAATGGAATTATCCAAGATCTGGTGCAGAATGTGAAGCAGTGGCAGCATTAGAAATAGGAGTCGTCGTTGCAACAGAAGTGGTGAAAGACACCACGATACTCTCAGTGAAGACAGCTGATGCGGGAATAGAAGTAGTGCCAGGAAGTGTAGATGTGGATGCCGAAGTGATAGGATCAAAAGTGATGGGGTCCAAAGGGACAGATATGGTACTGGCAGAGTCAAAAGTGGTAGGGACAGCTGTGGTGGGGACATGCTCCAAAATAGTGGAAACAGAAGGCTCGGGAGCAACAGAAACAGACGTGCCCTCATATCCGAGCACGGAAGAAAGTGAGGTAGTGACCTCAGGGATAAAGATGTGGACATCCCTGGAAGTCACTACGGTGGTAGTGGATGTGGAAGTGGTGGTGGCAGGAGCACTGACAGCTGTGGGGACAGAAGTGATCGTGGGCTGGGCGGTGAGAATGGCAGCGATATCGGAATCCTCATCAGAGCTGAGCACCCGGTCATCGACGTCCTCTACAGTAACTGGTACTCCTGGGGGCTCAAGCTCGAGGATGGGTGGGATGGGGAAATGCCAGGTATGACCCAGTCAAGCATGACTGGGGCTACGACAGTAAGATCAGGGCGGGAAAGATACATATGGTGCTCGCGGCGGGTGCCCAAGAGATAGATCCAGTGGCGCTCACCGTGTGGCCTAATGATGTGCATGCGAGCAAGCACATCTAAAGTCAGTTGGGTAGGCCCGGTGGGTGCCACTAGCCTTGCATGAAGATCAATGCAGAGCATGGAGGCGAAAATGTTGAAGAAGCCAGCGCAACAGATATCTTTCGTGGCAGAGGCGGTCTGGAGAAGGCAGTGACACAGCCAGGTGGCTATGTCAGAGAGTAGGAATGGGTGGATCTGGCCATCGGGGTGGTGGCACAGAAGTCGGGTCATCCCCATAAGATGGGCAAGCTCAGGTAGTGAGAGGGTCCCAACCTTTGGCCTAGAGAATAGGGTGGTGGCGAGGTGGCGCTGGGTGTAGCGAAGGCATATGTGGACTATGGACGAGGACTTTGCTAGGCTAGGGCTATATCCTCGGAGGCTTGTGATGCGATGCCAGAACTGCTCGACGTCGAAAGAGGTAAGCTCCATGTCAGGGCCATACGCCCTGGCGGGGTCGGGGATGGGAGGGAAGTGGAAGTGGACTCGGATCATGGCGTGTGTGACCACGACGTCATGATCGGGCAATCAGAAGAGGATTTCGTCACCCTCTCCGACTATGGAGCTCATCGCCTCGAGGGTGAGGTGCGTGTAGGTGGGTGCATGCATGTCTAGGAGGCGATCGAAGCCAATGGTCTGGTATAGCCTATGGACACCCTGAAGGATGCCAAGGCTAACGAGGGTGGAGATGGATGCGAAGCGGGTGTGGATGATCGATTGGTGGGAGATGGCGGCGAAACGCTCGTGATGAGCGTCGTCCCTGAAGATGATACCGTACATCCTCAGGGTAAGTAGGGGTGGCTGAACAGGTGGGGGTGGAGGAGCGGTAGTGAGAATGAGAGCGGTGGAAGTGTGTGGGGCCTCTATCGCAAGAGGCATGAGGGTGAGGATGAGGACATGGAGGTGTCCAAGTGCTCCTCAGGTGATGGTGAACGGTGGTGACAATGTGACGGCCGAGAAGAGGAGGAACCGGGGTCGTCGGCCTTCCTCTTCTTGGCTGTGGGTTTCCTAGGTCTCAACCTAGGCAACATCGTGTGAGTGTGGGGCTAAACGACACGAACATGCGATATGGAAATATAAAAATAAGAGTGAAATGGTATATCGGGATTCGCAGCAAGAGCAAAAGCGATAACTCACACGCGAGGCCTCAACTCAAATGTCCCCCAAGCTATCCCAAACCGCGCGTCTCCTCACGACGCTCTAAATGTACATGCAAGAGATTAAGAAGATAGTATTAGTAGGTAATTAAGAAATTAAATTGGAATGGGGTTCTAAAATAGAAAAAATTAGGAATAAGGTTCATTAGAGGAGCAATGTGGAGAGAGAGAGAGAGAGAGAGAGAGAGAGAGAGAGAGAGAGAGAGAGAGAGAGAGAGAGAGAGAGAGAGAGAGAGAGAGAGAGAGAGAGAGTTGGAGAGAGAGGGGTGAAAGGAGGTATGGAGGGGAGACAGGGGTCAGACCGAGCTGGATAGAGGGCGGTGCTCGGGTGGCAGGTGCGACGGCGTTATGGTCTAAGAGTTCGAAACGAGCAGGCGAGGGTTTGGGTGAAAGGGCGAGCTCGGGCACTGGGTTGTGTGGGAGTTTGATTAGGATTAGGGTTTGGGTCGAGTAGTATTTGGTTTTAAATAAGCCGAGTTTGAATCGGTTATGTTGTGGGTCCCATCTCCGCTAATCACTACTCGGTCGAGGAGCACAGACTGCTCGATCGAGTATAAAAAGATATAAAATTTTGAAATTTGAATCCCTAAGTTGTGACCAGCTACTCGACCGAGTTGCATACTCAGCTTGGTCGAGCTGAATTAAAACATAGTAGCGATTTTCAGCTCCTTTTGCTCTGACTGTAGCTCGACCAAGCATGGTAGCTACTCGGTCGTGTCCATTAAACTTTTAGAGCGCCCCTTTCAGCATATTTGGACTCCTATTGTAGCTCGACTGAGCAGAGTAGCTACTTGGTCGAGTCCAATTAGAAATAGAGTGCTGTTTCACCCCTTCCCTCCAGCTTATTGTATCTCGACCGAGCATGGTAACTGCTCGATCGAGTAGCCTCTCTTTGGCTCTCCATGCTAAGTATGGCTCTACGCACATCTCCTCTTGGCTCCTTCTCTTCCTTTTCATCGTTTGGTGCGCTCTCCCCATTGTTCAACCTGTAGAAGGAAGAACACATCAGAATTATATATATATATATATATATATATATATATATGTATGTATGTATATGTATATAAGTATATTAAGGAATTAAAAACATTTTTATTTTGGTTTTGAATAGAAAAAGAAGAACAAAAAGAAAATATAAAACCAAAGAAGGGAAATTCGGGTTGCTTCCTGATAAGCACTTATTTTAAGTCGTAATCTCGACTCACTCAAGCTTTTCAATGACGATCGATGATGTTGGGCGCATATGAAATACACCTGTCATGCTTCCTGATGAGTCCATGGGGTGGGAGTTGGCGCGCCTCGATTCGTTGGTCCTCAGTGGCCATGAAGATGGTAGCCTTCGGTTGTTGATCGTGCGATGATATACTGGGCGACTCCTCATCTAGTACGCTCCAGTAGGTGGCCAACGCCTTGTCATGTACGATGTTGCCATCGTCATCTAAGCTCTTCACCATGGGATCTCTAGAAAATTCCTCTATGGCGTGTTCATTAGTAGCCTCGTCCTCTGAAGCTCAAGGTAACTTGCATCCTCACGTGTGAAACAGTCCTTCATTGGTTTCTGCAAGTGGAACTCGACCTCAATATCTCCCACGTTTATACTTAACGTCCCCTTACGAACGTCAATCAATACTCCGGTCGTCGTCATGAATGGTCGCCCTAAAATAATCTGAGAACTCCCCCTCTCTGGCATGTCCATGATAACGAAGTCTACCGGTACGCATAACCTAGCTAGTATTTGTAAGATAACGTCTCGTGCAATGCCTACCGGGTAGGTGATAGATTGGTCCGCAAGTTGGATGCTCATGCCGATAGGCTCAGGTTCTGTTCCCGTACTTAGCCTCTTGAAAATAAAGAGCGATATCAACTAATGCTCGCTCCCAAATCGATCAATGCTCTATCAATAGGGGAACCACCAATAGAGCACAGCACCGTAAAACTTTCGGGATCCGACAACTTTTTAGGTAGGGAGTTTTTAATGATGGAGGTGCAATGATCCAAAAGCTTCACCGCTTCTTGTTTGTGCTTCCGACTATTAGGTCTTTCAAGAATTTGGCATAAGTGGGGATCTCCGTGAGCGCGTCCATGAAGGGGATATTTAAATGGATTCCCTTGAGTAGCTCTATAAACTTGACATACTTTTTCTCTAGCTTCGCCATGGCTAGTCTCTGAGGATAAGGAGGTAGAGGTCGGCTCTCCTTGTCCTTAGCGGCATTCTTTGGAATATGTTTTTCTGAAGTAGTAGCATCCGTCGGTGTCATAGTGGTAGTAGGCAAGGTGGAAGGTAAAGCCTCCCTCTGTCCAATAGCATGTGGCTCCTCTATAGCTCTCTCCTCGTCCTCGGCCACAATAGGTGTTGAAATAGTAGGAATATCTTCCTCTTGCATCCTAACCCTCCAAAGAAGCATCTAACAGCCCACAGCGACTGGAGAGAAATCGGGTTAAGAAAAACCCATTTCTCGCAACCTAGGTTTGGCAGAAAAACCCGCGACAGGCGACTATCGAATAACTGTCAGTCGCTTGTCGTTGGTCAGGCATGCGACTGCTGTGAATTGCACATGCGACTGTGAATGACCCATGCACCTGTCTTTTGTGCTTCAGTCTCCTACTATAGCAATGGCCAAATCGACAGTAAGTTGGCTTTCTTTTGCCCTTCTGGAGGAGAAAAACAGTCGACTGCTGTTGGAAGAACAGTCGACTACACAGTCGTACGGTCGACTGTCAATCCTTCTGCAGGCGACTGTATTGCACTCTGGTTCACTCCAGGCAGGGTTTCAAGATGACATGCGACTGTTGTTGTAAAGACAGTCAACTATCGTTGTAAGGACAATCGACTGTCCTGGCTCCAGGTTCACTTCTCCAATTACTTGATTTTTGTCCCCTTCGGGACTCCTAAAAAATCCAGAAAAATTTGTAAAAATATAATTTATGTTTATAAAGCTTTGGAGAGTGAAATTGTGCTGAAATAAAATCATATGTTCAAAAGATGATGAATTAATGCAAATATAGTTAAGAGAGCATGATTCAATGAGTTATATGCACAAGATGGGGGTAGTTAGGGGGCGTAAATATACACTTTTCACTACGAATCACACCCCTAACTAGTATTTTGCTAGTCCCTAGCAAAATATGCGATCAAGTCGGATTAAATGGGAAACATGCACCAAAATCAAGATATCATGCTGGCATACTAAAAATGTTATTTCCAAATGATTCCAAAGCCAATATACACAATGTATGAAATGAAACAACAAATGATATTCTCCTCAATCCAATTCAAAGAAAAGTGAGGTAATAAGTGACGTGCGTATATATTTCATATATTCACGCACGTTTTCTTTTGTGTTTCTCCGTATTTTCCGCCGTCTTTTATTCGTTTTCTAGTGTTTTCTCGTTTTCTTTCACTTTTCTTTGTTTCTCCATGTTTGCAGGAGATTGCCCGCATTTGGGACGCAAAACGATGATATCATAAGTCCCCGGTGCAACGGGAGGAGTCACGCTTGACCCAGGGGGTCAAACGATGATGATTGCATCATTCAGCCCCTCACCCGATCGGTTGAACAAAGTCAACCGATCGGGTGATGCACGCGTGCACCACCCGGTCTCAGCTAGAGCTCAAGCAGATGTCACCCGACCGGTTCTCAGGCCGGTTCATTGCGGCCGTTTCTCTGTCTTTTCGAGCCAAATGCCAACCGATCGGGTGACTCTCACCCGATCGGTTCATCTGTAGCTGATTCTGAGGAGCCAAGACACGTGCATCCAACCGACCTCTTCACCCGATGGCGCCATGATCCAACCGGTCACCCCAAGAACTCAACCGACCGGTTCATCTGACCGGGTGAAGCTCCGCCGTTTTTTGTTTATTATTTGTAATAGATCACCCGATCGGTTGACTTGTCAACCGATCGGGTGACGTTTTTCCTGTGGTTTTGGACCCGATCCGTTAGGGCTCGGAATGGGGGCTATAAATACCCAATGCTGGCCGACTTTTAGGGAATCTTCTTCTTGGTTCTTCCTCAGTTTTTCTAGGGCTTTTTGCCCCCCTTCTCTTGTTAGTCTTAGGTTAGTTTAGATTAGGTCTTTTGTTCAATAAGTCTTGTATTGGATTGACGATTCAACTCAAGATAAGTACTTTCCTCTCTTTTTCTCCATTGTTTGTATTGTGTTTATTTTGCTTGATGGTGAAAGTTTATATGTCTTTTGTGTTGTTTGTTTATATGTTATTCACCATTGAGTAGTTTTGTTGAACCCTAATACGGGTTAGGGTAGGATTGTTGCTTGGAAATTTACATTAGACTTGGTTGCATGACACGTGTTCGATGAAATGCGTCAATGGGGATTTCTAGCAATCTGGGTCCAATTCATATGGCAACACACTAGATGTGTTGGGGATTGGGGTCCGGTGCTTGTCCTGTCAAGATCCGCTTCGATGTATTGCTAGAAATCACATTTGACCTATTTGGCCATTAGGGTTACGCGGGGGTGTTTCATTGTCATTGGCGGGAGAAAGACCGCCTCTGACCGTCGGGCCAAGGGGGAATAAACTTGGCGGTTGACTCCCTAGCCATAGCTCATGCCCCGAGTGTTGACATCGAGTCCTCGCGCGCGGGAGCGGCTTGGACAAAGTGTTGGGAGTTATCATTGTGGCCTTAATGTTCCCGGTTGCGGAAGGTGTTAATGGACATGGGAATGCCCACCGTCCGGAACCGGGTAAGCCTAGCGTGCTTGGCACCGACCGGAATATCGGGCCATGGACGCTAGGTACCACCTTTTGGGGCAATGTTTCACCCTGGATCAAGTTAAATGCCAAGTGTCATGAGTACTCTAGGCCGTGTTAGCGGGGATTCACGTCGTGTCTTTTTATTTCTTTCTTTTATTTCTACACTTCACCCATATCATCCGCGTAGACACAACCTAGGCGAGGCTAGTAGCCACTCAAGCCATCCACCTCCCTGAGTTCGATAAACCCGCACCCTACACTAACCGTGCACTTGCGGTAAAACGACACCGCGCCCAAACCGTAAACGGGGCGCCGGTCAAGTTATTGGCGCCGTTGCCGGGGAGGCGTTCGGTTTGATATTAGCTTAGCTTTGGTTCGTTAGACTACGCATAAAAACACAAAAATTTTCTTTTTCTTTTTTTTATTTTTTTAAAAAAATATATATTCAATAACCAAGAAATTTTTCCCCCACCATTATATTATCTTTTTGTTATTCTCTTGTACTATTGACGCTCCTCTCTAGATTTCTCATTTTTGTTATCCAGGTATCTTTGATATTGCCATGTGGAGATCAGATTTCGATGCTCAGATGGGAGGATACGATCCTTATTCGGTTGTGGTTTGTGAGACTTGTGGGATGGCGGGGCACATGTATTATGATTGCCCATTTACGCTAGAGAGCCTCCCCCTACATCAAAGCCAAACATTTCCCCACGACCATTACCCAAACACCTCCCATCCATTTCCTCAACCTTATATCCCTCCACCAACACAAGAAGAATCAAACCTCGTGTCTCTCCTTGAAAGTGCCATGTTTAACCAAGGGCAAACATTACGAAACTTGACGGTACCAATCATCGAGCCTACACCGAGGAGAGGGGATGAAGGAGAGGATATACCTACTTTCATGGTTGAGACTACCATGCCGTCGGCCACAATAGACACATCTCATGCCGACCCCCCATTTTTCCATCACTACCAATTGGATGACGAAGCATATTTTGATGATGATAGTGAGGATGGGGAGATTTCTCTAGGATCTGTGGGAGAGACTTTTCATCTTTATTTGGATACCCCATATGAGTCCTATGAGAGCACCAAGGAGACCACAGAGCTTATGCATACCGGCGAGGAGGATGTGCGTCAGGACGAGGACACCACAACCACATACGAGGGGTCCGCTCCACATCCACCTCCACAGCCATCTCTGTCACATCTTCCTCCTTGGTCGGTGGTCAACCATGAGGATGTCATTCAGGACATCGAGCAGATGGAGGAGCATGAGCATATCGTCGAGGAGGATGTGCATGAGGGCTTGGATACGATCATCCACTTCATGGAGCCCGAGCCACATCTACCTCTACCGTCACGCTCCACTTCTTCTACGGCTGAGCATCTACTTGAGCATATTGCCCCTATTCAGGGAGATTTTCATACTCACTCTCACTCCACTTTTGAGTCTCGCTTTTCACTTCCTATTTCTTTAGACTCGTATATATTTGACATACCATATCTCTCGCAGGACACATGATCTACTTCCCCTGAGGTATGCTGCGGTGTGTCACCACCTGGAGAGCCACTTCTCATGGAGAGCGAGGATTTGGTCGTCACTAGTACAGAGGATAGCGACCCATTCTCAGGGAGTATTCGTCACACTTTCACTATTTTTCCATCTTATTTTGACGATTATCTCTGGGATACTTTTATTTTGGGGAAAGATTTTTTGCCATGGACTAATGCACCTCGTCCTTTGCAGGTCACAGGTGGACACCTATGAGGGATGCTTGGAGGTGCATTGCTTGGGTCTATTGGCACACGTGGCACAACTCTTCTGGCGAAGCCACAGAAGGAGCAGTTAGAGCAGCTACCTGCCCCACTTCAGATCTTGGATCCGCCTATGCTCAGGTGTATCTAAATCCAGTAGTGTAAAAATTTACCTCTTTCTAGTTTAGATTTGAATAATCTCGTCTCCTCTCATTAGCGAGGGGAGCGTATCTAGGATTTGCTTTTGCATCTTAATAACCCTTCATGTCGTGCCCTTCTATCATTTCACCCCAAATCCTCTTCCGAGGAGAACGAGCAGACTGTCTCTCTTGCATTCTGATTTCTTTCTTTTCCGATTTTCCCCTAGCATATTTCTGCATCACATTGATCATATCATTTTGCTAGCATTGTCATGTTCAGCTTGGGGGAAATCGACTTTTGTGTGCATGTTTTCGTGTGTCGTTGTCGTGTGTTTGTGTCTTTGAGTCCTTCGTTGCGTTTTATATCTTTTATTTTGTATGTTTCTTTTTCTTTATTTTCCAGTTTCGTTCGTGTATTTTTCGTGTTTTTCATTTTTTTTTGTTTTTTTTGTGTCGGTGCGTATCTTCCCCGCCATTTTCATTGCCCTCCCGTATTCACTACTATTGCATTGAGGACAATGCAAGTTTCAGCTTGGGGGAGTCGCACTTCGTGCGTCATTTGTCTCTTTTTCTTCGTTATTTGAGTCGTTTTTCTCCATGTTTTTCTTTTTCTTTTTCTTTTCTTCTTTTTATCTCTTTCTCCCAGAGATGAACCCTATGATGAATTGCCACGAAAATCACACGCACACCTTGCACGGCTTCGATAATCACATTCACTAACCTCAGGAAGCCGGGTCCTCTTGCATTTCATGCATCGCGGGTCCACTTAGCTTTTTGTGAGTCGTGCGTCGTGCCTAGCTGTTTGGTGTGCTTCTACTTTGTGATTTTACTTTATATACCTGTCCAGGAATGACCCCTAGATTATCATGCTTCGATCTAAATATGCGGTATTTGTTTCTACTGTCTGCTTCTTCTGCATGCAATATATATATCGTACGCTTCATTTCGCATGTGTCGGGATTCCACAATCAAGGACTAGGATAACCCATTTAGCCCATGCTCTATTTAGCGAGAATAGTCTCCTTTGCCCAAGTGTTTAGAATCCGATTTCATTTTTATTTTACTTGGTGCAAATCCCCTCGTCGTGTACCGTTCTCCCACTTGGGAGAGTACACATGTGTATAGCCAAAAACCCAAAAATCCAAAAAAAGAGAAAAGAAAAGAAAAACCCAAAAAGAAAAGAAAAGAAAAATTTTGTATAGCCCAAAATCCAAAAAAAATACAAATACCCAAAACCAAAAAATTTCAAGTGTGAATATTTTTCCTATCTACCGAGAATAAAGGGAAGGCGAGAATTTGCACCGAGTGTTCTACTCCACGTCATCTCAACCCCCATCGTTTTCGAAAACACTTGGCTTGGGAACTTTTTAGCTAGTATCTAGGCTATAGTGGTGTGATTTCCTTAACCCTAGTTGTGGAGTCCCCGATGCATGATACGCTTCTACTCTCATACCCTTCTCATGCATGCTTGAACTAATATTCACCGCAATTTCAAATTCGAATCGGTATTTGGGTCATTTCCTGGATTTGTGTATATGAGCTTATAGCACATTGTAGAAAGCGACACCATTTGCTAGCACACGACCGCACTCACACGCGCTTCACCGCGTGGGCCCACGACACTTGTCTGGACTCGTATTCCTTGGTTTAGTGATGTGATTTTTGTGTTTGCTTGCTTAGTGTGTTGTGTTTGATTTTGCTGGCTCTGACGGGCGATCTAGGATTTTTGTTCACTCTTTTTCTTTCTTCCTCTCTATTTTCTCCCTCCGAGCTCCTACTCTCACTCGTCTTCCTCGAGGACGAGGAAGAGTTCAGCGTGGGGGATTTTGACGTGCGTATATATTTCATATATTCACGCACGTTTTCTTTTGTGTTTCTCCGTATTTTCCGCCGTCTTTTATTCGTTTTCTCGTGTTTTCTCGTTTTCTTTCACTTTTCTTTGTTTCTCCATGTTTGCAGGAGATTGCCCGCATTTGGGACGCAAAACGATGATATCATAAGTCCCCGGCGCAACGGGAGGAGTCACGCGTGACCCAGGGGGTCAAACGACGATGATTGCATCATTCAGCCCCTCACCCGATCGGTTGAACAAAGTCAACCGATCGGGTGATGCACGCGTGCACCACCCGGTCTCAGCTAGAGCTCAAGCGGATGTCACCCGACCGGTTCTCAGGCCGGTTCATTGCGGCCGTTTCTCTGTCTTTTCGAGCCAAATGCCAACCGATCGGGTGACTCTCACCCGATCGGTTCATCTGTAGCTGATTCTGAGGAGCCAAGACACGGGCATCCAACCGACCTCTTCACCCGATGGCGCCATGATCCAACCGGTCACCCCAAGAACTCAACCGACCGGTTCATCTGACCGGGTGAAGCTCCGCCGTTTTATGTTTATTATTTGTAACAGATCACCCGATCGGTTGACTTGTCAACCGATCGGGTGACGTTTTTCCTGTGGTTTTGAACCCGATCCGTTAGGGCTCGGAATGGGGGCTATAAATACCCAATGCTGGCCGACTTTTAGGGAATCTTCTTCTTGGTTCTTCCTCAGTTTTTCTAGGGCTTTTTGCCCCCCTTCTCTTGTTAGTCTTAGGTTAGTTTAGATTAGGTCTTCTGTTCAATAAGTCTTGTATTGGATTGACGATTCAACTCAAGATAAGTATTTTCCTCTCTTTTTCTCCATTGTTTGTATTGTGTTTATTTTGCTTGATGGTGAAAGTTTATATGTCTTTTGTATTGTTTGTTTATATGTTATTCACCATTGAGTAGTTTTGTTGAACCCTAATACGGGTTAGGGTAGGATTGTTGCTTGGAAATTTACATTAGACTTGGTTGCATGGCACGTGTTTGATGAAATGCGTCAATGGGGATTTCTAGTAATCTTGGTCCAATTCGTATGGCAACACACTAGATGTGTTGGGGATTGGGGTCCGGTGCTTGTCCTGTCAAGATCCGCTTTGATGTATTGCTAGAAATCACATTTGACCTATTTGGCCATTAGGGTTACGCGGGGGTGTTTCATTGTCATTGGCGGGAGAAAGACCGCCTCTGACCGTCGGGCCAAGGGGGAATAAACTTGGCGGTTGACTCCCTAGCCATAGCTCACGCCCCGAGCGTTGACATCGAGTCCTCGCGCGCGGGAGCGGCTTGGACGAAGTGTTGGGAGTTATCATTGTGGCCTTAATGCTCCCGGTTGCGGAAGGTGTTAATGGACATGGGAATGCCCACCGTCCGGAACTGGGTAGGCCTAGCGTGCTTGGCACCGACCGGAATATCGGGCCATGGACGCTAGGTACCACCTTTTGGGGCAATGTCTCACCCTGGATCAAGTCAAATGCCAAGTGTCATGAGTACTCTAGCCCGTGTTAGCGGGGATTCATGTCGTGTCTTTTTATTTCTTTCTTTTATTTCTACACTTCACCCATATCATCCGCGTAGCTAGCACACAACTTAGGCGAGGCTAGTATCCACTCAAGCCATCCACCTCCCTGAGTTCGATAAACCCGCACCCTACACTAACCGTGCACTTGCGGTAAAACGACACCGCGCCCAAACCGTAAACGGGGCGCCGGTCAATAAGCACAATATATATCACATATATTGGGATATATCACAAATGGCAAACTTTCCAATTTTCATGAAAATGGCCAAAACAAAAGAAATTTCCTCTAAGTTGTGGGAGATGAGATTGCATCATTGATGTAGCTTATTACCTCATTTATTCATTCACTTATTCTTTTTCTTTTCATTTTCTCTCTTTTTGTATTCTTTTTATTTTAGTATGTTTATGTTTATGTTTTGCATTCACGTAATAATGCTATGAAATGTAAACACCGCTACCTTTGCATACACACGATGACGCTATATAGGTAAAGGGATGGAATGATCCCCTAAATATCATCTTTGGCGTCCTCCCCAGTGTTTCGTGGGGCACCGGCTGCTCAATTTGATTAGAAGAAACATTCACTTATATTAACTCTCCTTCTTATTCTAAACATGAGTTATCAACTCATCCACCCACTCCTTAGGAGGAAAACAAAACATACACCATTGGCCACACCCTATCCAATTTAAAACTAAGCCATTCATACCAATTCATGCAATCACTTACACCAAACTATTCCCGAATTATTATAAGAGAGTATCACAACATATAAAATAGTTTCATACATGACATATTAACATTTGACTCCAAAATGGAAAAGAAATTAAAACATGGCAATCAAACATCTTATAAATTTGATACCAAAGTAATAATCCGAAAAATTGCATGGCATTAAGCATGTAGGGACTAAGCAAAAGAAATGAGATGGATGCAAGGATGGAGGCACCAAAATGATATGCTCAAAATGAATGAATGATGATAATGACGAATGCGAATTTTTATTAACATCAAAATTTTCAAAACTACCAAAAACTAGCATCCAACTTCATAGTTCATTCCCCCCAACTAGAAATGAGCATTGTCCTCAATGGTTGAAGTGAAACTAAATATTATTCAACGATGCTAGAGGAAACACACACATACTAAAGCAGACATGAAAAAACAAACTAAACTAACGTTTTATTTTTTATTTACACTAAGTAAATGAAAGAATACACCTTAGCAAAAGGCGGATCCTGAATGTGTAGTGGTGGAGGCAGCTGCTCTAACATCTCCTTTCATTCCTCAGCCAACTGCTTTGGAAATGAAGCTCCTCCAGCATCCTTGGATCCTAGCAACACAGCTCCCAGCATCTCCCTAGAATATGCTCCTGTGTCCTGCGGGAGACAAGCTGTGTCAATCCAAGGAAAAGAAATTTGACTTCCAATGAAGGAAGTCCAAAAACGGTCGTCATAATAAAAATAATGATATGAATATGTATGACGACAATCTGAATCTGAATGTAAGGAAATGAAGCATGAGATTCAGAAATGAAGGGAAAAGTGTGATGAGAACTTCCCTGAATGGCGATGCTATCGCCTGGCCGATGTGAATCCTCAGGAGGAGGGTGAAATGGATGTAGGGGCAAGCGTGGAGGAGAAGGCAGCGCATGCTCAATGTAGATCATCTCGTAGTCACTGTCGCTTGTCGCATCCTCACCATCGAAGGTAATGGCCTCTGCAGTCATCCCTGGACTCTGTGGTCCACCCTGAATATCGTCGTCCTGGATGACAGACTAATGTGTGTCCTGAGTTGTCTGAAGTGATGGCTGCTGAACTGAATCTATAGGGAGGGAGGGCTTGGGCTCCAAAATAGTTTGTAGGCTGTATCCCGTGCACTCATCCTCCTCAATACCACCATAGTAAATCATCTCTGTAGTCCATCCAAGATGCTCGCACACCTCCAACTGTGGTAATGGATCAGATAGGCAATGTGACTGAAGCACTCCGATGTCATCTATTTCACTCTCGCCTGGACACATCTCCATCTCATCATCACCACCAACCCAACGAAACTGCATCGTGTCTCCAACATGGGTGACACACACTTCATCATCCATCTCCTCCTGATCCTCAATGTGCAATCTCCCAACATCCTCTACCTGGCTCTCCTGCAACCCATCATCCTGCTCTGCTAGTTGTCCCATGGGGTCGCAAGAAAAAGAGCCCAAAAGTGGCTCCTCAGACTGAAACTGGACTTGCTGCTCTGAATCCTGAACTGGAACTGGGGACTGGCCATCATCCTCATATCCAAGTGATGGATCTCCAGATGGCGCAGTCTGCTCCCACTCTGCAAGGTCCCTTAGGTACAACCATGAATCCTCTGTAGTGTATGCAAAGAAATCTCCACTACTGCTCATCTGCATAAAGTCCCGTGTCAACGGCTGCAACCCGGTGTAGAAAATCCTAAGTAGATCCTCTGCGCTAAAAGCATGGCATGGATACCCAAGTACTAACCCATCGAACCTCTCCAAAACCTGATAGTAGGTCTCACCGTCAACCTGGATAAAGCTTGCCATATGTTGCTCAAATGCCTGGGTACCTGATTCCTGTAATAAATAGGAAAGAAAGCTCGAAGGAAATCGATCTGAAAAGAAAGCCAAGTAGAAAAAGAATCTCGAGGATAAGCATCAAACCAAATTTTAGCATCATCTCTCAAAGTATGTGGAAACACTTTAAAATAAATAAAATCTCCATAAGTGTTCTCATCAAACAAATCCTAAGACTCTTCTCTACACCATTTTCAACCTTTTGCATAAATGAACTAGGATTTTCCAACCCCATACCGTGAAAGAACGGTGGGAGTTGGAAATCCTCCACATAAGCATCGCTAAAGTTTGAAAATGAATCCATAAGAAAAAAATTTTATATACAAAAGATTTTTAAAACAAAAGAAAGAAAGAAAGAAAAATGACTCAAAAAAGTATAAAATAAACAACCAAAAAGACTCAACACTAAGCTGGAAGTATTACACCTAAAGTGTCCAAAACCAACCAAAAATGTGAATGTGAAAACCGTTGTCCCCAGCAACGACGCCAAATTGATTGAGCGTAAGAGCGTGCACAATCCAGGTGGGATGAACACATTCACCTCCCAAGAGTAGGAGTGCCAAATGTAATATAATCCAGTGAGTACGGGGTCGAATCCACAGAGACAATTTGTTTCACATTCACAATCTCAATTGGTTAAAGAATGCCAAAGGTGTTGGTACAACCAACTAAACTAGCAAGTGCGGTGAGTGGATGGGTGGGGTGACAATGTCATGCCAAACCCAAGGTAGGTAGGGTGGAGACCAAAGTGTGGAGCTAGTCAAGCAAGGAGAAGTGTGTGGAATGAGATGTCATTAGGGTCGTGAGTCAATTAGTAATAGGTTCATCCTAAATGAATCAACTCTCGCATCCATTTCAAGGTATGCGGGGTTGTGCACATAGGTAATGCCCTTAAGGCACACCGCCATTCTACGGCCCTATCAAAGGTAATGCACGATTCATTCGTATGTTGATTAGTGGGTTGGAATCACTAACTTAAGCTCGTGAATCAATCGTAGCATCTGTGTCAATAGAATGCAAGGATGGTGCATGTAGGTGTGACTCTTAAGGTACACCACCGTTCTACGGTCCCGCCAAGAGTAGTGCACGACTCAATTAAACCTAGGACACAACACATCAATCAACACTACTAGCATCCATTTCAAGGCATGCTAGGTCTATTGAATGCCAGAGATAAATAATTGCTAATCAACCACACAAGCCCTAATTAATCCTAATCCACACACAAATGGCTCTAGGCCTTCATAATGAAAGAAACTTGATAATCATTCAAGAAAAGCAAATAAACATTCATTACAAGCCAAAAATCAAACAACTATCAAATGGGTCTCACTCTCATTCAATAATCATTCAATAATATTCATTACAAAACAATAGAGCTAAATGTTACAAGAGAGGGGAAGAGATCACCAAATAGAAACCCTAAAATACAAGCTTTCCCTTTCTTGCTCCTCCTCCAAGCTCCACCAAGCTCCAATGGCCTCCAACCATAGCCCTAGACTTTGGGGAAGAAGATGGGGGTCTAAACCCCCAATGGAACAATAAAAACGAAGCTTGGCCGAATTGATCCCATTACATCAGAGTTTAGGGGTTTTAAACCCTTAAGGGCTTGCATCCTAACCCTCCAAAGAAGCATCCAATGGCCCACAGCGACTCGAGAGAAATTGGGTTAAGAAAATCCTATTTCTCGCAAACCAGGTTTGGAAGAAAAAACACAGACAGGCGACTGTCGAATAACTGTCAGCGCCTGTCGTTGGTCAGGCATGCAACTGTTATGAATTGCACAGGTGACTGTGAATGACACAGGCGCCTGTCTTTTGTGCTTCAGTCACCTGCTGTAACAATGGCCAAATCGACAATAAGTTGGCTTTCTTTTGCCCTTCTGGAGGAGAAAAACAGTCGACTGCTGTTGGAAGCACAGTCGACTGCACAGTCGTACAGTCGACTGTCAATCCGTCTGTAGGCGACTGTATTGCAATCTGGTTCACTACAGGTGGGGTTTCGAGTTGACAGGCGACTGCTGTTGTAAAGACGTCGACTCTCGTTGTAAGGACAGTTGACTGTCATGGCTCCAGGTTCACTTCTCTAATTACTTGATTTTTGTCCCCTACGGAACTCCTGAAAAATCCAGAAAAATATGTAAAAATACAATTCATGATTATAAAGCTTTGGAGAGTGAAATTGTGCTGAAATAAAATCATATGATCAAAAGATGATGAATTAATGCAAATATAGTTAAGGGAGCATGATTCAATGAGTTATATGCACAAGATGGGGGTAGTTAGGGGGCGTAAATATACACTTTTCACTACGAATCAGGTCTCAAGTTGCCCCCTAGGCATGTAGCTATCTTCACCTCAGGACCCTTCAGTGTTGAGTGTTCATCGCTCCATTATTGGTTGTTGGAGGCCATTTGTTCCAACAAAGATATGGCCTCCTCAGGTAGCTTGTCCAAAAGAGCGCCTTGAGTGGAGGCTTCGATGATCATCTTGGTATTTGGCTTGAGCCCATTATAAAAACTCTGAATAAGGTCCCACTCTAGAACTCCATGGTGGGGGGGCACTGGTGCTACAGATCCTTGAATCTCTCACATGCCTCATATAACGACTCCTATGGGAATTGCTTAAAATTGGTGATCGCCCCTCTGATCCTCACCGTTTTGGACGGTGGATAGAACTTGTTAACGAAGGCCAGGGCCAACTATTCCCTAGTTTTGAAAGTATTTGAAGGGTGCACCCTCATCCAATAAGAGGCCTTGTCCCTCAGAGTGAAAAGAAATAATCTGAGATTTATTGCATCGTCGCTTACGTCCTTGGCCTCGAAGGTGTCACACTTTGCCAAGAAGAGGTCTATATGATGGTTGGGGTTCTCATGTGCATGCCCATGAAAGGGGTCTTGCTGCAACAGATTGATCAAGCCAATATTCAATTCAAAGCTTCCTGCCGCCAGCTGCGACCTCAAGATAGAAGATGTACTATATAGATTTGGCTTTATGTGGTCCCGAATGGACCCAATACGTGGAGGAGTAGTATTGCCGTCTGCCATTGGTTCTATGAAAATCTGATTCCACTTTTTATCTCTGAGTCTTATTGCTGTCTTTTCAATCTCGGGGTCAAATAATTATACTTCGTCAGAACCCCCGAGGCGAGTGTTCATGCACAACAACAAACTCAGAGAAAAATCGTCAGTAGAAAAGGAATAAAAAGAATAAAAATATGGAAGGGTAGAAGATAGTAAGAATTGCTAACAAATTCTTCAATAAAGAAATAAACCCAAGTAATAACTGTTACCTCCAGCAACGGTGCCAAAAGCATGATGCACATGGGTTTAACACCTAAAACCCACCTAGTAATGGCACGAATCACACGAAGATAAATATCCGTCAACGATGCCAAAGGATAGATGCATCCTAAATGTAACCCTAAAGACTACCACAAGTGAACGGTGTCAGAGCTTTGTAATATAAAAGATATCGATCCCACATGGAGGTGATGTTTATGGACTTGGGTATTTTCTAGATCTTAGAATGATGTCAGCGGGCGTATTCAATTTGTTTGTTACGAGAATTGCCTTTCCTAGGAGAATTAATCAATATAAACGACTAGGGCGTTAGGAGTTACCGCTAGGATCGTCGGATGTCGATGCTAGGTTAGGACTCTTACATTGAATTGGCTTTATTAAGGAGAGATTGTCACATCTAAGAATGTAGAACTCATGGTCAACTATCGTTGTACCACTCGTGTA
Organism: Scilla litardierei; assembly: GCA_030789695.1. NCBI lineage: Eukaryota > Viridiplantae > Streptophyta > Magnoliopsida > Asparagales > Asparagaceae > Scilla > Scilla litardierei. The sequence continues at coordinate 136,203,167 of CM061138.1, read as the reverse complement.
ACGTATCCCATGCATAGCTCCACCATCGTGGATGGCCTTGCACGTGATCCATGCATTAGTATCGACAACTATTCTCAATCTCTACGCGTATTAGAGCTTTGATCTATGTAACGCCCCGCTTCCCAAAAGACCGGAAGCGAGAACGTTACGCGGTCCGCTTGGACTGGAGCGGTGACGCTCGAGTCCAATAAGTGTGGTGTTAACAAGAAGGCAGGTTCTTGCATGCTTTTCAGAACAATAAAGATACATTCAAAGATAAAAGCCACATCCAGAAATATTAAGTCCATACACAAAATTAAACGACAAGCCACAGCAGGGCTAAAGTAGCAACAAAAGGAAACGTACACTAAACAACGACTACAACAACAACCGAAAGTAAACAAAAGATAACGGCGGTGAACGTCACTGGTCCTCTGCTAGGAGAGATAGCATCTACGGCGAACTCTGGCCCTCTAAGTCAGGCGTCTCGAGCGAAACTTCCTAGTGCTCAAAATCAGGGTCTGACATACATCCAAAAACATGAATGTATGTCAGCAAGGTCTGCAAGAAAAGATTAGCATCCCAAGGCAAGATATACAAATGATATGAATTTAAGAAGCATTAAAAGTTTTAATGAAATGACTGCAGCAACTTAATAAAGACATTTATACTGAAACGAAAAGTAAACATCCCTAGCATGTAGTTCTAAGCAGTTGCAAGAATTTAAAGTTACGATTTTCTCTGAGTTCATTAGCATTTCAATTATCAAGATGACCAAGTTAGTGTTGCAAGTTTTCATGTCAAGAGTTAGCATTCTAATCTCGGGTTCACGCATGTAGGTCGTGATGAGAAGGTCGTTCCTCTCACGGGGGCTTACCGTGATTGACGCTAACCCACCACATGCGGGTGGTGCTCTTGAGGAGAGTACCTTTCATACGCCTAGTGGCCGCTCAACCCTAACCCCACCCACAAGTTTGTCGGAACACGAGCCGGCCTAGTCGACTCACACGACATCACGAATTCACGATTTCGCCTTCGAGGCGCATGATTTTCACGTTGTCACTCTCTTTAGTGACCAAGCAAGATGCACATGTCTTAAATGTTGTCAAATGTTTTTGTTTTACAACGTTTACAATAAATACAAGGAATGTCGAGCAGGTTGGTCTAATGAACACTTTACAGTGAAAGATTTACTTTGCAAATGGTTAACTTTAACCCTTGTCGAGTTATATGCCAAAGTGTCACACTTTTGGTCTAAAACATTTTCACGTGCCATTATACACGCGGTTTTGAAGATATACACATTAAAGTAAAAATCAATGGCGCAAATATTCATCAACTTCAAAAATCCATATTTAATTGTACACTTGACTGTTTATATCGGTTTTGGTGTCCCGCTGAGTGTAGGGAGAGACGCGACACATCTGCGTCAATAGGTTTAATATGTAAGTTTAAAAGATCCAAAATTAACCTATATATCATATTGTACCCACATATATTCATATAACAATATATATTAACTTACTAATTATTTATAATGCATGCTTACAATGTACTTCTATCTATTAGCTCACTGGAAGAGGGTGGACACGTATTGACATGAGGTGATAGCAAATAAGATAAACTACCACATAAATAATAATTCTCATTCATTTATAAAATATTCTGATAAAGGTCTGTATGCACGCACCTATACAACATTAAGCTTATGCAATTATAACTCCCAGTTTAGAATGTGAAAGTAATTAATAAAAACTAACTCATCATTAGTTTAACCTAACATACACTAATTTATTAATAACTAGCTATCTCCTACGTATAATATGTTTAATTAAAACCCACATGATGGTCTACTATGAGTTATTTTTATAAAAGGAATATTATGCATGTAGGGACTTACGTGGCCTTTGCTTCCCGAGGGGGAGGCCGACAACTTCAGTTCCAACGACGTCGACCGGTTGTGCGGGACCGGCGGGATGGGGTGGAAGGTCGCTCGAGCGACGCGAGGTGGAGGCCTAGGCTGAGGCTCCCAGAGGCGATCAGAGTGGCTGGGCGATGTCTCACGGTCGGAAGGGCGACAACAAGAAGCCCAACCAGCGGTGGCTGAGGGCTGGCGGTCGTGAGCGAGGGTTGGCGATGGCGAAGGCCGCACGAGGGAGGAAGCCAACTGCTCTCGGCGTGGCTGCTCTTGAGGGAAGGAGTGGGAGGAGCTCGTGCTGGCCGTGAGGAGATCTCGGCCTGGCTGTGGAAGAGGGGAGAAGGCCGGGCGGTAGGTGGATCTCGCGGCGGCGGTAAGGGCTCGGGTGTCCGACGTGAGGAGCTAACAGTGAGGGGATGGTCGGAGCTGACGTCGGGGATGTGGAGGCAGGGCTACGGGTTCTCGACAGTGAGAGGAGGGGGCGGTGCAGTCGTTCTCGTGTGGAGCAAAATGAGAATGGGCGGCTGTGTGAAGCTTTGGGAAGGAGGCCGCGGCCTGGGTACTCGAGGGAGGACAGGGGGCTGCGGCTTGCGGGAGGAGCTGTCGACGTAGAGCTGGGCCGCTGGAGGGGAGATCCGGGTGGTGGCCGGAGGAAGCAAACAAAGAGGGGCCGTGGGTTATGTCGTGGAGAAGAAGATCGCCGCAGTTTGTGTTGATGGCGAGAAGAAACGGGCTAGGGTGACGTTGCGTGAAAAAACTTGGGTAGGGCGACGGTAGTGAAATGTTGAGGGGAAGAAAAATATTCTAGGGTTTAAAATTTACAAAGAGTAGACAGTTGATAGCCCTAGGGTTATATTATAAATGGCTTGGCCTAGTGTAGGCTCACGTGAATGAAGGACCAAGCCTATGTTTCTTTTTTTAAGCGTTTCCCATTATAAATTACGTGTGTGTGGTTGCTTATACGTGGGTAGAGAGAGAAGGAAGTGGGGAGAGAGTAATGGGGTTGGTTGCATGGGATAATGAGTCTGTTAAGATTAAAATCGACTTTTTTTGTTACAGTTTGTTTCAAAACCCAGTTCTATTTCAGGGGGTTTGTTAAAAAGTTTTGTTTTGAAAGTAATAAACGTTCAGTTCTTTATTTATGTGTGTGATAAAAGTTGAGTTAAAAATTATAGTTAGAAAAATATTATTATTAATAATAATCGGTATTAACAACTTTGCCGTCGGTATCCTAAAATTAATAGAAGATACAGGTGTGATCGCGCCTTCGGGAGGAAAACGGGGTCGGTCGCGCGTCTGAGTTACAGAACAAAATAATACAAACAAATACGAATATACGCACCACAAATAACACACGCGCTAAAAACGAACAACCGAACAGTGGTCGTTACATCCTACCCACCTTAAGAACGATTCCGTCCTCGGAATCTTATCGGCTAAGACGCGGGGAAAACGTAAAGGTAACGCTCGTATCTCTCTTCTAACGCATACACACGATAAACAACCATCATGCTATATTTAAATAGTATTTCTAATATTAATATCGACTCCAATAGTATTACTACCAATAATACATTCAATGCCAATGCTATTAGTAGTAACAATACACATACGCGCACTAATAATTAAGTATTAATATAACACGTTTAATATAATATCATCCTACCAATACAACCCAGCCAAAATTATACTCGAGTCAATAGTAACACTTTACTACACCACCACATCAATTTACATACTCCCATTATTACCAATACCCAATATTCTACCATATATCTTATACACTCACAATCTTTAATGATATAGTACCACATGCCACATAAACTTACCACTAATACAAAAATACAATCATTCTTTGTCAATTAACACTTCAATCATACAATCACTTTTACATACCGCATGATACCATATACACATTATAATATGTATCACTACACGTATATACATACACGTATTACCTTACACCATATACAGATTTATATAAACCCTACTCATAGAACTAGGGTCATCGTAATCTACCCACCTTAGGATCAAGTCCGTCTTCAGACTTCCTTAAATAGGCCGACATAGGGTGAGCGGATTTAGGCACTAAGGTCATTCTATCCTGGCATACATACATTATAATGAAACCATATACATCCATATGCATACACTTACCTATATATACACACTTTCAAATACTTGAACATACGTTCATTTCACATACATGTACATACTTAAACTACTACACGCCAATCTCGTATCTATATACACACTTCGGTATACACAACAATGGAAATTTACATACATAGGGCTAGTATATTATTCGTACATTCATATATACATAGTCACAAACATATGACCATGCATACCTCCTGGTATACACATGCTCATACATCATCCCGTAGGGGTAATTATAACAATTCTACTATATATAAAACACACTTGTTCATACAATATATATTTATACACACACCTATAACTAACCACATACATATACACGCACGAGTACACGCCAGACATTCTAACATATAAATCACACAACAAATCTGCACACACAACTATACGTACACTTATTATCATTATACGTAACATGTACATCACTGTACTAGCATACAATTACAATCATTAACAAGTACGACTAAGGTATGTATACTCCTAGTAACTAGCCCAAAACTAAATCAATCACGCCCAGATATTCCTTTAGTGATATAGCTAATCACTCGCCTAAGTATAACACTTACTACTCTATACTCGGCTATACACATATACATCACAAGTTACCGTACATGCACATACGTCACAATAGACAATCACACCATAATAATATACTAAGGATAAGCAGACTCATACAAGGGTGGTATATAGAGATTCGCACACACGGGTCCACACTCACTATCTATTTACATGCACTACCACAATCAATGCTAAAAGTCTCACTAAGCAGTGTTAAGCTCTAAGGTGATAGCTAAGCAAGTGTAGGATTCAGGGTTGAATGATTAATGAAATAATGTTGTGATGGACGGTTTCGAATGTGGCATGGATAAGAGAGTAGTTTGGTTGGGTGAGATAAAATATTTTTGAACAAAATAAGAAGATAAAGATGTGTGTAAGAAAAACAATATCGTCATAACTTACGTAAAATAGTGAGCATCCGAGTGAAGGCGTAAAAATGTGATCAGTCAAATAATAGGTGAAAAGTAATATGGGCCTAGTGATGTAGTGCTTGTTTTGCAAATGGAAAATAGGTTTGTAAAAATAAATTTTTTTTTCTTTTCTCAAAATATGTGAAGACAAAGATTATAAAACTAACACACAAGATTTTGAAGTTCTATTTAACTTAGGAACGTATTTTAAAAGTATGTATGTATGATTGTTTTGAGATCTGTTAGTAAGAAAAGGAGATGGTATTTTGAACTAGCGAATTAGAAATAAGGTCTTAAAAAGAAACTCATCACGTGAGGAAAACAAAGTAGTTATGCGAGGTTATGTGAAATAGAAGTGCGGAAGATGTATGTTAGAAAACCGTTGTAAGATAGTAACTAAGATTCGCGTCAGAAGAGTTTCATAATCAAGATTGGGTTTAAGTCGACTGAAGTGTAGAAAATCTAAGTAAAAGTTTTCGAAAGGATTTTAAACTTAGTGAAGAATTCGATAAGAGAATGTATAAAAAAAATACTTTTCTTTTTAAAAGACCCTGGATCTGTAATGAGGAGGTTCAAGGTTAAAAGATGGCAGACCTGAAGAGTTTATGAGAATCAAGGACGAGGAATAGGTTTGACAATCGATACGTAAGGGCGACTAAGAAGTAACTCTGTGAATACGCTACGATGGCTTCTACGATTCATTAACATGGAAGTGCAATGACTAGGGAATAGTAAAATCAGGGGAAAATAATTATTGGATCGACTGAGGTTTAGCACTGAGGTTCTTCAACGAACTAGACTGCGATAGGAGAGTCGAGGTAAGGTTCGTTGAGGATCGAGATCGAGATCTTATCTATAGGTCTGGAATATTCTACGCTTCGAAATCTACTCGTTGCAGGTGTCTCCGGTTCGACTTGCACAGATGCGACGATCGCTATGTTCGGTTGGGCCCGAGATTCAATAAATCTAAGCGAATGACTAACGCAACTATTATGGTCAGAGCTGGATGATCAATCGCTAGGGTGACTACCAAGATGATAATACTAGGTCGTGGCAAGGGTGTCTAACTAACGAACACGAGTGTCTTAACTAACTCTTCATATCATCCTGGTATCGGGTATCCTATCATGCTGAGACAAGGTATTCGAGTAATTTTGTGTACGAACTAATTCTGGACGTTTTAGTATTTCTACTATTCCGAGTTTGCAAATGCACGACCTGCATGGGCCACCACTAAAACCTGTAACGCCCCGCTTCCCAAAAGACCGGAAGTGAGAATGTTACGCGGTCCGCTTGGACTGGAGCGGTGACGCTCGAGTCCAATAAGCGTGGTGTTAACAAGAAGGCATGTTCTTGCGTGCTTTTTAGAACAATAAAGATACATTCAAAGATAAAAGCCACATCCAGAAATATTAAGTCCATACACAAAATTAAACTACAAGCCACAGCAGGGCTAAAGTAGCAACAAAAGGAAACATACACTAAACAACGACTACAACAACAACCGAAAGTAAACAAAAGATAACGGCGGTGAAGGTCACTGGTCCTCTGCTAGGAGAGATAGCATCTACGGCGAACTCTGGCCCTCTAAGTCAGGCGTCTCGAGCGAAACTTCCTAGTGCTCAAAATCAGGGTCTGACATACATCCAAAAACATGAATGTATGTCAGTAAGGTCTGCAAGAAAAGATTAGCATCCCAAGGCAAGATATACAAATGATATGAATTTAAGAAGCATTAAAAGTTTAATGAAATGACTTCAACAACTTAATAAAGACATTTATACTGAAACAAAAAGTAAACATCCCTAGCATGTAGTTCTAAGCAGTTGCAAGAATTTAAAGTTACGATTTTCTCTGAGTTCATTAGCATTTCAATTATCAAGATGACCAAGTTAGCGTTGCAAGTTTTCATGTCAAGAGTTAGAATTCTAATCTCGGGTTGCTTACCGTGATTGACGCTAACCCACCGCATGCGGGTGGTGCTCTTGAGGAGAGTACCTTTCATACGCCTAGTGGCTGCTCAACCCTAACCCCACCCACAAGTTTGCCGGAACACGAGCCGGCCTAGTCGACTCACACGACATCACGAATGCACGATTCCGCCTTCGAGGCGCATGATTTTTCACGATGTCACTCTCTTTAGTGACCAAGCCAGATGCACATGTCTTAAATGTTGTCAAATGTTTTTGTTTTACAACGTTTACAATAAATACAAGGAATGTCGAGCAGGTTGGTCTAATGAACACTTTACAGTGAACGATTTACTTTGCAAATGGTTAACTTTAACCCTTGTCGAGTTATATGCCAAAGTGTCACACTTTTGGTCTAAAACATTTTCACGTGCCATTATACACGCGGTTTTCAAGATATACACATTAAAGTAAAAATCAACGGCGCAAATATTCATCAACTTCAAAAATCCATATTTAATTGCACACTTGCCTGTTTATATCGGTTTTGGTGTCCCGCTGAGTGTAGGGAGAGACGCGACACATCTGCGTCAATAGGTTTAATATGTAAGTTTAAAAGATCCAAAATTAGCCTATATATCATATTGTACCCATATATATTCATATAACAATATATATTAACTTACTAATTATTTATAATGCATGCTAACAATGTACTTATATCTATTAGCTCACTGGAAGAGGGTGGACACGTACTGCCATGAGGTGATAGCAAATAAGATAAACTACCACATAAATAATAATTCTCATTCATTTATAAAGTATTCTGATAAAGGTCTGTATGCACGCACCTATACAACATTAAGCTTATGCAATTATAACTCCCAGTTTAGAATGTGAAAGTAATTAATAAAAACTAACTCATCATTAGTTTAACCTAACATACACTAATTTACTAATAACTAGCTATCTGCTACGTATAATATGTTTAATTAAAACCCACATGATGGTCTACTATGAGTTATTATTATAAAAGTAATATTATGCATGTAGGGACTTACGCGGCCTTTGCTTGCCGAGGGGGAGGACGACAACTTCAGTTCCAACGACGTCGACCGGTTGTGCGGGACCGGCGGGATGGGGTGGAAGGTCGCTCGAGCAACGCGAGGTGGAGGCCTAGGCTGATGCTCCCGGAGGTGATCGGAGTGGCTGGGCGATGTCTCACGGTCGGAAGGGCGACAGCAAGAAGCCCGACCAGCGGTGGCTGAGGGTTGGCGGTCGTGAGCGAGGGTTGGCGATGGCGAAGGCCGCACGAGGGAGGAAGCCGACTGCTCTCGGTGTGGCTGCTCTTGAGGGAAGGAGTGGGAGGAGCTCGTGCTGGCCATGAGGAGATCTCAGCCTGGCTGTGGAAGAGGGGAGAAGGCCGGGCGGTAGGCGGATCTCGCGGCGGCGGCAAGGGCTCGGGTGGCCGACGTGAGGAGCTAACAGTGAGGGGATGGTCGGAGCTGACGTCGGGGATGTGGAGGCAGGGCTACGTGTTCTCGATAGTTAGAGGAGGGGGTCGTGCAGTCGTTCTCGTGTGGAGAAAAATGATTATGGGCGGCTGTGTGAAGCTTTGGGAAGGAGGCCGCGGCCTGGGCACGCGAGGGAGGACAGGGGGCTGCGGCTTGCGGGAGGAGCTGTCGACGTCGAGCTGGGCCGCCGGAGGGGAGATCTGGGCGGTGGCCGGAGGAAGACGTGGGTTGTGTCGTGGAGAAGATCGCCGTGGTTTATGTTGATGGCGAGAAGAAATGGGCTAGGGTGACGTTGCGTGAAAAAACTTGGGTAGGGCGGCGGCTATGACATGTTGAGGGGAAGAAAAATATTCTAGGGTTTAAAATTTAGAAAGAGTAGACAGTTGATAGCCCTAGGGTTATATTATAAATGGCTTGGCCTAGTGTAGGCTCACGTGAATGAAGGACCAAGCCTATGTTTCTTTTTTAAGCGTTTCCCATTATAAATTACGTGTGTGTGGTTGCTTGTACGTGGGTAGAGAGAGAAGGAAGTGGGGAGAGAGTAATGGGGTTGGTTGCGTGGGATAAGGGGTCTGTTAAGATTAAAATCGACTTTTTTGTTACAGTTTGTTTCAAAACCCAGTTCTATTTCAGGGGGTTTGTTAAAAAGTTTTGTTTTGAAAGTAATAAACGTTCAGTTCTTTATTTATGTGTGTGATAAAAGTTGAGTTAAAAATTATAGTTAGAAAAATATTATTATTAATAATAACCGGTATTAACAACTTTGCCGTCGGTATCCTAAAATTAAAAGAATATACTGGTGTGATCGCGCCTTCGGGAGGAAAACGGGGTCGGTCGCGCGTCTGAGTTACGGAACAAAATAATACAAACAAATACGAATATACGCACCACAAATAACACACGCGCTAAAAACAAACAACCGAACAGTGGTCGTTACAATCTGCGATTTGGTGGCTCTCATTGATGCTACTATCGTACGTCATCAATTAGTAATATAGGAAGTTGTTAGATCCATTCAAAGTGCATGCCACTATCGTGGTCACAAACCCTAATTGGAATCATTAACTATCTAATTAAGTCCACAGGATATCCGTCCAAGAAGCATGTGCCATTATCGTGGTCACAAGCCCTATAGGAATCTCCTACAAACTTGGCTAGATCAACCAAATCACATCCCTTTTACACCAAAACAACCCAAAAATCCTAAATTTACATCTAAATCCTAAGATCCTATGGCTAATCCATCAGTCCTAGATAAGACTACTCATGGATCATGGAAATCACAATAGAGAATTTAACGAAAGCAATAGAATTCATGATCGCAATAGAAGACATCGAATAAAGCATATAAGGATAGAAGATCATTACCAAAATGTTGTAGAGAGATAGCAAAACTCAAAGAATTAAGGATCCAAGATTCCAAGCAAAAGCAACTAGTAAAAATATCAACTTTGTCTTCTACAAAATAGCGACAGCTCGTTGAACTCTCTAAGAAAACTAAACTAGAAATTCCACTAAGGAAAATAATCAAGCCCCCTAAGATAGGGTAAAAAGTGTGCTTAAATACAAGGGATATGGACCCCCACAAAAATCATAGAATATGGGCACTTGGGCCCCCAAACTAGTCTGGCTACGGCGCCCTACTCAATCGATTAGCGATGCCGCTAGGTCGAGCTGACATGCAGCTCCGCTTTACTGCTTCGTTGACTCTGGGCTGATATGGGCTACTCGGTCGAGTAGTCCCTCCACTCGATCGAGCTACCGTAGGCCTGAATTCTCCTTAAAACACTGTTCTGTTTGGTGGCGAATCAGGTCGAGTAGATGATCTGCTCGGTCGAGTACGCTTGGCTGTTCGGTCGAGCTACAGTGCTTGGAGAATGGCTCAGAATAATCGTTCTGTTTGGATGCAGCTTGATCGAGCTGGTTGTCTGCTCAGTCGAGTGGGGCGTGTCTGTTCTTGCTGGAGTTTCTTCGTGTCAACTCGGTTAGTGCTGATCGACTCGATCGAGTAGCCTGGGAAACAGACTCCAATAGCCTCTAGAGCTCTCAACTCTCACTCTATTCTCCTCCTCTCCTCCAGTCTTCTTCCTTGCCTTACCAAACACCTATGGAACCTGGCCAATGATGCTCCGGACATCTCAGATGTGTCTATGTCCTATAATTGCTCCAATTCAATCCAAAGGTCCTAAAAATCCACAAATCTCTACGAAACTCGAATATACCGTTAGAAGCACGATAATATATGAAAATATGAACTTTGGATGGCGAATATGATATGAAATGATGCAGTAAATGTATTGAAAATATGGACACATCAGTCCCCTAGGTTTTCTGGGTGCCGCCAGTGGTATTTTCGGGTTTTGTTTGGTATTTTGCTGGGGTATATATACTTTTCTTCCTCCTCTGCGAAGGGGGACACTTTTTGCGGTATTTTTCAGAGCTTTTTCAGACTTTATCAGGTGTAATATCTGATTATTCTTCTGTCACTTTTGATTATTCTCTTTGTTCTTTTATGTTTTGACTTTGATTTTGATAATAGAAATAGTTTTCTTCATCTCCCGTTGGTGTGGATCCATTGATTGTGAATTTCTATCTTGAATTCATTGCTATGGCTATCATATTTGTGATTTTGATTGTGTTTGCATCTATGTATCATGAGTAGTTATCCATCTAGGGCCATGGGTTGAACCCCATTGGATTTGGTTATGGATTGATGAGATATTGATTAATTGTTGAATAATTGGTGATTTGGGGTATACTAGGATGTTGATTATCAATGTACATCGACCTTCACCCTTGTGGATAAATAGATTAGTCGACTGTAGGAGTCGGGGCTAATCTAGGGTTTCTAATCCATACATCGATTTATACTATCCGTGCGGCTGACAGGAGTCATGCATGGATAAGAACTCTATTAGTGTAGATCCGAATCTGAATCCACGAAAGTGGCGTGGAGGAAGATCGATGATATTCATCGGACGTAATGCACCAAACGTATACCGATGCACCAACGAGAGTTGGCTTCAATATAGGTTAAGTAGTACTATCATAGTATCACGATAGTGGGGGGTAGGGATAACATAAGGGAATATCCTACCATAGCATCACAGAAGTGGGGTGGGGGTGGGGGGTGGGGGTAGGAGAATGCACTTAGATTAGACGACCTCTCACAAGTCTCATGAATTCAACAATTGATTAATTCAACTCAATTCTAGTCTCAATCCATTGGTTGAGATAGCTAGGTCCTAGAGGTTTTTCCCCATCGATATTCTTTCTTTCTTATTATTCACCTTCTAGCATCTTATTGATCTCATAGCTAACAAACTTAGGGAGAAACTAGTACTCAACAACTGCCTCCTTGTGGATAACCCGTATAGCGCTATAATCTCACCGTGCACTTAAGGTATATAATTTGAGGCATGGCCCCTTGTAAATCCCCATATAATGCACCATTATCCCATATTTTTATTTATTTATCAGGCCATTAAGCTCCCCCCTATTGAATTATTCCTTTGGAAAATAGTGTGGGCTTAAGTCCCACAGCCATTCCCCCTTTATAAATTCCCCCCTCTATTTTTTTCTAATAGGGGTTTTAACATATCCATCCCTTAAATCTTGCGTATTTTGATATCTGTCTTTTAAAAATTCATATTTGCTCTCATGTCCCTCAAATATTAAATGTTAACCTTAATAGTCCTTCCATCATGTATTCTGTTTAAAAAAGTAACCGAAATTATATTAATTAACAATTAAATAATGATTACTTTTAATTAATTAAACAATAAACTTTAATTAACAATTAACCACACCCGTCGTTCGTTTTGGACGGAGGCGACAGCGCCACCGCCTCCCCGGTGTTTGTGTGAGGGGGGGAGGAGGCGACGCTCCACCCCCAGAAAAGGCCGAGGAGGAAGGGGAGGCGACGGCACTCCTCCCCACCAAAAAACTTCAGGGAGGAGGCACCGCCTCCTCCCCCACCTCCTCAAATGCAGATCGGGAGGAGGCGGTGCTCCACCCCCGAAAAAGGCCGAGGATGAGGCGCTGCCTCCTCCCCCTCCTTGTTAGAGGAGGAGTGGGAGGAGTCGGCGCCCCCCAGAAAAGGTCGGGGAGGAGGCGCTCCTCCGTCCCCCCCAAAGAAAAGGCTGGGGAGGAGGCACCGTCTCCTCCCCCTCCTCATCTTTTGAGGATGAGGGAGAGGAGGAGGCGCTCCTCCCCCTGCAAGAAAAGGCTGTGGAGGAGGTGCCGCATCCTCCCCCTCCTCATCGTTTGAGGAGGAGAGGGAGGAGGAGGCACTCCTCCCCCCAGAAAAGGCCGGGGAGGAAGTGCTGCCTCCTCCCCTACTCATCTTTTGAGGAGGGGGAGGGGGAGGGGGCGGTGCTCCCCCTCCCCCCCGAAAACACGTGGGAGGAGGTTGTGCTCCCCCAAAATGCCGGAGAGGTGGCGCCTAAAACGTCGGAGAGGTGGTGGTGCGCCCCCTCCTCCCCGTGAGCCGCCCGGACCCCCCCAAATGAAGAGCCCTAACAAAATATTCCTACTTCCATTAGATTTTAACAGAAAGTTAGAGAGATGGACTATTAAGGTTAAAAGGTTAAGATTTAAGGGACATGAGAGCAAAAACGAAATTTTCAGGGACATATATCAAAATATGCAAGATTTAAGGGACAGATATGTTAAAACCCATTTCTAATAATACATTCGGCCTGGGGCCTTTGAATTTTTTTTTCACTTACGCGTTTCTTCTGGCATGTGGGCCTAAGCCCACTGGCTTTCGTGGGCTTTAGACCCACGAAATTTCTTTTTTTTCGGGGTGGGTCGAGCCCGCAGCAAAGCTGCGGGCTTTGACCCACGGGCTCTTACACACACACACACACACACACACACACACACACACACACGAGTCATAACATATGCCCACGAGCACGTTTCATTTAAGATTTTCCTCCGCAAAATCTTTGTTCCCCAAAAAATTATTTCCACAGCTAAAATTTAAAAGAACAACAAATTAGCGTAAACATATTTAACGACATGGGCGCAACAACAAATTCGGGGCGGGCGCCTTTGGCACAGAACAACAAATTCGGCACGGGCATCGAATTCCACAAAATGCATTATATCCACATAAATCCATGTATAAATGCTGTCCCCTACTATAAAGTTCCCAGGGGCTAAGATTTTCTACGCCCGAGGTAAGAGTGGGCTAGCTACGATTTTCCATACAAATGTCAAAATATTGAGTTTTCCAACCAAATGGATTCCCCCTCAAAACTTTCTCAAAACTCATTTCAACCTTCCATTCCCCAAGATCAAATCCCAACCACTCTTTATCTTCTCCTAGTCAGCCATAGGATTTAAAAACAGTTGTCAAATGTAATATTAATATATATGTGTGTGTGTGTGTTGACTAGGATCCATTCGGATAGATCAAACACGTGGATCCATCCAAGTGGAATTTAACATTGGGCAACCTAAATAGATAATCCACTTCGTTGGATGTGATCTAACATGTTTAAGCTACATACAAACAAAATTTCAAGTGATTTGGACATGTTTTTCTCATCCATCAAGTGGTTGCCAGATCAATGTATTTGAATAGTCATAAAATTGACGAACTTTGCAACCACTTGATGGATGGGCAAAACATGACCAAATCACTTGAAATTTTGTTTGTAGGTAGTTTACACATGTTAGATCACTGCCAATAGAGTGGATTATTTATATAGGTTGCCCAATGTTAAATTCTACATGGATGGATCCATATGTTTGATCCATCCGAACGGATCCTAGTCAACATTTTTTTGACAGGTAAGCAACTTTATTCATATAACTCACCAATTACATTATTGGATTACAAAAATTATTCAAGCATAAAGACTCTAATGAAAACAAACATAAATTATCAAACAACTCAACACGGGTAAGGAATCCTAACATTTAGAATTCCGTGAAACTTTTGAACTTTTTTGTCTAGGGGGATCTATATATTTCTTTTTAAGCGACTTCAATGTTGGTGCTAAGCGGTAGATTTCCTCCTTCCACTCTTGGTTTTCCATAGTAGCATCCCCATCAAACTCCTCCATCCACTCATTCTAATATTCTGCATCAGCATCATCGATGTTACCAACATTGTCAGGATGATCTACATGGACATTTTCCGTAGGGCCCATAGAAGATGGACCACCGTACTCCACAATACAAGGAACAACTGTATCATCAGATACATCTGCTATAGTGGTCACAACATCAATCGGGTTCACAGTAGCTGAGGGACCTCTGCCTGTAGCAGAAGGACCTTCACCTGTAGCATTATCTTCAGGAACCAACACATTACCATCTGCAATTGAAGATGACTTAGTTTTCTCAACCCATACTTTCTTGAAGGGACATTGAGCAGAAGAGTGCATATATTGTAACATCTGTTGGGCTGAAGCCCTAAGGGTTTTATGGCGGTGGCGGTGGGAATTGAGGCCACTGCTCTCCCTCCTGGTGGTGTCACCGCTATCATTTGGGGGGCTGCCTTTGCGGCAGCGACGGTGCCGACGGCAAGTGAGGGGGCCGTTGGTGATGTCAAAAAGGATTTTTTTCCCTTTTTATGTGTGGAGAAGTCTCGATGGAAGGGTTGCTGCTGCACGGCGGTGGCATGCCTACGTCACTGGGGAAGTGGCAGTGGCACATGGGGTGGGTTTTGGCTGTTGGTGGCGGGGGTGCTGCCGGCAGTGAGGGATTTGTGGTCAACAATTTTTTTAAAACCCCTATCGTGGGTTTTGTTGCAGCCAGGGTAGTGGCGGGGCACATATGGGCCGGGGGCGGGGGGTTGAAAAGTTTGTTGTGTTTTGTTGTTTATTATAAGAACCCTAGATTAGGGTTTTAGGTGTTCTTCCCTAGGATCGACAGTGGAAAGCCGTCGTCTTTGATCCAGGGAGAATAATAATCGATCTTTTCTAATCCGATCCTATGAGATCGACTTTGTAGGCATCATGATCATGATAAATAAGATTTTATTGATTTGTAGGAATACCTCTTGATCCGACATCTAGCGACGGTTAAGACACCTAGTCAGATTTGGATCTAGTTCCTCAATGTCCGAGCAGCTACGATATTTCGATCCTTCATCATCCACCAAGGCTTCCACAACGAACCAATCTTTCTCTCTCAATTGGTTAGTTCATGCTGATAACGTGTTATTAATGTGTAGCTTCCTGTGGGAGACCCCATGCCTTTATTTATAGGGGATGTGAGAGTACATACATGGATGTGATACAATCTTATCCACTCACACATCATTATTTATTTACAACAATATTTGATATTTTAGTAGTAGATAGTATTTGATAGGTATTTAAGTATTTAAAACTACCGATACGGATGAACCGAACCTTACTTTAGAAACCACCGAAACGGGGGATACCGATACGGAAACCCAAATTTTCGAAAGACCGAAACCGAAACTGATAATGCGACCTAAAACCATGGTTTCCATCGTAAATGATACACTACCAATATATGAAGAATTATAATTCATTTTTGACTTTAACTCAAAGCTAGTTAAATATAACTTATATTTCTAAACTAGTCACTCTCCTAATTTTATTGAACTCTAACACTCCCTTTCAAATATGAGCACATACGACAATGCTCCCAGACTGGTAAAAATAGCGAGTAATTTGAAACCACCCAAATGTCTGGTGAATAGGTTATAGTTAATTGAGCATCCAATTACCATGTAGTGTGGATTGCTCCAAAATATTGCAGCGATATTTCCAAGTATAGGAAGTCGGTCAAGTAGTAATCCTGGTGAGCACATGGTCGTGTTCCTAAGGGAAAAACTAATCTAAACATTTTACAATTTGAAATTAAGCGTGAAAATTATTTGGTGAAATATAAACCAACCTTTGAAGGTGAATTTTTGTTTGGTGTTGATTTGAGGTAAAAATCGTAATAAAATTTTACGAAAGTAAATAACGAAAAAATTTGATATGGTAAAAGTGTGTGTTGTGTTTTCGTTAGAGTTGTACGATATCATGCTAATCATTATCCATGGATAACTCAATCCCTCATCCATACCGAGGCATGTGGATCAGAAGATTTTACTTTAAAAGAGCGGTAATTTTATAGCAAATTACAGAACCGTTGCAATGATCGTTTTCCTAACCAACAAAGCATAAATAGATGAACCTCATGTTTCAACACCCTCCTTGGGCCCTTCAGCAGGTTTGTGCACGTAGACGATGTCTCTTGGCATGTCAACAAAAGCGGATTCCTCTCGGATAGCACATAATTAATTTTTATAGCGAAAAACGACATATACAACGATTTCCATTAATTCAAGTGCTATAAAGACATGATACATGAAACCCATCAATACACAACACACTTACAAGATTTTCAGCCAGCCCTGGTACTAAAAACAGCAAGTATTATTCATTAAGAACAACAAAGTTTCATTACAAACCATAATTAAAACTAATTAAAACAAGAAAAGATAGGAGATTTTTCACCCAAAACGATGCCAAAACGCCTCTAAATCTTTCCCACAGCTCCTCTGGAGTTTGGAGGAGAAGCCCCCCTGCTCAAAACCACATCAAAATCGGACTTGAATGCCTTTGGATTTGCCAAAACCCCTTTAAATAGGCAATTTACAGGTAATTGGGCTTGCGGGTATGCGGGTTGCAAAACCTGCAACACGCATGTATTTCTTTTTTTATTTTAAGGCGGGCGATGCCCACTTCTTTCAGCAAAGGCGGGCGCCGCTAGCTTGGTCAAGCTGGTGCCGTCCTCTTCTTTCAGCAAAGGTGGACATCGTCCGCTTGGTTAAAGCAGGCGGGTGCCCGCTTCAGCATTGGCGGGCGATGCCCGAGTGGGCTGGTGGGTTGGCAGGTGCCTGCCAGCGAACGGTCGGGTTGGGCGCGATTGCGCCCGACCCCCTAAGACACGCCCCGCTCGACGAGCGAGGTTTACGGCTGACGCCCGCACAGCGATGCGCTGGCGTCATAATTATTTTTAAAAAATTGTTTCTTTTCTTTCTTTTTTTGGCCTTTTAAATACCCAAAAATTGCTCCGACTTCCGAAAACTACGGAAAAATAGCTGTTGGATTCAAAAAATTGCAGGCTTCACCCGAAAAAGAAAAATGAGATAAAATTAGGCCATAAAATGGTATTTTACACATAAACAAGCAATATGCTTTAATATTAAATGATATTACAAAAATACATATATTAGTGACCGGATGAACATGATATATGCGTAAAATGCTATCTAATGAGGGGTAAAAACCGTAATATTCTCATAGAATCACTCACCCCAACTAGGATTTTGCTAATCTCTAGCAAAATAAGCGAACATTCCAAAAATATATATCATACACTCCATATTCACTGCAATGACCATAAAACGAATTAAGAATAACATCACCCAACGAAGTTCGACAAATATCATGGGGTTTTATGGACTAATGCAAAATTCACATTGTTATCGTAATCCACATGTATTTAGCATCATACAAATCCATAACATGCAATTTTTTAATTAATTAAGTAATGAGTGTCCTAGTTTGTAAATATTCTAAGATGAGGTCATCACAACACCTAACGCATTATAAGTTCATGATTTCGAATCTACTCAAACCATATCCAATATTATTCTCATATATCTTTTTTTCTTTTTTTCTTATATATATATATTTGTTTTTTTGTTTTTTTTGTTTTTTTTGTTTTTTGTTTTTTTTTGAAAACCCAGAAAAATCCCCAACCCCCTCCCCCCCGCCTTCGGCTTAGGAGGGTAAGGCGAGAGCCCGGTCGTGACTATGCAAACTGGGGGGTGACTGTCGTGCCCCCAACGGCCCCCGGGTTAGTCTGAGAGGGGAGATGTAGCCCCATGGTAAATAATTCCACAACAAATTCCACAACAATTACCAAGTCGCGGCGGCCATATGCCTCGAACCCCGCACCCCTTGGCTTTGGAGCGGAATGACTTACCACTGGGACACCCTCTCGTGGGCTTTTCTTATATATATATACTAGTCATAACCCGTGCCCTAAGGGCACGGTTCATTTAAAATAGTCCACCTCAAAATCTTAGATACCCTAATTTTAAACGAACAATAATAAGTAAAGCATAATAATAATCATTTAATTCCCCCAAAAATTGTAGGTCCCCTCAAATTTTAGTTCCCACCAGAGAATTTAGTTCCCCAATAATTTTAGTTCCACCCCCAAATTTTAGTTTACTCAATATTCGGGGACGGTTAAAATATTGATACCTCAAAATTTTAGTTTACCCAAATTTTAGTTTACTCCATGTTGTTAATTTCACCATGCCTTTATGTAACATTTGAATTAACCATTTTAGTGATAGTGCAACATTTTATAGGTGATGAGCATTATGTAGTGTCATTTGTATGTACGTTTTCTTTATTTGTAGCATCTCACTTTCTAAATGTAGCAGTCTAGTATATTTTATCTCATTATAGATATTTTAGGATGCATGGATGTATTTGTTCCTCTTTTCACTCTCTCTGTATGTATCATGTGTTGTCTTGTCTAACACTTTTTACTTGGGTAATATATGAGTTGGAAATCATGTGCATCTTATGTGTCATGGAGAAGTGACCAAAGTTGTTCTGCCACCATCTAAGACTGGGCAAAATAAGAGGGACTTTGGGTTCATCCATTTTGCAGAGAGATCTAGAGCTTTAAAGGTAGTAAAAGGAAGTGAAAAGTATGAGATTGACAATAATATTCTTAAGCTTGTCCTCGAACCAAATAGATATTTGGTTCTTGTAGTGATAGGAATTATACCTAAAACTTTGTCGTCTTTTACCAGCATCTGTTGGTTGGTTCTTTTTAATGTAGCGGAACAATCGAAAAAATTTATGTGTGAAATTACACGTAAACTAAAATTAAAAATTTACACAAAATTGTAGACATGAATGAATTTTTATAAGAATGACATACTTACACTACATGATGATATTTGTATGTTTTTATTTAACAAAGATATACCATTGGGAATTGTGGATTGTTCCATCCAAAATATAATGAGGGCATGATTAAAGTTGAACCAGAGCATATTTTTAACCAGGTTTCCCCTTCTCATTTCAACAGAAGGGATATGATGTTTGTATGCTAGATCCAAAATTGCAATACAACCTATAAATGAGGGAGAAAAAGTTGGCTGTATAATAATAAAGATGAGTTACTGCATTATTTGTTTTTTTTCATCTCTTGATAATATGGGTCATTTTGCTTTATTGCATTTTATAGCTATACTATCTTTGCTTCTGTAAAAGCGCTTTCAGACGGTTTACTTTCTCAGCACAAATGTAAAATTATTGTAGTGTAAAACATTTGAAACTTCAAAGTGAAGTGCAAAGCTATTCATTCGTAAAAACTAAGGTGTATTGAGTGAGCTTGATGGTTTTGTCATGAAATGTGTTCGCGATCAGAATGGCAACCATGTAATCCAGAAGTGCATTGAGCGTGTTCCTCAAGAAAGGATACAGTTTATCATTTGTGCCTTTATGGGCAAGTTGTGGCACTCTCTACCCACCCCAATGGTTGTAGGGTTATTCAGGTGCTAACTATACAACTTCTGTGTTGCAGATACATGCTGATACTCCATAACTTCATTTAGTATACAGTTTGTTATATATATGGGTCATGACTGATAAGAATCCAGTTTGTTATTAGGAAAAATATTAATCCAAATTAAAATTAGATCAGCGAGAAAATTGTAGAAATATAGCAGAAGGAAAATCTGAGATGAGAGATACCATAACAGAAAGTACCGACCAAATGGCATTGAGCTGCTAATAAAAGCACGTAGCACATCTTTGTCGATGGGTCGGGAAGTGCTTTTTGGAGCATCAGATGTGACAGAGCGAACTGGGGAAGCACCTAAAGTGGATGAAGCTGCAACAGGTGTCGCCGCAGGTTTTGCTCTAGCAGAAATTCTTGTGATGCCTATGCTACCTGTTAGAGAATTTAATAATCCTCCAACAGATGAACTAACGACCACTTCAAGATCTACCAATTCACCAGTAATAATGTCCCCCATTGCATGAGCCAACACAAATGCCCTGATAGGTAGAACTATAATCAGAATAAAATCTATAGAATAACATAGCAAGTTCGTTTATTCTTCAGTTGATTGGCATATAAATGGTAAAGAAAGAAAGAGATTAATAGGATTGTTAAGCTCTGTGGTTAACTAAAATTGAACATGGATATTAACAGCTTAAAATAACATGAAGATAATGATCAAATCCAGTGAAACACAATATGAATGGTTTTTGTTAAACAAAAACTACCAATGAAATGACCAACTGAACAAATTAAAACTTTGTTCAATCGATTCAACCACATTCAACCACATTCAATCGATTTACAAATTAAAACTTTGTTTCCTCATGTTTTCAAGCACCAATCTCTCTATTTTTGGTTTCAAATTTACATTTGAATCCTACAATGGAAACGTATGAAGCCAAATGGAAACCATCATGAATGACATAATTCTGGATTATTAAAGCCAAATGAAAGCACTAATATCCTCAAGAAGAATTGAATTGCATAGGAGAAATTAAAACATTTGTGCTGAGGAAGTAAATTAACAACTACCATTCATATTGTGTTTGTTGTGAAATTTCATAACAACTATTATCCTCAGGAAGAGCTGAAATTTCATAACAACTATTATCCTCAGGAAGAGCTGAGGATAACAACTATTATCCTCAGGAAGAGCTGAAATTTCATAACAACTATTAATTTCACACAATATGAAATTAATAGCAGAAATTAATTTCATAGCAGGAAGAGCTGACATTTCATAGCAGAAATTAAAACTTTGTTCAAGAAGAGCTGAACTTTCATACAAGTGTCACAACAAATTGTATTTGTTAAATCGAATCAGAATTTCTTGTGACATTTGGGTTAAAGAAGAATTTCACACACACAGATTAGGCATGTGAATATCCTCAAAATCTGCAGGTGAAGATCAATTGGGTTGTCACAACAAATACAGATTTTGGCATAACGTAATATATCTGGTTTTATCATAACAACTACAGGTTTTGTCACACCTAATACAATTTGCAATGTTAATGTCACAACAAATACATAATATTTTTGGATTCCCAACCTCTGAGTAACAAAATAACAGAATACAACTTACAGAAGAGCATGAATTCATGTCATTGTTTAACAAATTCTTGCGATGTCACAACAAAAACAGGTGAAATCAATTGATTACAATGTTTATTTCCCTCTTTGTCATCGGTTTCATCAAAAAAGGCTTCTTTATTTTTCAACTTATAAATTCTCTGGTGCGGCATCAACCAAGGCCATGATCATAGACGATGCCAAGCAAGGATCACCCAAGGCAAGTATCACCCAGGTTTTTGCATTAAATATGTAACTGTTAATATAAAGGAGCATGTGCATTTTAACATCAGAATTCAGCCGACCCTCCAAAATTTGAAACTATGAAATATTTCAAGATTCCCAATCCCTCCATCTTCATCCATCCAATGTCTTCCAAATTTCCTAAGACATGTAAATATAAAAAAGGAACAAAAGGCAGTATCACACAAGTATCACCCAAGGAAAGTATCATAGATGGTGCCAGTCAAGTATCACCAAAGGCCAGTATCACTCAAGTATCATCCAAGTATCACCTCCCAAGTTTTTCTACCAAATCTGCTAGTTACAAAGCATCAAACATGAAACTGTTAATGTAAAAGAGCATGTGTATTTTAACATCAAATTCAGCATTTTAATGAGAAATGGGCTCAAGAAGAAGGCTCCGACTTGCCTTTCGTCCTCCACGTCAATACAATGATGTGGTATGGTGATGTCAAATAACTGAAAATGATAAACTTTTGCAACCATGAATCTAAAATGTGTTTTCACATAAAAGACACCAACTTTGCATCCTAGCACATGACTGCAATGGTTAACAGTAGAGAATTAACCTGAAAAACAGAAGCTTTTTTAAAAAAAGACAAAAGTCTTTCATTGTCATTATCATCCACACATTGATGAAATGAAATTAACTAATTCAGTAACAAAATTCAGCAGTGCCCAGGTTCCCATGTTGGTGACAAACATTGATACTCGCCTGTTGCCATGTTCACATAATAATAGCGGCACATTCTGTTGGTCATTGTCACACATGAAAAAGAGGTAAGATTACTCACAGAAAATGATGGAAGTGTCATACACATTCCTAGGTTCCCAATGTCGCACACATTCTATTGAATCTCGTCATGCACGTCATGCACAGTACCAGTCTTCGTCAAATATACATACAATAAAACGAAAACCCGTTATCAAAATCGAATCTTTTTACAACCATTCAACAAAGAAGGAGATTATGCAATTGGGTTCCGATCAAATTTACCAGAGGTCGAGGGGATGACGTCGAGGGCGATGATGCGAGATAAGGAGCTCCACCTCATGATCCAACGACTCCAATGGGTGGGGGATATGGATCGTGCCTCATGAACAACACCAGTCCTCCACCTCAGAATCCATGGTGGATTCCTCCCCCTCTCTTCTTCTCCTTTGAAATCGATCTCAAAACCCTAGAATTTTGATGTGTGGATACTCAGCAGCAAGGGGGTCTCGGGGTCGGATGATGTATGAGGTGATCAGCAGGGGGTCGGCAGGGGGCAGGGGGTGCTCGGGGTGGCCGATGGGCTGAGGGCGAGAGGGGAGGCCGCGGAGAGATGTGGGGGTGTGATGGGGGAGAGGGGAGGCTGATGGGGGGTGTTCGGGGAATGAGGCTGATGGCAGTGTCGGGGTGGCCGAAGGGGCTGAGGGGATGAGGGGAAGCCGCGGGGAGCTTAGTGGAGAGGGGTGGCCGTGGGCTGAGGGGCTGCGTAGGGGGGTCGGGGTCACAACAGGTGATAGGGAGGGTGTTTGGGTGAGTGAGAAATAGAGATGAGAGATTTCCCCCAATTTATTTATCATTTGGAGTTTCCCCCCAAAATACAACTTCCCCCCATTGTTTCATTGTTTTTTCAAATTCAAAAATATCCCTCAAACCTTCCCTCCAAATTACACAACACTTTATCTTATAATCAATTTCTCTTGTTTTAATTCTCCTCCCAATTTCTCTTATTCAATTTCTCTTGTCTTAACCAATTTCTCTTATCCAAATAGTATTAACCAACATTGTTTTAACCAATTTCTAAACTCTTATCCAAATTCTCTTATACAAAAACTCTTATCCAATAACCCATGATAACATCCCTGTTTTATTATATATATATATATATATATATATATATATGTAGCACTTTAGTTTAAGTGGATTTGGAACAACCACTAGGCTACAGCCAACTAGGCTACACCCATACATAAAACTCTTTAAGGAGATTGCTGCTGATGTCAGAGTTGTTATGAGGGATAAGGACCCATCTTCTCCTGACAAAGCTAAAGTGTTAGCCAACTGGACATTCAGAGACAACGGTTGACTAATCAGTTCTTTCTTTATTATTTCACTTTGTTATGTTTTGATGGGTTTGATGTGGCATCAATTGTTGTAGTTGCTTAGGGTATGATAGGGTGAAGAATTAATAGTAGGGAGTGACGACGCTTGTGTCCTATCCTCTCTCTATTAATTCCTCATGCTTATTTTTTCCCTAATTGTTGATTTTGTTGTAACATATTTTTACATTACATTTATCAATAAAGAAGTACGCTTACCCTTCAAAAAAAAATATAGCACTTTAGAGCAATCCATGTAGCGAGCGTTAGGTCAGTGACTCCCAATCCAAACGGTTTTAGGGCATTAGGTTTTGAAAACCCCCTCATACTTAATCACTCGGAATGTCTAAAGATTATTTTCATTAAGCACACCCACATACTTCAGTTTTCGAGCAAATCTCCAATGCTTCCAGAGGTACAAGGACTCAGTTACTAAATGGAAGCTGGAAGAACGGTGCATTTTATTCATTTACACACTCTTTTTTAGTTTTTTTCGTTTTTTACATGAGACATGTTTGCGTAGATTTCACCATCACTTACTTAGAATAAGCTTGTGTATGTGTTAGGCCATAAACTTATGAATTTATAACCTAATTCACATAATAACCAATTCATAAGTGCATATAAGACATGAAATTGCATAACACCAAACAACAGTTTCATGAGATTACAATTGCGGATACATGCACTAATTTGCATGAAAATCATGATAAATTATAGTTCTGTGTATGGGTAAAACATTTTCAATCGATTTCCAAGAAAGTAATGAATATGTGTGTTCAATTAAAGACGATGAAATTTCCACTTCGAAGGGCTATAAAGATGGTTTTGGTGAAAAACAAAACATTCATTTTTTTAAAATGCAAACATATGCAAACTATATATGCAAACTATGCAAAAATATTTTTTCGTTCTTTTAAAATGCAAACAAACAACAAACTATATATATTGTTTATGCAAACTATATTTATTGTTTATGCAAAACATATTTCTTTTTCATTTTTTACTACTTCCTCCCCCCAACTTAAAATGAGCATTGTCCTCAATGTTTAAAGGGTAGTAGAATAAAATATGAAGATCAAAATATGGGAATGCATAACCAAACAGCTACCCTTTCAAATATATATAAAGACGTATATGGGTAAAAAGGGAAGCAATCATCGTAGCCTCCCAAATGGAGGATCACTGATTTCGGTCAGTGGAGGAATTTGTTCTAGAAGTTCCTTTCGTATTTCCTCCGTCAGTGCTCGAGATGGCGACGCTATAGGCAATTGTGTAAACATTGACATCCAATAAGTGCTAGGTGCCACGTATGGTAAAGGTGTTCTCTCCATCACAAAAGGCAGATCCAGAATATCTAGCAGAGGTGACATTTGTTGGATACAACGTATGTTGGATACAACGATCGTTGACTTCGAGTTTGATGATAACAAACGTGTGTGAACGTTCTAATGTGCGTGTTAAGTGTTTGCAGGAGTGGCGATCACGTAAATCTCCAAATAGATGACTTGGTCAATTTGATGGAGGAATTGCTATACATATAGCAACGTAAAAGATGGAGAATTTGCTATACACTTAGCAAATATGACTTGGTCAAAGAGATGGAGATTATAGCTACAAGTATTGGACCAAGTCAAATTGGAGAGGATCTTATTCAAATCAATTCAAGATTGATTCATATCCCCATTGCCATTCTAATCCAATTCCAATTCAAACTCCTAATTAAATCTCTATCAAATCCCACTCAAATCCTAAATCAAGTTGCAATCCTATCTCTAATGGGATTCCTCCCTAGCTGCACCAAACCCTAGCACCCTCTCCTATATAAGCCTCATCTTCAAAGAGAGAGGGTATCGGCCACAATATTATTTCCAAGACAAAATTTCCATCCTCCTCTTGCGGCTACACCAAAGAGACCCAAGTGACTGGCCCCCACCGGGCGCGGCTCTTGCGCGTCGGATGTGTGCAATGATGCAAACGGGGACGTGGGAATTTAAATATTTGTAACCACAAGCGCACGGTGTTGTAGTGTGGCTTGGGGGGTCGAACTCAGGGAGGCGAGGATGTGCTTGTGTCAAAGAGGATCAAAATCACCCCATGGGCGAGCTAGCCGAGATCGAATGATGGGTTGTCACGGTAAAGGAATGCAAGGTATAGACAATATGAAGGAAAAACCCGGGACTTTGGTTTCGACCCCAACGAGTGACTCTCGTCGATACGGCCAACGGATAGGATGGAGATCGGAATTAGGGTCTAATGGTGAGACGTTGCCTCTGAAAGTGGTACCGGCATCCTATGGGCCCGATATTCCGGTCGGTGCACAGGATGATACGCCGGACTTCTCGGGTTTGATCAGTGGGCACTCCCGTGTCCATTAACACTGATCGACTCCGGGAGCACTAAGCTCGCAATGATAACTCCCAACGTCTCATCCTGCCGCTCCCGCGCACTAGGATTCGGCGTCTACGCTAAGGGCGTGAGCTATGGCTAGGGAGTCAACCGCCAAGTTTATTCCCCCTTGGCCCAACGGTCAAAGGCGGTCTTTTTCCCGCTGATGACAATAAAACACCCTGCGTAACCGTTAGATTCCTAATCCCTATCGATTTCCTAACCCTATGGATGCATCGGGAAGAGCCCACGAAGGGGTTTCCGCCAAAATCCCAGATTTGGGAACTACTCACACATATTTAGTAAAAAGCGATCTAAACGAAAATGAACCGTAAAAATCATGATCAGACAATAGAAATGCAATGGTAGTAAAGCAATTAAGATAATACTAAAGTTTTACAAAGATCCGAAAACTTACAAAAACTAGAAAATTACAGCCGTCACAAAATGAAGAAAACAACAAAAAATAACCAACTCCCGAATTTGGGAAACCTAGGGTTCTATTTATAGAAAACGACATCACCCGATCGGTTGACAAGTCAACCGGTCGGGTGAGCCACTTCACATAATTGCAGCGCAATGCGGGATTTCACCCGGTCAGGATGAACCGGTCGGTTGGATCTTGGATGCGGTCGGTTGTATCTTGGTGCCGACCGGGTGAGGAGACCGGTTGGATCTTCGTGTCTTGGCTGTTGAAATTCAGCTACAGGTGAACCGATCGGGTGAAGTCACCCGGTCGGTTGGCAATTCAGCTCTGAATTCCAAAGACTTTGAGCTTTTGACCCGGTCACTGAACCGACCGGGTGACTTCTTGTGAGCTCCAAGCTGCGTCCGGGTGGTGCACTCGTGCATAACCCAATCGGTTGGAGATGACCAACCGACCGGGTGAGGGGCTGAAAGATGCAATCTTCGTCGTTTGACCCCCTGGATCACGCGTGACTCCTCCCGTTGCTCCGGGGACACATGATATCATCGTTTTATGCCCCAAATGCCAGTAAACTCCTGCAAAACACAGAAAACACGGAAAAGTGAAAGAAAACAAGAAAACATGAGAAAACAAATACAAGACGGCGGTAAAATACGGAAAAACACGGAAGAAAATGTGCTTAAATATATGAAATATAAATGATCACTCCTTATTTTACACTTTTTTCCCGCATGTTTGCATGCCATTTAGATCGCCCAAATCATGTTTTTCACGATATATCGACGATATTGCGATACTTTTCACGATTTGTTGTTTTTGTCGCATTTCAGGTGATTTGGAGCGATTTGGAGTGATCTCGAGATGCGCTTACTCCGGAGTGTCACCGACGACCTCCCCAAGGGGTATTTTGCTGTTGGAGAGGAGCGAAAGAAGAACGGACGTCGCAGGAGCGACGAGGAGGCCAAAACAAGCTGTTTGGGCATTTTTGGTGTCCCACTCGGCCGAGTGAAGGAGTCGCTCGGCCGACCAGCGAGACACCGCTCGGCCGACCAGATCAGACACGATTTATATGTGCACTCGGCCGAGCGACGGAGACCACATCGACCGAGTGACGAGATCCCGTCCGCCCGAGTGGCGCCCAGACGAAGCCATTCAAAAATCGCCAACTTACTGTTTTTCGGCTGCCTGAGCTTCAGAAGACCCACTCGGCCGAGTGGATAATCCCGACCGCCCGAGTACCAAGAAGCCATCGCCCGAGTGACGACAACTCACTCGGCCGAGCCGCCCCCGAAGTGAAGACCCCTGAAGATCGAGACTTACTGGAAATTTACAGGGTTTCTCACTCGGCCGAGCGACTTTTGTCACTCGGCCGAGTGCGACGCGCTGCCTGTAGCGAAAATTGCGGATTTCAGGCTGCGCAGGGGTATTTTGGTCACAGTTTTTGGACGATTTTGCGGGGTATTTAACCCCTGTTTTTACCCTAGTTTGGAGAGCTTTTCTCTTAGATTTTTGCAGCTTTTTAGATTAACTTTCTAGCTTTATTCTTATGATTGGAGAGGAGACAAAAGTTGATTTTTGTTGGATTATTTGAAGAACTCAATTGGTTTGTCTCTCTCTTCTCTAAAAATTCTATTTTTATTGCTTATCTCAATATTGTGATGAATTCTCTTGTTTATTTCATTGATTATTTTTGTGTTTGTGCTATGAATTGTGAGTAGTCTCCACGTCTTGGGGCGTGGGGATGAACCCTACAAGCCCAATTTCATATTTGTGATGAATTGGTAGAAATTTTGCTAGAATTGTTATTAGGGATTAGTTTGGGAGCGATTTACTACGGATAGCTAGGAGTTCATACCGATTGGGATTTGCAAGAGATTGGATCCCAATTCGATAGGAAACCCTAGAAATTCGAATTGGGTTGGAACCGAATTTCCGTAGTATCGGTTTGCAAGAGATTGGACCGATACTAGGGTTTCCGGTTGCAATTCCGTGCCGATACCCGTTTGCAAGAGATTGGACGGGTAGGAACTATCCCAACCTAGGTCGTGGGCCGAGTTTGCAAGAGATTGGGCTCGGTGCGCGGTTGAACGATGATGTTGATCCTAATGCTAGCTTCCCTAGGCTAGGGTTTGCAAGAGATTGGACCCAAACCTAGGATAGCTATAGACCGGCAACAGCGCGAGAGCGTGAGCTTGGTTCTACATTCAATTGCAACTAGTTCATCCAAAATCTTATTCTAGCAATTTTGATACCGATGAACCATATTGACGAGATACGGTGAGTAGCGGGAATTCCCCATTCCCTAGACGTTCTTTATTTGATTTGATATTTCCGTACTTTGTCTGACGATTGTGACAGGATCGCCAAAGGAAAATTTCTCTCTTCTTAAATAGCCAGGTTGATTAGAACAAGCACGGTCATTCGTCCTCCCTGTGTTCGATAACCCGCTCGCTGCTATACCGTGCGCTTGCGGTAAAACTACAACCGTTCTTTGGGGTTACATCCCAGAGCGATCAAGTTTTTGGCGCCGTTGCCGGGGAGGCGATTGCGTTTGATCTTACCACCCTAGCTATTTCTTTTTATTATTATTATTATTTTATTTCTTTATTTTTCTTTTACCTAACCCTTCCATTGTGCTAATCACTTCTTTGAAACTTTGTTCTCCTGTGCATGTACACGAGATCTACAGCAGACCCTGAAGCTATATTATTTGATCCCGAGATCGAACGTACCGCGCGGAGACTTAGAGCGGAAAGGAGACAAGATCGGGAAGGGAGGTTTATGACCAACCCGGAAACTGCGGACCAATTAGCGGCAAGGATGGCGAGGATAATTTCTATTCGAGATAGGCTTCGGCCTAAGACCTCTTCTACGACCTCATCCATTGCCATGCCGGAGTTGGTGGCTGACAAGAATTTTGAGCTGAAGACTGGACTAGTGGTTCTGATGCAACAGGATCCATTTCATGGGAATGCCCATGAAAATCCTCACTACCACATCCAATTATTCTTGTCGAAGTGCGCCACATTTCAGATGCCGGGGGTCTCCATCGATGCCATAAGACTGCGTCTCTTCCCCTTCACGCTAAAAGACAAGGCACTCTATTGGTTGAGGACGCAGGCTGAGGGAGTCTTTACCACTTGGGACGAGTTGGCGAGTGCATTCATTGATAAGTTCTATCCGCCCTCCAAGACGGTGAAGATTCGGAGCGCTCTCATGTCCTTCAAGCAAGGACCCCAAGAGACGCTCTATGAGGCTTGGGAGCGTTTTAAAGATCTGCAGCATCAATGCCCGCACCATAGCATTGAAGACTGGGAGCTATTTCATAGCTTCTACAACGGTCTCCAACCGGGGACCAAACAAATTATTGATGCCGCGGCGAATGGTGCTATCTTATCAAAGACTCCCGAAGAAGCTACGGCCCTAATTGAGGAGATGGCCTCAAACAATCAACAATGGGGCGATGAGCGAGGGCACTCTACGTCCTCCTTGAAGCCAACTAGTATCTATGAGGCGAAGGCCGTAGCGGAACTTACAAGCAAGTTTGATTCTCTCCACAAGGTAGTGGAGAGACTGGAGAAGTTTATCACGGAGCCCCAAGGAACCCCTTCCACCTCCGCGCCATCGAACCAAATGTGTGATTGGCAAGACCAATCTCAAGCCATGTATTCGGGAGGAGAGCAAGGAGAAGGATCCTTGGAGCAAGTACAATATGTTGCGGGGAACCAAGGGTATTGGGCCAAGCCGGCCACAAGAAATCATCCCGGTTTCTCTTATGCCAACAATGAAGGAGCTTTGAACCCGCCCCAACAACCACCTCAACAAGCTCGACCACCACCCCCACCCCAACAACAACACTATCCACCGAGGGGGCCTCCACAACAAAATTTTCAACCGAAGCAACAAGTTCCACCATATAGGCCGCCTGGATACAATCAAGGGTGGAGAAATCAAAATCAAAACCTTCCACAAGCTCAACAACAATCCGACTTCAAAGCTAGAGTGGAGGCGTTTATGGCCGAGCAAAAGAAGGTCAATGCTACCTTGAAGGCGGGGCAAGACTCCCTTACAACCGTTGTAGCTCAAATCTCGGAGCAATTGGCGTTGCTCAATCGGAATACTCAACAATTGCCGGCGCAACCCGAGCAAAACCCACGGGGCAACACCGGCCACGTCAATGCCGTAGTTGCCGTTACTACTAGAGGCGGTAAGGATACCACCCCCGCCATGATTCCTACCGAGGAGCTCGTGGAGGAAAGTTTGGAGCCAATTGAGCCGGTAGTTGAAGTTGAAAAGGAGAAGGAGCCACAAGAAAAGGAGAAATCTAGAGCGGAGCAATTGATTGAGGAAAGGCGCTTCATGCCACCGGTCCCATTCCCCCAAAGGCTTGCTAGAGCGAAAATGGAGAAAAGGCTAGCAAAGTTTCTCGAGTATCTGAGAGGAGTTAGCCTCAACATTCCCTTCCTCGACGCCATCGTGGAGATCCCCACATATGCTAAATTCTTAAAGGATTTGATTTCGGGGAGAAAGAGGAAGGAGAAGATTATGCTAGCCGAGGAGGGCTCTTGGTTCACCAAGAGAGAGAAGGAGTCGGCCAAATTTAAAGACCCGGGGAGTTTTCGGATTCCTTGCACCTTGGGCGGCGTCCCTCTTCAAAAGGCATTGGTAGATTTAGGGGCTAGTGTGAGCCTCATGCCTCTCTCCATGTTCTTAAGGCTAAACACCGGGACGAAGTTGAAACCTACCGACATGCGGATACAATTGGCCGACGGGCGAATAACAAGGCCGGTAGGGATCGCCGAAGACATCCCGCTACAAGTCCCGGGGGGAATATGCTTGCCATGTGACTTCGTGATCATGGACGTTAAGGAGGAGGGAGATACGTCATTGATACTTGGACGCCCGTTCCTCGCCACCGCCGGTGTGATTGTCGACGTGCGAGAAGGTACCCTAACTTTGAACGTCGGCAA
The DNA here is from genome assembly GCA_030789695.1 of Scilla litardierei. Lineage (NCBI taxonomy): Eukaryota > Viridiplantae > Streptophyta > Magnoliopsida > Asparagales > Asparagaceae > Scilla > Scilla litardierei. The sequence goes on along the minus strand of CM061138.1, from coordinate 136,171,453 downwards.
CATCGAGGTGGAGCTTCACATTCCTAAGGCTATGAAACACATGCCTTACCACGAGGAGCTTGACTACATGGACCTCCTTGATGAGGTAATAGAAGAGGCGATCCCCCACTCGATTGGCGCTCTTTTCGATGAGGATTTTGAGGAAGGCCCAGATTTAGGCCAAGATGAGAAGAAAATTGATTCCCCCGACCTCTCCACTGAAAGTGATGAAGGCGACGCTGATGTCGCAAGGATTCGAGAGCTCTGCAATCTCTCGAAATTGAAGTCTCCGAAGAAAGCTCCGCCGATACGGAAATCGGCGTCACCGGTGAAGCCGTTGACCAGAGCAAACGCTAGCTTGGGGGAGCCTCCCCCCAACACTATTCAAGACGGGAGACCACCGAGGGAGAACACGCTGCCGCAACTTCCGAATCCAAGCGCTCTCCCCGGAAAGTTTGATGGGTGCATCTCATATGCACCAAACATCCCGCATTAATTGAAAATCATAGGGGGTCGAGCTCACGACCTTAAACGAGCGCTTGTCTGGAGGCAACCCGACGGTTATTGCTTTATTTTTTGCTTTTTCTTTATTTTTGTTTTAGAAATTTTTAGTGTTTTGAGTCGTTCGCCCAAAATTTTTGTGATAACGGGTCCTATTTTTCTTGACAGGAGAGGAGATAGGTAAATCCATCATGAGGAGGATGAACGAAGTGATAAGGAGCACCCCAGGAAGGCGCTCGATGCTTAGGAGGAAGATGAAATCGACTGGGGGAAGAAAGACGGAGTTTAGAGCCCAAACGAAGACAAACAGCAGAACACAAGGCTCACTCGGCCGAGTATACTAGTCACTCGGCCGAGTACACAAGTTCGTCCGGCCAAGCCACTCACGAACGAGGGAAGTCTGCTGTACCCAACTCTCTGTTTATATTTCAGATTTCAGTACAATTGCCACTCGGCTGAGTATATAAGTTCACTCGGCCGAGCAGAATTGATACACTCCTAGGGCGAGTCTTGCCGAGTAGCTTGAGCCACTCGGCCGAATGGACTTACTCCACTCGGCCGAGGTTGGCAAGGCCACTCGGCCGAGTCATTAGCGGGGGAAAATTTCCCAACATCTTTTGCTGAGTTCACTCGGCTGAGCGACATTGTCACTCGGCCGAGTCGTAACTTTTGTTATATAAAGGGGCGGGGGGCGCATTTTTCTAAACGACACAAACCGAACCAATCGCCCGACCCTTCGTATTCCCCTCGCCCGCTCACCTCGCTCGCGCCCCCACTCACCCGACCGTCGACCTTCGCGCCGCCGCTCGGCCAGCCACCGCCGGCCGAGCCCCCGCCGCGCCTCGCCCGAGTCGCCACCGACGGCCACCACTCCGGCCACCTCCGGTATCGCCTATTTCACCTTTTTCTCCTCTATTTGTGAACTTTTCGAGGATCCATGTGCTTAACGAACCCCAAACCCAAATTGATTTCTATATCTATCTATTGTACCCCTAATGCTCCATACGTTTTGAATATTACCTGCTGATATCTCCATTTCATGCGCAGGTTGTTTCTGGGAGCTTAGGGGAGCCCAGGGGAGCTTCTAGGGACTGATTCGGGCTTCGCGGAGGCGCTGTCTTCGCACGCTTCCATTGCTTAGCACTCGCGACGTGTCGGGGTATACTCTTTCCTTTATTTTGCACACGCCGCACTTTTCACGTTTTTCGGCACGCGCTCGGGGCCGATATGCCGCCCCGGACACGGTCGCGGTCGAAGAGAGCTTTCGCCAAGCGAAAGCAGTCGGATGATGCCGGCCCCTCCCATGAGTTGGAGGACTCTCCTCCGCCTTCTCCCACACACCCCGTCCACCCAGCACAGCCTGCAGGCCCCGCACACCCCGCACAGCCTGCAGAGCCCGCAGAGCCCGTACACCCCGCACAGCCGCCCCCTGCCGCTCCACAGCCACCACCTCCGGCTCCACTCGTCGGGCCGCTCGGGATTACGTTCCGAGATGATGCACACAGCGTCGCTTTCGAGCGTATTTCCCAGCGCTCGATCGTACCCTCCAGGTTTGCACACCTTGCCGACCTAGGACGCCTGGGGGTACTAGAGGGGATGCTCACGTTGTACGACAACGTGGGCTGGCGAGATTTCTTTCAGGTGTCGGCGGACACGTTTATCCGTCCGACACTTGAGGTACTTAGTTCGATCGCCCAGACCGACGAGGGATGCTCGTTTCGGTTCATGGACCGGGAGTGCCAGGTCACTCTCGGTATGATGAGAGCCTTTTTCTCGTGGCCCGATGTCCCCGGGGCCGATCGAGGTTACGCCCCCACCCATATCCCCCCACCTTCCTTCGACGCCGGTGCCTTCTGGGCCCGGATTACGGGTCTTCACGCTGCCTTTGACCCTAGTAGGGCCAAGGCCTCGGCCATTGTCCATCCCTGCCTCCGTATTGCTCAGCGCCTTATGGCGACGACCTTTTTGGCCAGATATGAGCCGGGCACGATGTCCACGCCAGAGCTCTACATGCTCTACGCGATGACACGGCCCAGAGCTCTATCTAGGGATGACGATGAGCTGGTCCCCGCCGTCGTTATTGATGTCGCGGCTTGGTTTTTGGACCACATCATTGTATCGGTGGGCGCTCGCTCACCGATATGCTGCGGCGGCCTGATCACCTTGCTTGCCCTTATGACCGGCGAGGACTTCCCTGACGACCTACGACGAGCACCGAGCCCCACTTCTCTGTCGATTGATGTTATGGCCCGGATGAAGATGCTGCGTCCGCACGGTGAGCGACACTGGGTCTGGTTGCACGGCCCTTACGGTGCCGACTACATGATTCTTCCGAGCCCAGCTCGGACTCAGATTGCACCAGCCCACGTGGACTGGCTCCCTGCGATGGATGTTCTCATCCCAGCCGCTTACGTGCTCGAGGCCGAGGAGGCTGAGCAGGCCCACGCTGCCCACGCTGCCCCCGCGGACCCTGTTGCCCCTGCCGAGCCTGCCGCCCCTGTTGACCCTGTGGCCCCTCAGCCTATTCCCGATGTTTCCGATGCTCTAGACACCGCTGTCCACACCTCTGTCGGTGTCGGGAGTACCTTAGCTGAGCCCACTTCCACTGCTTCCACGCCTGTCACCACCACCACTGGCCCTCTGTCTACTGAGCCCGTTTCTTCTGCCCCACCTGAGCGCCCGCCGACCGTAGTTAAGTGTGGAGAGCCCTCTGTCCCCACTGCTGCTGTATTTTCCGAGAGTGTCGTGGCATCTGTCCACACTTCTGTGCCACCGACCTCTCCGGCCGCCTCACCGCCACTTTTGTATTCTTCTTTTGCTGCTGCTGCCTCCACTTCTCACCGTCCTGCCCCGCCTCGCACTGAGGCCAGGCCCACATTTGCGAGCGCAGCACCTTTCGTTCCCCTACCCGCTGAGCCCGTCACCTACGCCACAAGAGTACGCCAGCCCCGACCTGCACAGCCCCGACCGGTGCGTCCCTCTGCACCACCTCCCCCTGACACTGTACTTCAGAGCATTCGTGCTCTCGAGGGGGCGGTGAGTGGCCTCAGAGGCGACCTTCGGACCCTGTCCGCCACCGTCACTGCGATGGCTGGTCGCTTTGACCTGCTCCTGCACATTCACTACTGCCTTACCCAGGTCCTGGAGCGTCTCCCACGCATACCCCCGCCCACCCAGCAGGTTCCCACCCCCACTTCCACACACACTCAGCCTGCTACCACTTCCACACCCACACCCGCTCAGCGGCCTGTCCAGCCACCACCACCACTTCCGCCTCAGGACGGAGACGGCGCAGCACCACCTTCTTAGGCACCCTTGATGCCAACGATTATTTTTGCCGTTGTGCTGCCCGTTTCTGCTGGGTCCTGTTGCATTTTTGTCCACCCCCTCCCCTCACTTATTTTGGGATCCTCCTTCTGATCGTATCTTTATATATCTTTTTTGGGAGAGAGGGAGAGTTTTTGGTGCCACACCTATATATCTGTATCACTCCTATATCTGCATGCATCATTTCCACATCATATTTTTCGTTTCATTATTTTTCCTTTTTCATTTTTTTCCTTCCATCATGCATGCATCCTCACTTACCCCTCACATTACTTGTCTCTCGGTGTGCCCCACTTTGCACATTGAGGACACTGTGCCATTTAGCTTGGGGGAGTGAGTTCTCACGTTCTTTTTCGATTTGCCACCTTTATTTTTAGTTTTTTACACCATTTTCCGCTTTTGCACTTATTTTCATCATTTTTCTTTTTATTTTACCATGCATCACGTTTTTCTTATTTTTTTGTGTGCCGCATTGTAAATAGTTTTATTTTCCCTTTATCTTTATTTCCTTTTTTCTTTTCATCTCATGCTAGAGATGACTTTTCTATGATGATGATGACGTGGAGTTAGCTTACTCTATTTGCATGCTATATTTGTCATGTCTTAGACTTTATTTCTGATATCATATGCTATGACTTGCCTTGCATTTAGAGATAGTAACCCACACTTTTTCCACATGAAAAATGGATGAAATTTTATTATTAGCTGAGTCTGAATATTCATATGTATGCTATCACAGAAAACACACCAAGATTCACGCATTGAATGCCTATATCTGGAGTACTGATTTCTTTTCCCATGTCACTTCTATATGCATGAATTGTACATTTCACTTCAGGATGATTGAATGATGTTAGCTATGATAAATCTGGATTAGTTAGCTTTTTTGGTGATCGAAACTGAGTAGATTAGATTACCCTGCTGAAGTTGTCGTGCATGTCTTATAGAGTGAACCGAGAGATATATTTATTTCTTTCTCCACAAATCTTGAACATCATTTCTCTACTTTTAAAATCATTGGTGAATCTCCCCTTAGCAATTCTATTATATGGCATTTCCCCCGCTATTAATTCCTAGCTCCAAATTTCTTATTAAAAAAAAGAGAAAATATTCTTGTATATCATTATCTCTCTTTGAGTTGGGATCGTTGTGTATATATGCTATATCAAAAAAAAGAGGAAAAATCCTCAATAAAAGATCCCATCTCACTTTCTTTCTTTCTTCTCTCTTTTCGTGTTCATTTTCATTGCATTTGGAGCTTTATGAAAATGGGGATGTGAAAATTTTTTATGCCACCATGCTTATAGATAAGCTTGGGGGAGAGAATCCATTGATGTGTGAGAGAGTGACTACTTGACGTTGCACGACAACCTAGGCTAAGTAATATTCTATACTCGGTGAGATTATTTCTAGCTTTACGAAATCCAGAAATCTAAGCCTAGCATTCATATCATGAAATCCATACTTTTCTATTCTCTCTATTCTATTGTGTGATACTCTTATACTCCTCATAGAAAGCATTCAATTGAAAAGTGTGTGATCTGCGATTTGTATACCGCTTTAAATGATTCAGACGATGTTAATTCTAAAATTATTTCGTTTTCATGATTATATCGTTGTTCGTGGGTTTTCTATTTTTATTTGCACTATTATACGATGATATCAAAATAGAACTCTTTGACATGTATTTTTCATTCAGTGCATTCTATATGAGTAAGCGGAACCCACGTCCTGAGAAGATGATCTAGCAGCTTACCTCTTCGCTTCTTTCTTTCTTTTTTTATTTTTATTTTTATTTCGTTTTCCATTCTTCTCCGTTTTTCATTTTTCGCCGTTTTCGTTTTCCGAATCCACCGGGTTCGCCTTTTACTTATCTTCCTCGAGGACGAGTAAGAGGTAAGCTTGGGGGATTTTGATCACTCCTTATTTTACACTTTTTTCCCGCATGTTTGCATGCCATTTAGATCGCCCAAATCATGTTTTTCACGATATATCGACGATATTGCGATACTTTTCACGATTTGTTGTTTTTGTCGCATTTCAGGTGATTTGGAGCGATTTGGAGTGATCTCGAGATGCGCTTACTCCGGAGTGTCACCAACGACCTCCCCAAGGGGTATTTTGCTATTGGAGAGGAGCGGAAGAAGAACGGACGTCGCAGGAGCGACGAGGAGGCCAAAACAAGCTGTTTGGGCATTTTTGGTGTCCCACTCGGCCGAGTGAAGGAGTCGCTCGGCCGACCAGCGAGACACCGCTCGGCCGACCAGATCAGACACGATTTATATGTGCACTCGGCCGAGCGACGGAGACCACATCGGCCGAGTGACGAGATCCCGTCCGCCCGAGTGGCGCCCAGACGAAGCCATTCAAAAATCGCCAACTTACTGTTTTTCGGCTGCCTGAGCTTCAGAAGACCCACTCGGCCGAGTGGATAATCCCGACCGCCCGAGTACCAAGAAGCCATCGGCCGAGTGACGACAACTCACTCGGCCGAGCCGCCCCCGAAGTGAAGACCCCTGAAGATCGAGACTTACTGGAAATTTACAGGGTTTCTCACTCGGCCGAGCGACTTTTGTCACTCGGCTGAGTGCGACGCGCTGCCTGTAGCGAAAATTGCGGATTTCAGGCTGCGCAGGGGTATTTTGGTCACAGTTTTTGGACGATTTTGGGGGGTATTTAACCCCTGTTTTTACCCTAGTTTGGAGAGCTTTTCTCTTAGATTTTTGCAGCTTTTTAGATTAACTTTCTAGCTTTATTCTTATGATTGGAGAGGAGACAAAAGTTGATTTTTGTTGGATTATTTGAAGAACTCAATTGGTTTGTCTCTCTCTTCTCTAAAAATTCTATTTTTATTGCTTATCTCAATATTGTGATGAATTCTCTTGTTTATTTCATTGATTATTTTTGTGTTTGTGCTATGAATTGTGAGTAGTCTCCACGTCTTGGGGCGTGGGGATGAACCCTACAAGCCCAATTTCATATTTGTGATGAATTGGTAGAAATTTTGCTAGAATTGTTATTAGGGATTAGTTTGGGAGCGATTTACTACGGATAGCTAGGAGTTCATTCCAATTGGGATTTGCAAGAGATTGGATCCCAATTCGATAGGAAACCCTAGAAATCCGAATTGGGTTGGAACCGAATTTCCGTAGTATCGGTTTGCAAGAGATTGGACCGATACTAGGGTTTTCGGTTGCAATTCTGTGCCGATACCCGTTTGCAAGAGATTGGACGGGTAGGAACTATCCCAACCTAGGTCGTGGGCCGAGTTTGTAAGAGATTGGGCTCGGTGCGCGGTTGAACGATGATGTTGATCCTAATGCTAGCTTCCCTAGGCTAGGGTTTGGAAGAGATTGGACCCAAACCTAGGATAGCTATAGACCGGCAACAGCGCGAGAGCGTGAGCTTGGTTCTACATTCAGTTGCAACTAGTTCATCCAAAATATTATTCTAGCAATTTTGATACCGATGAACCACATTGACGAGATACGGTGAGTAGCGGGAATTCCCCATTCCCTAGACGTTCTTTATTTGATTTGATATTTCCGTACTTTGTCTGACGATTGTGACAGGATCGCCAAAGGCAAATTTCTCTCTTCTTAAATAGCCAGGTTGATTAGAACAAGCACGGTCATTCGTCCTCCCTGTGTTCGATAACCCGCTCGCTGCTATACCGTGCGCTTGCGGTAAAACTACAACCGTTCTTTGGGGTTACATCCCGGAGCGATCAATAAACGCACGTCAAAATCCCCCAAACTGAACTCTTCCTCGTCCTCGAGGAAGACGAGTGAGAGTAGGAGCTCGGAGGGAGAAAATAGAGAGAAAGAGAGAAAAAGAAAACTCTATATCCTAGATCGCCCGTCAGGGCCAACAAAATCAAAAACGTCACACCAAGCAAGCAAACGCCAAATCACATCACTAAACCAAGGAGTATGAGTCCAGACAAGTGCCGTGGGCCCACGCGGTGAAGCGCGAGTGAGTGTGGTCATGTGCTAGCAGTCGGTGTCACTATCTACGATGTGCAATAAAGCTCGATATACACAAATCCAAGAATTGACCCAAATATCGATTCGATTCGAATTAAGCGGTGAATGTATAGCTCAAGCATGCATGAGAATAGAGCGAGAATCGAAACATATCATGCGTCAGGGACTCCACAACTAGGGTCAAAGAAATCACCACACTATAGCCTAGATAATAGCTAAAAAGTTCCTAAGCCAAGTGTTTTCGAAACCGAATGGGGTTGAGATGATGTGGAGAAGAACACTCGGTGCAAATTCTCGCCTTCCCTTTATTCTCGGCAAGTAGGAAAATATTCACACTGGAATTTTTTTTGGGTTTTGGGTATTTGGGTATTTTTTTGGATTTTTGGGTATACAATTTTTTTTTCTCTTTTTTTTCCTTTTCATTTCTCTTCTTTTTGGGTTTTTGGGGGGTTTTTGGCTATACACATGTGTACTCTCCCAAGTGGGAGAACGGTACACAGCGAGGGGATTTGCACCAAGTAAAACAAAAAAGAAGTCGGAATCTAAACACTTGGGCAAAGGAAACTATTCTCGCTAAATAGAGCATGGGCTAAATGGGTTATCCTAGTCCTTAATTGTGGAATCCCGACACATGCGAAATGAAGCGTACGATATATATAGCATGCAGAAGAAGCAGACAGTAGAAATAAGTACCGCATATTCATATCGAAACATGATAATCTAGGGGTCATTCGTGGACAGGTATATAAAGTAAATCACAAAGTAGAAGCACACCACACGGCTAGGCACGACACACGACTCACAAAAAGCTAAGTGGGCCCACGATGCGTGAAATGCAAGAGGACTCGATATCCTAGAGTTAGTGAGTGGATTATCGATGCTATGCTAGGTGTGTGTGATTTTGTGGCAATTCATCATAGGGTTCATCTCTATGAGAAAGAGATAAAAAGAAGAAAAGAAAAATTAAAAACACGATGAAAACGACACAAAAACGAAAAAGAAAGACTCAAATGACGCACAAAGTGCGACTCCCCCAAGCTGAAGCTTGCATTGCCCTCAATGCAATAAGTGTGAGTACGGGAGGGCAATGAAAATGGGGGGGAATACGCACCGACACAAAAAGAAATGAAAAACATGGAAAACACAGATACGAAACTGAAAATAAAGAAAAATCACGATCAAACCACACGACACGAAAATAGAAAAAGAAAGAAGGAAAATGAACAAACTACACGATACGACACGACACGATCAAACCACACGACACGACACGACAAAAAGTAAAACAAGCACACACAAACAAAGAGAAAACAAAACACGACAACACAGCAAAACAGACTTCCCCCAAGCTAGACGTGACAGTGCTAACAATGAGATATGAACGTGAAAGTGCAGAAATATGCAAGGGGGATGTCAATCGGAGTTGCTAGTGCTAGAATGGTAGGGAGAGGGGGAGGAGGGTGGTGAATAGTGAATGAAAGAATCCTCAAAGGATGAGGAGGGTGTGCCTACAGGGGAAGGAGGGGCGACAGGTTGGAGCACGGGCGGATCGATATGTACCGGTGGGTTGTGGTGGAGAATGAAGGTACCAGGTGGGCCGACAGTTGGGTGCCAATCGGGAGGATCCAAGGGTGGTAGATGTACTAATGGAGAATACCAAGGATCCGGGTAAAACTCCCATGGCAGATGAGACGGGGGGTAGGGTAGCCGCAAAGGTGCTAAAGGTGGCAGGATCGCGAAAGGAGCGCAGGCGGGGCTATAGAGATAGACTGCACGGTCTTCACCAAAGGGAGTGAGCATATTGATATCGATCAAGTAATCACGATCAATACGGCTACGTCCAGGAAAAATAGGGAGGTCGGGCGGCACTCTCAAAACACAGCTGACAATAAGAGTGATCATCCCACCACAACAGATGGATCCAGAATTGGTGCGGCTAACAGCAAAAATTTCGTGGATGATCCAATGAGCGGTGTTTATGGGCATAGGGATATGCCCAAGGATCCTGTGTTCGGACATGGCATAGAGAAAGAAAAGCTCATCCCTGGATACTGTGGACACATCCACGCGGGCGAAAACAGTGTTGGCGAGGATGCAATGGGCGAGGCGGTAACACGGGTGAATTATGTAGGAGGCAAGAGCCTCAGGTGGAAAGGCGGTGTACTGGGTAAATCGTTGCCAAACACCATCAGCCCGAAATTGAGAGTAGATGTCAGTTTGATCGTGGGTGGAATGTTCAGTATTAAGATCGGGGTGACGGAGATTAAGGATATTGTTCAACTTGATGAAACCCAGAGAATAATTGCCGTTGAAAGCGCGGAAGGAGAAACCCCAATCAAACATCTCGAGGGAACTGAGGAATTCAAGCGTGAGATTTCTGTGTGTGTGGGCATGGATGTAAGAAAGGGTATGGCACCCGATACAGTTGAAAATTCTGCCGATGCCGTTCGAATGCCCTAGAGCTTCGAGTGTGGGGCGATTGGCAAAGAGTGTAGGTCGTATCGGGCGATGAAGTAGTGATCGCAAACAGTCGGACTGTTCTTCAGAGAAGGGTTTATGCCAAGGAAAGAGTGTGAAAAGGGTCGGTAAAGCAGATTACGGCGTGAAGATGAGGCAATCTCTTTCCCTTTTTAAGACATGGCGACTACGTGGGTGGCAAAAAGGAAAGTGGGAGCGTGTCTATGATGATTATAAAGCAGGTGAAGCAGGTATGACACCAATTCAGGACATTACAGATAAGGCAAGAGATGTGTAGAGTGGAAAGGTGTTACCCAGCAATGTAGCAAGATCAAGCCCCCGGAGGACTCACATAGTATAAGGGAGCAATTTGGGAAGCCGTCGCTCGCTGATCCGACGAGATATATGATTTTCAAAAATCTGGGGCTATGGTTAGGGTTTGGATGTTTGGTGAGTGAATGTTGTTGATGGGAAGGGGGGTGATGGGGGTAGGGTTTGAGAAATGAGTGAGGATGAGGGTTTAGGGGCAATGGGGTAGATGAGGGAGATCGATTTGGTAGTTGGAGGGGGAGAGATCGCGCGACCGGAAGTTTGGGGGTCGGGTCGTGCGAACAGTGATATTTATAGGGGCGAAAGTCACCCGATCGGGTGATGTTTCACCAGATCGGTTGGATAAGTCTTGAAAATATATCGTCGACCAACAGCTACAGGTGAACCGACCGGGTGGGAAGTCACCCGATCGGTTGACCGCTTCCCAAATTTTTCCCGAGAGCATGTGTCATTTCACCCGGCCACTCACCCGTCTGCAGTATTACTCAAACGATCGGTTGATATGATCTCCAAATTTCCCGAAAGTTCAGCTCTACCCACACGGTCAGCGACCCAGCCTATGTTGTCTTCACCCGACCGGTTGACCAATTCCTCAAAATTCCCGAGACTTCTCGTACAAATCACACGGTCAGTCACCCGGTCTCGGTTGGCTTCACCCGATCGGTTCGTTAAGTGACTGATACGGCCATTTAGCTGATACATCCCACCCGATCGGTTGAGTTATCAACCGATCGGTTGGGGTCTTGTTTCCTGCAAAAGTTGCACACATGGCCTCAGTCCTCAACAGAAGTTCTTGCGGCTGTATTTATTTATTAAAAATAGATAAAATAAAGTCAGAAATAATCCTAAAAATTGGTGATAGAGATTTTAGAGCATGGGTTGCCTCCCATGAAGCGCTTTTGTTTAACGTCGTTCGCTCGACGCCTCAAGCGGTGGTCAATTAGGATCTGGAGGGTTCGAGGAAGAGTTTTCAGTCGTTGAGAGTCCGACCGGAGAGAATTCTGGTTCTCCTACTGCATAGTGTTTCAGACGCTGTCCGTTGACTTTAAACGGTTCATTCCTTCCCATTATCTAAATAGCCCCATCCGGGAAAACCCTGGTGACACGGAATGGTCCCGACCACCTTGACTTGAGCTTTTCAGGAAAGAGCTTCAGCTTTGAGTTGAATAGGAGAACTAGGTCCCCTACCTTGAATTCCCTCTTCATGATTCGCTTATCGTGCCATCGCTTCAGCTTCTCCTTGTAAATCTTGGTGTTTTCATAGGCATTGAGCCGGATCTCGTCGAGCTCATTGAGTTGTAACTACTGGTGCCCACCTACCTCCTTGGCGTCGAAGTTTAGATTCTTAATAGCCCAAAATGCTTTATGCTCCAATTCCACGGGCAGATGGAAAGCTTTCCCATAGACAAGCCGGTAGGGGGTTGTGCCGATCGGAGTTTTAAATGCCGTCCTGTAGGACCAAAGCGCGTCAGGAAGTTTTGATGACCAATCTTTCCTAGAGTTGGTCACCGTCTTTTCTAGTATGCTTTTAATCTCCCGGTTAGAGACTTCCACCTGACCGCTGGTCTGCGGGTGGTAGGCACGTCCCACCCGGTGTTGTACCCCGTACTTTTTCAAGAGAGCCTCGAATTTCTTCTCTATAAAGTGGCTCCCTCTGTCACTGATCAGGACACGAGGTACACCGAACCGCGGGAAGATGTTGTTTTTAAAGAACTTGGCTACCACTCTGGAATCATTGGTTGGACTGGCTATTGCTTCAACCCATTTCGATACGTAGTCCACAGCCACAAAGATATACTGGTTCCCTGAAGAGGAAGGGAACGGTCCCATGAAGTCCACTCCCCACACATCGAAGATTTCTACCTCCAGGATGTAGTGTTGAGGCATCTCATTTCTTTGGAGATATTCCCCGTCCTTTGGCATTTACCACAGGCCTGGACATAAGCATGTGTGTCTTTGAAGAGAGTTGGCCAGTAGAATCCGCTCTGGAGAATTTTCGCGGTAGTCTTGTAGGTGCTCACGTGCCCTCCACATTGCTGACCGTGGCAGTGGGAAATGATGGAGGTCGCCTCAGTTTCAGGGATGCATCTTCGTATCACCCCATCATTGCAGGTTTTGTACAGGTGGGGGTCATCCCAATAGAATTTGCGGACCTCATGGTAAAATTTCTTCTTTTGCTGAAAGCTCACATTATGGGGGACGATGGCACAAGCCAGATAATTTGCGATGTCGGCGTACCAGGGGGTCCAGGAGGAAGAGACTGAGAAAAGATGCTCGTCAGGGAGCGAATCATCGATTGGCATAGCATTTAAATCGAGGGTAGACATCCTGGACAGGTGATCGGCAACAACATTCTCCGCCCCTTTCTTGTCTCTGATTTCCAGGTCGAATTCCTAGAGGAGGAGAATCCACCTAATGAGCCGCGGCTTAGCTTTCTTCTTGCTCAATAGGTATTTAAGAGCCGCGTGATCAGTGTGCAGATCACCTTGGCGCCAACGAGATATTGCCGGAACTTGTCCATGGCGTAGATGACCGCTAGCAATTCTTTTTCCGTAGTAGTATAATTTCTTTGGGCGGCATCAAGGGTTTTGCTCGTATAATATATGACATGAAGATTTTTATCCTTCCTCTGCCCCAAGACGGCACCAACCGCATAATCACTAGCGTCGCACATCAGCTCAATGGGTAGATTCCAGTCCGGTGGCTGTATTATGGGCGCGGAAATCAAAGCTTGCTTCAGGGCGCGGAAGGCCTCCATACACTCCTCGCTGAAGACGAAAGGCACGTCCTTCATGAGGAGTTGGGTCAGCTGCCTAGAAATCTTCGAGAAGTCTTTTATGAAGCGGCGATAAAATCCCGCATGTCCTAAAAAACCATGGACTCCTCGAAGATTGAGCGGTGGTGGAAGCTTCTCAATCACCTCAACTTTAGCCTTATCAACCTGGATTCCCCTCGAAGAGATGACGTGCCCCAGCACAACCCCTTCTTGGACCATGAAGTGGCACTTCTCCCAGTTTAAGACTAATCCCTTTTCTTGACATCTCTCCAGGACTTTAGTTAGATTACTGAGGCATGAGTCAAACTTAGTTCCATAGAAGGAAAAGTCGTCCATGAAAACCTCCATGATGTCCTGGGAGTAGTCGGAGAAGATAGCGGACATGAGTCTTTGGAATGTAGCAGGGGCGTTACAAAATCCGAACGGCATTCTTCTATAGGCATATGTCCCGAATGGGCAAGTGAAATTCGTCTTCTCCTGGTCATCGTTATGAATAGGGATCTGGAGAAATCCTGAGTACCCGTCCATGAAACAGAAATAGTTGTGCTTCGCCAGCCTCTCGAGCATCTGGTCAATGAAGGGGAGAGGGTAATGATCCTTCCTCGTTGCCTTGTTCAGATTTCTATAGTCAATGCACATCATGTACCCCGTGACGGTCCTCGTTGGTATTAGCTCGTTCTTCTCGTTGCGAACCACCGTCATTCCTCCTTTCTTGGGTACGACGTGTACCGGGCTAACCCAGCGACTATTGGAGATATGGTATATTATGCTGGCATGTAGAAGCCTAACAATCTCCTTTTTTACAACTTCCATCATTATGGGATTTAGCCTGCGCTGCGGCTCAATCGAGGAGGTTTGCTCATCTTTAAGCAAAATTCTGTGTGAGCAGAGGCCTAAGCTAACCCCTTTTAATTATTCAATTGCATATCCGAAAACTCCCTTAAACCTTTTTAAAACACCAAGAAGTTTGGTCATTTGGTCTTCAGGCAGTGAAGAGTTCACTATGACCGGCAGGGTCGAGCCAGCCCCCAAATATTCATACTTTAGCCCCCGGGGTAACTCTTTCATCTCAACTTCATGAGGCCCCGACGCATACTTCTCAAGCTGCGCATCCTCAAGGGAAAGGAGTTCTTCATGGATTTCTTGGAAGCCAGCATCCGGAACCTCACTCCCAGCCGCGGTTCCGCATGGCAAAGTCTCGCAAGGTATTATGGGTATGACCGAGGAAGGCACTGGGTCCCTTTCGAGCTCATCATGATTATTCGGGAAGAAGGATTCTAAGTGAAAACAGGTTTCAACCGTCGATGGTTCCCCACAACCGTTTCTAGCTTCCTCATCGTCCAAAGATCCGGGATGCTCGATAGAAGTCTGCAAGGAATAGATCGGTTCCTGTCCAACGTAATCGACAGACTCAGCCTGATGGTTCTCCTGACGAAACTCCGCGAACAACTCTTCCTCACTAAACTCGGGACTAGGAATGTCGATATACGCCACTTCATCATGAGGAAAGAGAGTTGCCGTGGCAAGGTGATCTTGCGTATCTTGATACCTCCTCTGATTTTCCACGACGGCAGACAGAAGGGATAGTATATTCGAAGTATTTAGGGATTCTGCTAAGCTTCGTGCCAAACAGCGGATATGGTGTGAGTGATCCCAGATGTCTCCTGAAACTGCATGCAACATCCTCGTCGTGGGGCAAAGAACCTATAAGAAAGGAGAGAGAGAACTGCACAAATAGCAAACACGTCAAAATCACGGGTTGCATAAACGGGAACCAAATGTAGCGACGGCAGCACGGCGATTCAGTCAATTAGTACTATACAATTACTATCTATAATATTTACTAGTGAAATTGAAAAGTGTAGAGTGCGAAAATTATCACGAGGTAGGGATGAGAGCTAGACACATGGGTTCATGAAATCCAAAAATAATAAGCACGTTGCCTCCCCGTCAACGGCGCCATAAACTTGACCGGCCCCCACCGGGCGCGGCTCTTGCACGCCGGATGTGTGCAATGATGCGAATGGGGGCGTGGGAATTTAAATATTTGTAACCGCAAGCGCACGGTGTTGTAGTGTGGCTTGGGGGTCGAACTCAGGGAGGCGAGGATGTGCTTGTGTCAAAGAGGATCAAAATCACCTCATGGGCGAGCTAGCCCAGATCGAATGATGGGTTGTCACGGTAAAGGAATGCAAGGTATAGACAATATGAAGGAAAAACCCGGGACTTTGGTTTCGACCCTAACGAGCGACTCTCGTCGATACGGCCAACGGGTAGGATGGAGATCGAAATTAGGGTCTAATGGTGAGACGTTGCCTCTGAAAGTGGTACCGGCATCCCATGGGCCCGATATTCCGGTCGGTGCCCAGGATGATACGTCGGACTTTCCGAGTTTGATCAGTGGGCACTCCCATGTCCATTAACACTGATCGACTCCGGGAGCACTAAGCTCGCAACGATAACTCCCAATGTCTCATCATGTCGCTCCCGCGCGCTAGGATTCGGCGTCTACGCTAAGGGCGTGAGCTATGGCTAGGGAGTCAACCGCCAAGTTTATTCCCCCTTGGCCCAATGGTCAAAGGCGGTCTTTTTCCCGCCGATGACAATAAAACACCCAGTGTAACCGTTAGATTCCTAATCCCTATCGATTTCCTAACCCTATGGACGCATCGGGAAATGCCCACAAAGGGGTTTCCGCCAAAATCCCAGATTTGGGAACTACTCACACATATTTAGTAAAAAGCGATCTAAACGAAAATGAACCGTAAAAATCATGATCAGATAATAGAAATGCAATGGTAGTAAAGCAATTAAGATAATACTAAAGTTTTACAAAGATCCGAAAACTTACAAAAACTGGAAAATTACAGCCGTCACAAAATGAAGAAAACAGCAAAAAATAACCAACTCCCGAATCTGGGAAACCTATGGTTCTATTTATAGAAAACGACATCACCCGATCGGTTGACAAGTCAACCGGTCGGGTGAGCCGCTTCACAGAATTGCAGCGCAATGTGGGATTTCACCCGGTCAGGATGAACCGGTCGGTTGGATCTTGGATGCGGTCGGTTGTATCTTGGTGCCGATCGGGTGAGGAGACCAGTTGGATCTTCGTGTCTTGGCTGTTGAAATTCAGCTACAGGTGAACCGATCGGGTGAAGGTCACCCGATCGGTTGGCAATTCAGCTCTGAATTCCAGAGACTTTGAGCTTTTGACCCGGTCACTGAACCGACCGGGTGACTTCTTGTGAGCTCCAAGCTGCGTCCGAGTGGTGCACGCGTGCATCACCGGATCGGTTGGAGATGACCAACCGACCAGGTGAGGGGCTGAAAGATGCAATCTTCGTTGTTTGACCCCCTGGATCACGCGTGACTACTCCCGTTGCTCCGGGGACACATGATATCATTGTTTTATGCCCCAAATGCCAGTAAACTCCTACAAAACACGGAAAACACGGAAAAGTGAAAGAAAACAAGAAAACACGAGAAAACGAATACAAGACGGCGGTAAAATACGGAAAAACACGGAAGAAAACGTGCGTAAATATATGAAATATAAACGCACGTCACCAAGCCTCATCATCTCCACAAAGCCGCACGCACCAATTGAAAGATCCCCCATTGCCGCAAGCCATTGTTCTCATAGCCACAACAACAAAGAGATCTTCAAGCCTACACTCACGCATCATCAAGAGAGGAATTATTTGATGGGGATGCATAAAGGCCGAAATTTTTTCTCATGAAAATCAAAGGCAGCCGCACTATTTCACTACAAGGGTGCTTGATAACTCCTTCACAAGTTCCAAGAGGTCACAAGACTCAACAAGCCGCAAGGAGCCCTAAGCCCGCACTAATTTCTGTGGCTGAGTTCTCTTCATGCTCCCCAATACCAAGCATGTGCGCAAGCAAGGTCAAAGCATCAGACTGCAGCTTTCTTTCTCAATGCAATTTGGAGATTGTAGAAAGGAATAAAGTTTTTAATTAAGCCAAAGAGCCCACTCTCATCAAAGTCATGCACAGGCCCCTGTCAAATTTTTTCTCCACACAAAGATGAGTGCATGCCGCAATTTTTTGTACATTGCTCTTTTGTTATCTTTTTGCAGGTCAATGTGGGACAAGGGATATTAATGCTTATGATTATGAAGGGTTAATTAAAGATTAGTTAAAGAATCCTTTTTGTGAGGAGCACTAATTCCCTGTTGGTGCTTGCAGATACCTTCACAAAAACGGCAGATCAAAGGAGCAAACTATTGCCATTGCTGTAATACTCATCAAGCACCAACCATTGCTATTACCGTAAGCTTCAAACTATTGCTATTACTGCAAGATCAAAGGAGCATATTGTCGTAACATCTTTGGAGCCCAAGGCCGTGAGTTGCCGACACGAGAGACGTGTCATTTACATCTTGCCAGACGAGAGCTGGCCCGTGCTGATTGACAGAGACGACGACAGCTGCACAAAACTGAGATTTAAACTATTATTATTATTTTTGTGTAGTATTGTTTGATCTCCATAGGGAAAACTTTACTGCTTTACTTGTCACATTTTGGGGTCTTTTCTAGTGGTGGTCTAGACAAGAGGAACTTGACGGATGTCGTCAAGTGAGAGCATATATTAGGATTGATAGTTTTGAACACTGTGAGTGGGGTACTGAGCCTGGTGAGTGTAGACACGTTGGTTCTTTAGCTATTATGGTTGTGCCTGTACACTATTAATATAATATTTGCTTTCGAGGGCTGGACGTAGGTCGTGGTGATCGACCGAACCAGGGTAAATCTGATATGCATCTGTGATTGCGTACTATTTACTTTGCCTGTGTTTATAACTGCGTGTGATTTCTTGTGGATTACACGAGAATTTTTATTAGCCTATTCACCCACCTCTAGGCTTAGATCCAGATCCATCAAGTGGTATTAGAGCAAGTTATAAGATCTAGCCTAGATTGACCATGAATACCTCTAGTGATTATGTTTTTTCTGAAGGTCAGTCCATAACACGACCCCCTAAATTTAATGGAGTAGATTATGCTTATTGGAAATCTAGGATGAAAATCTACTTGATATCTGTTGATTATAAAGTTTGGTACATTGTCGAAAAAGGTTATAAGCCACCTGTTAAATATTGATATGCTTAAACCTGAAGACAAGTGGGATGATAATGATTGGAGATTATATTCTTTAAATGGAAAAGTTATGAATGCCGTTATATGCTCTCTTGATAAATCCGAATTTAATCGTATCTCACATTATCAAACTGTGCAGGAAATATTGCATACATTGGAGGTAACGCACGAGGGAACGTCACAGATGAAGGAGTCTAGACTTGCACTTCTGAGCAAAGAGTACGAGAGCTTTCGCATGCTACCATCAGAGTCCATATCAGAGATGTTTGCAAGGTTCACCAACATCGTCTACAAGTCTAGCTCCCTTAGTAAGTCATATTCTAGTCTTGAACAGGTAAGGAAAATCGTAACGGCGCTGCCAAGTTCTTTCAGGGCTAAAGTCACTGTCATCCAAGAAGCAAAATATCTATCGTAGATGAGAGTGGAGGACTTGATAGGCAACTTAATGTCTCATGAGCTTGAGCTGCAGGATATAGAGGCTAGAGAGAAACCATAGGAGAAGGAAAAAGCTCCAAAGCCACTAGCTCTTCAAGATAGTGAAGATGACAATGATGAGGAGGAGATAGCTTTGATGGTCAGAGGCTTCAGAAAATACATCAAGACTCCTCAAGGAAGAGATGACATGCAACAAAGGTTTAATCGTTCTAACCATTATAATCCTTCTAGAAATTCATCTGAATAGACTGCTATTAATAAGGTTAAATGTTTTTAATGTAAAAAGCAAGGATGTGTTATAAAGGATTGCTCACAAGACACAGCTAATATTGCGGAGAAGAAAGGAAAAGCTGTGGTGCGAATGTGGGACATGGATAGCGAGGATGAGAATGAGGACTGCGCACACTCCTCCCTCTGCTTCATGGCAAAAGTTGATGAGGTAAAATCCGGTAGTAGAGCTGAACTTCTAATTATTTGTAAAGGCATGCAAGAGGAAATTGTAGAGCTAGAATCCACATTAGAAGATTCCAACGATGAAATGCAATAAGACACTTACAACATGATATTAGAAATTAATGAACTAAAAGGAAAAATTGTTGCATGTGATTCTACTATTGCTTTGTTTGAAAAAGAGAACTCTAGGTTGCATGAAAAAGCTAATTGTCTTTCCTGTCCTTCCTTATTGAATAATATTAGCATGCTTAACTAAGCTTGAAACTGAAAAAGATTATGTGATTAGAGAGCTTAATGATAAATTGTGCATGCTAAATAACGAGCTTAAGAAAATGGTTGAATTTGAAAAGAAGGAAGAGGAAAACAAGAAAGCTTATATAAGTAAATGCACTTTGATTATGAATGAAAATACTCTATTGAAATCTAAAGTAACTAGTCTAGAATTGTCATTAAGGAAATTTTCAATTGGTAAACATTCGTTTGATACTATACTTGAAAATCAATTATATGGCAATAATAGACGTGGACTTGGATTTGGTTTGAAAAATGTTGAAAAGCCAAAATTTAAGAAAATTCACAATGTGCCAACTATTGTCAAAAATATGCATGCAAAGTACTTTACTTGTGATAGTGTTGGTCATACATCTTATTATTGCAAGTTTTGGAACACGAATATGAAATTCAAACAAGTATGGGTTCCTAAATCTTTGATGACTAACATGAGTTGACCTTGTTAGATTCCAAGGTCACACATAGCATCTACCGTGTAGGTACGATGGAGATTTTGTGAGGAGCTTTGGATGGAACGTTTTCATTATATAGCTCCTTAGCCAAACGACGACGCGAATGTATATCTTTTTTCCTCTTTGAACTTAATGCATACCTTCATAGTTTTTTATGTGTGCCTGACTTATTTTATATTTGTGTGATAGTTTGCTTGATTTCTAGTTCATTATATATATAAATCAAAAAAATGAAAAAGATTAAGAAGGAAAAATAGGAGTATAATGTATATCTTTTCTTTTGTATCAGTCAAGTGATATTTATGAATGTCATTCATATCCTTGTAGAAATCATTGTATTATTGTTATAGCTACATGCGCATGTTAGAATTCCTAAGTAGCCATGACATGTTTAATGATTTGAATAACTTGATTTCTACACCTACACCTTCACTTCCACTAGTATTGAATATTGTTGCACAATTTTAGATTCTTTTATAAAATATTGGAAAGTGAATGTAGGTTGAAAATAACTGAAAAATCTAAGGGATATGATGTGTATTTACCATGTATAAAAACTGAGCACAAAAGCATTGAATATGAAACAAGAAAAATGAAAAAGAATGAATGTTGCTCCGTATGTAAAATGGATACAATTCATGGCTAGTATACTACCCACAAGTATCCAACATATGCTTTATGGGTAATTTTTAGCATTGGTGTATGTTACTCTTCAAGCAATGCCACCCCCACATCTAACATTCCTTATAGGCTATGCTTTTGGGGTGTGGTATCTTGAACTTATTTTTAATGAGTTGGGGGAAAATCAATCCTAGTGATATCATGTTTATTGGAAAATGTGGATTGTTTTTGGTTGAGTTTTATGAAAGTTTCTCCCTTTGTGCTTCAATTATTTAATCATCACACTTACACGACGGTGTAGAAGTCTACGTTACACTTTTCATTGAATTTGAAGTGTTTATTTTAAGAAAAATGACATGCAAGTGCTAGTTGTAATTTATAATACTTTATTTTTGCATGTGACATGAACTAGACTTCGTTTATACACTTTTGATGATAACAAAAGGGGGAGAAAATTTTGAAGATTTGGTGCATTAATGAATAATTGAATATGATTTGGTGCATTAATGAATAATTGAATATGATATATAATAATTGAATATGATATATATGTTCAAGGGGGAGCATGAAAATAGGGGGAGCATGACATGCTTATTTGTATCACATTATTGTTACATTATTGCATGCTTGTATGCTTGTACATCAAGTGTTATATTGTTGCATACATCCTCCCATTATCACACCACACACATGTCACGATGTATTATTTGGAACATTAGTGCAAATCTTATAAGAGTTTGTCATCATCAAAAGGGGGAGATGGTTGTATACAACGTATGTTGGATACAACGATCATTGACTTCGAGCGGGATCATTGACCATACAACCATACAGCACTTATTATATACAACCATTGCATGATACGAAGTCAACCATTGATGATACGTTTGATGATAATAAACATACGTTAGAATGTTCACACTTGCAATCCTTGACTTCCAATTTGATGGAGGAATTGCTATACATATAGCAACGTAAAAGATGGAGAATTTGCTATACACTTAGCAAATAGGACTTCATCAAAGAGATGGAGATTATAGCTACAAGTATTGGACCAAGTCAAATTGGAGAGGATCTTATTCAAATCAATTCAAGATTGATTCATATCCCCATTGCCATTCTAATCCAATTCCAATTCAAACTCCTAATCAAATCTTTATCAAATCGCACTCAAATCCTAAATCAAGTTGCAATCCTATCTCTAATGGGATTCCTCCCTAGCCGCACCAAACCCTAGCACCCTCTCCTTTATAAGCCTCATCTTCAAGGAGAGAGGGTGTCGGCCACATTATTATTTCTAAGGCAAAATTTCCATCCTCCTCTTGCGGCTACACCAAAGAGACCCAAGCCTCATCATCTCCACAAAGCCGCAAGCACCAATTGAAAGATCCCCCATTGCCGCAAGCCATTGTTCTCATAGCCACACTAACAAGGAGATCTTCAAGCCTACACTCACGCATCATCAAGAGAGGGAAAGATTCTTGAGCCACATTAGTTCACATGCGGCATGAGCCATAGCTCTATACTCAGCTTCAGCGATTGACCGGGCCACCCATTAATTAAAGTACTATCGGCTATTAATTGATGGGGATGCATACACGGCCGAAGTTTTTTCTCATGAAAATCAAAGGCAACCACACTATTTGACTACAAGGGTGCTTGATAACTCAGTCACAAGTTCCAAGGGGTCACAAGAATCAACAAGCCGTAAGGATCCCTAAGCCCACACTAATTTCTACGGCTGAGTTCTCTTCGTGCTCCCCTACACCAAGCACGTGCACAAGCAAGGCCAAAGCATTAGACTGTAGCTTTCTTTCTCAATGCAATTTGGAGATTGTAAAAAGGAATATTGTTTTTAATTGAGCCAAGCAGTCCACTCTCATCAATGACATGCACAAGCCCCTGTCGAATTTTTTCTCCACACAAAGATGAGTGCATGCCGCAATTTTTTGTACATTTCTCTTTTGTTCTCTTTTGGAGGTCAATGTTTGACACGTGATATTAATGTTTATGATTATGAAGGGTTAATTAAAGATTAGTTAAAGAATCCTTTTTGTAAGGAGCACTAATTCCCTGTTGGTGCTTGCAGATACCTTCACAAAAAACGGCAAATCAAAGGAGCAAACTATTGCTATTGCCGCAATACTCATCAAGCCCCAACCATTGCTATTGTCGTAAGCTTCAAACTATTGCTATTTCTGTAAGATCAAAGGAGCATATTGCCGTAACATCTTTGGAGCCCAAGGCCATGAGTTACCGACGCGAGAGACGTGTCATTTACATCTTGCCAGACGAGAGCTGGCCCGTGCTGATTGACGGAGATGACGACGGCTACACAAAACTGAGATTTCTAAAATATTATTATTATTTTTGTGTAGTATTGTTTGATCTCTGTAGGGAAAACTTTACCGCTTTACTTGTCACATTTTGCGATCTTTTCTAGTGGTGGTATAGACAAGATGAACTTGACGGGTGTCTTTAAGTGAAAGCATATATTAGATTGATAGCGATGAACACGGTGAGTGGGGTACTGAGCCTGGTGAGTGCAGAGACGTTGATTCTCTAGCTATTACGGTTGTGCATGTACACTATTAATATAATATTTTCTTTCGAGTGCTGGACGTAGGTCGTGGTGATCGACCGAACCAGGGTAAATCTGATGTGCATCTGTGATTGCGTATTATTTATACTGCATGTGTTTATAACTGTGTGTGATTTCTCGTGGGTTGCACGAGAATTTTTTATTAGCCTATTCACCCCCATCCAGGCTTAGATCTAGATCCTCAACATCTGAACAAGCAGCTCCTTACGCTCCTCTGCCAACTGTTGCGAAGCTAGGCCTCCACCGACCTCCTTGGATTCTAGCAATGCAACTCTCAGCATCTATATGTCCTTTGGAGGAAGAGTTGCATCAATCCAAGCGCTATCAGCATGCCCTGAAACAAAAGTGTTCCAAAATGACTCCTAATTAACAAAAGAGTTTAAATTCAATTGACGACATTTTGAATCTAAAGTATATCTAATTGAAATTTGTGATTCAACAATATAGGGCATGAAATTGTGGGAACTTTCCTGGTATGTGTCACTAGCACGATCTTATACTCTGGCTTAGGAAGAGGAGGAAGTGGCTGCAGTAGTCGATCTGGATGGTAAAACAACGCTGGCTCAATGTAGATCATCTCGTAATCGCCATAAATCGCCTCTTACGGTGAAGGAAGTGGAAGCTGATGCACTGAAGTAGGAGGAAGGTATGGCTCGGGCTCCGTCTTGGTCTGTAAGCTTGCTCCCTCGCACATATCCTCATCATCATCATCAACATAAATCCTCTTAGTGTTGAGTATTGGACTTCTCCCTACTTGGTTTTGATGATGAGCAAACATGAATACTTGTGACTAAACCTCTCTATGCAGTTAATCCATTGTCTAAGCTTATCATGTCAATCAAATAGCAATGGATGGCCACGAAGATCAATCAAAGCTCAAAGTTGAAGATTGAGTGATCAAATATAATGAATGGAGCTTCGAAGAGTTCAAGAAGACTTCAATATCATTAAAGAGAATGAAGAGAAGAAAAAAAATATGTAATCTTTTTATTCTCTTTTCTTTCTCATTAGAATATAGTTTTGAAGCAGACTATTGTTGTAGCTCACACACTTCACTCATTCTAGACTAGAAAGTCATTAGAAACCAATTCCTAGGTTTCCAACTTCTTTTATTCTAAGTTGTGTATTTTAGACTTCCAACAGGCGAATGCAGTACTTTTATAGGCGCCTGTCTCAAAACAGTCGAATGTGAATCGTTCATAGTCGTTAATTATGCACCCACTTTTGACTTTCATTTTTGGTTTTCATTCCTAAGGTCTAACAGGCGACTTCTGTACAAAGTATATGTGCCTATCCTGTTGCAGGCGCTTGTGACTTGTTAGTCAGTCGCATGTCTTATCTTGCCCAAACTTCTTAAGTTTTGTCAACTTTTGCACTAGCGCTTGCAGGCGATGTAAGTAGGTTTTACAGGCGCCTACCCATGGCACAGGCGCATGTATATGCCACTACAGTCACATGTCCAACACTTGCCCAGAACTTTGATTTTGGCAAGTTACGCTCTTGTGCAACAGATGACTGATGTTGGTTTTCCAGTCGCCTGCCCATGGCATATGTGCCTGTGGATTCCACATCAGTCGCCTGTCCTAGCTTACCCAGAATTCCTATATTTTAGCAACGTATGCACTTAGGTTTTCAGTCGCCTATAGAACGTTTCTCAGTCGCATGATGGTTTTCAGGCACATGTCCAACCTTCATCAGTCGACTGTTCTACGTGGTAAGTTGTCGTTTGAATTCTCACCTACCCTCTGACACAGTGCTACATGCGACTGTTCATTCTTCATCAGTTGCCTGTTATAGCTGTAAAATCAATCCGTTGGTATTTTTCACACGTATTTCAAAGGGGGTTTTGGGTATTTTGCTTGAGGCTTTGGGAGAACCTATAAGAGGGGCTTCTACTGTTTCATTGAGGCACTCTTGATCAACTTTTGAAAACCCTAGTTCTCATCTTCAAGCTCTCAAGCTCTCAAATCTTTCAAGCCCTACATCTCAATCTCATCTTGACTTCCAACTAGAATCGATTTCTAATCCTCTAGCTTTGGTGAAGACAAGTACATGGGCTTTCTATCTTCTTGGAAGAGACATCAACACACACCACACTTGCTCTTTCTAGTTCTACTTCAAGGAAAATGTGATTGTAAGTATTTTTATTTCGAATTTCATTATTTCGTAATTTGAATTCACTCTCGGTTTGTGAGAGTGGTTTACTTGATCCCAAGTTGTGGTATTCAAAGACATCAATTGTAGGTCGATTACACTTTTAGGGTTGCTACAAGTGGGTTTAAAGGAAACCTAAAGTTAAGGTTCTAACTTGAGTATCCGGATGTATCCGGGGGAAGGGACGTAGGATTATATGGAACAAGTCAGATTTGACTTGGGTAATCCGAACTCTTGAAACATCCTTGTGTTAGCACTGTTCATTGTTGTTAATTATTATTTTCACATCTTTGTTGGATTATGATTTTAATTAGCCGCAATTTCTTAGTTAAATTTTATAAACACTATTCAACCCCCCTTCTAGTGTTTTCCTCATAGCCAGGGTCCTTACAATTACTATCAAAGCTAGTCTATAGCTATGGCATCCAACAACAATAATGTTCCTCCTCCTACTTCATACAACAATCATGATCGTGATGGTGCTTCTTCCGTATTTGAAGGACAATCAACGGTTCGTCCTCCGTGTTTCAATGGTACGAATTTCGGCTATTGGAAGTGTCGGATGGAGATGTTTCTTATGAGTGCTTCTCTTTGAAGATCCCTCCATAAGGATTACGTAGAGCCTTCGGAAGAAGATTTTGACAAGTGGACTCCCGCCTGGAAGTCCGTCAAGGTAAAGAATACCAAAGCAATGAACTCTCTTCATTGTGCTTTGGATCCCGATGAGTTCAACAAGATATGCACATGTAAGAGTGCATATCAAATATAGAACCATCTCATCGTCACCCATGAGGGGACCAACAAGGTAAAAATTGTCAAATTAATATGTTGCTATCAATACTTTGACATGTTTCAAAACAGGACTGTGAGAACATTGCCACGATGTACGGTCACTTCACCGACTTTAATAATGAGCTTGAAGCTCTCAGACAAACATATACACAACAAGAGAATGTAAGAAAGATAATCATGTCAATGACCTTAAAGTGGGAAAGAAGAGCAATTTCCATTGAGGAGATCAATGGCATGAAGAACTATACCGTGGGGAATCTCATCGGTACTCTCATGTCTTACGAAGTAAGAAGGGAGAACCGATTGAAGATTAGAGGCATGATGAAGCCAACGAAGGCAAAGAAGAAGGCGTTAGCATTCAAAGCTACCTCTTCATCCTCTGATAGTGATGAGTCCGATAACGAGATGGATTTGGAAGAAATGGCGCTCATGGAGAAGAAGTTCCAACGCTTCTTTTGCAAAGGTAAATTCCCTTCCAAATCTAAATTTGATTCCACTAACAACTCCTCTTCTCTTTGTTTTAAGTGTAACAAGCTAGTGCACATCAAGAAGGATTGCCCAATGCTAAGGAACAAAGGAAAGTGGAAAGCACTGAAGTACCACAAGTCCGATAATTTAAGAAGGATAAGAAGAAAGGACTCGTTGGGACTTTTGATGACTCAAGTGGGGATTTTTCAAGTGAATCTGAGGATGAGAAGGGTGAGGGTACACACATGTGCATTATGGCACGAGAAGATACATTCTCCGATGGGAGCGATAGTGAGAATGATGAGCCCGAGGTAACTATGGATGAACTTCGTATAGCTAATGCAGAATTATTTTCTAAGTATCAATCTCTCATGCTTAGATATACTAATTTGAAGAAATTGAATGTTAGTAAATCATCCCTGCCATCCATCACCAACAATGACACCATTGTTGACACACTCACACTTGAGAAAGCCAATTTGGTTTCTAAAAAATGGCACATTGAGAAATGAGGTGAATACCCTCAAATCTCTATTAGATCACGTTTCTTCTAAAGATAGTGATGATCTAATTTCACAAAGCACACAATTCGGTATTGAGAATGATTCTCTCAAAACCCAATGCACGAGCTCAGTACACGTGCGTCCACCTTGGACACTATTTCTTCTTTAAAGGAAAAATGAGCTTATGTCCTCCCATGTTAAGAGATTTAACAAAGGGAAAGGGAAATTAGATAAATTGCTTTCCAACCAATTTCCAGCCATACATCGTGTTGGACTTGGTTATGTGGAGGCAAATGCATCCAATTCAGGCACCTCCTATAGTGGTGTAACTATAGATTTTGTGAGGCCATCCTCCTCCGGTGTTACCACAAGTGGTGTCAAAAATACTATTGGTAGAAAACCTACCAAGAAAGTCACCACTCCACATATTTTTTCTTTTGACAAGAAACCCACTAAGGGTGGAAATCAAAAGAAAGGACATGCTTTTATGTACACCAACACTCACCCACATAGGAACACTCCTACTACATGTATAAACACTTACGATGAGTTTTATGCTCCACACCCACGGGCACGTGCAAACCCACCTTGAGAAATGCTCATGCACATGCTCACACACATTCTTATGTTCATACACATCATCCCATGTATGCTCATTCTTATCCAGCGCATCACTTGTATGCTCCATATGCACCACAACATATGCATGCTCCTCATTTTGTATATAATCCTTATATGTCGCATGCATATCCTCCTCCACCCTCATATGCTAGACCATATGTTCCTAAGCATTATGCACCACGTAGACCTCAACCTAATGTGCATGCAACTAGGAAGAGGACTCCCAAATGATACACTATTTGGGGTCCCAATAACACTAGCACAAATGATATGAATGCATATGTAAATTCTTATTTTAATGATGTGATAAATAGTGGTAACTATGTTGGGAAGACAAAGTCCACTTGGGCTTGGTTTCCAAAGGTTAATCCCCTTGGATCCAACAAGCTTGGGTACCATAAGCTTATAGTATACTATGTAGGTACTCAAGAACAAGAAAAGGAGCAATAAAAGAAATATTAGTTCTAAAAGGAAAGGATGGATACTCGACATCGGTTGCTCCAAATACATGACGGAAGATTCCTCCTTGCTCTCCGAAGTGATCCGCATCAAGGACGGTGCAATGATCACCTTTGGAGGCGATCAAAAGGGAACTATTATCGGAGTAGGCAAAGTTGGTAACACATCCAAACCTTTAATTGCTAATGTTTATTTAGTAGAAGGTTTATTTCATAACATCATCTCTATAAGTCAACTTTGTGACAAAGGTTACAAGTTTAACTTTGGATAGGGTTTGTGTAGTATTATTGATAATGATTCACATGTTTTATTTTCCGGCATTAGACATAAAAATATTTATATTTTAAGTATGCCTAAATCATTTGAACATTGCCTAGTTGCTTACTCTAATGAACAATTATTATGGCATCGTCGTTTTGGGCATGTTCATTTTAAGCATTTATATAAGTTAGCTAAATATGATTTAGTCAAAGGCTTTCTAAAAATATCTTTTAATAAGAAAAGCTTTTTTGATTCATGTCAATGAGGTAAACTTCGTAAATCTTCATTTAAACTTAAAGATGACATAACTTCTAAAAGGCCCATGGAATTACTTCATTTAGATTTATTTGGGCCTACTAGAGTAGCATCTTTAGGAAATGCTCGTTATGGATTAGTCATTGTAGATGACTTTTCTAGATTTACATGTGTATAATTTTCAACTAATAAAAATGAAGCCTTTGATGAGTTTACCAAATTTGCAAAGAAAATTCAAAATCTCTTATGAACCACCATTATCATTATTCGTAGTGATCATGGTGGGGAATTTGAGAATGAATTTTTCTCTAAGTTTTTTGATGACAACATGATTACTCACAACTTTCCTTTTCCTCGCGTACCACCACAAAATGGTGTTGTTGAGAGAAATAATAGGACTTTTATTGAGTGTGTATGCACCATGATCCATGATAGTCATCTTGGACTTCAATTTTGGGCGAAGGCAGTGCACACAACATGTTATGTGCTTAATAGGATCCTAGTAAGGCTCCGAACGAACAAAACTTGTTTTGAACTATTTTATGATAAAAGGCTCAGGTTAAGTCTGTTCAAATCTTTGGTTCAAATTTTTTTATAAAGAACATGTTTGGTAATTTAGACAAATTTGAGCCAAGATCCAATGAAGGAATTTTTGTTGGATATTTCACACGTAGCTAAGCCTACCAGATATACAATAAAACCGCTTCATCCATCGAGGAATCACTATATGTTTCATTTCATGAAGATTTCGATGTTCATCTTGTTGTCGATGATAGTGTATATGTTTTATGTGATTCGATTAGTAATGTTAAACTTAATGATGTTATTGAGACTAATATTACTAATGAAAATGTTGAGATGGTTCCAAGTGATCCAAGTATTCCCAAAGTTTATCCGACCGATCGTGACCACCCCCATACCAAATAATTGGAGATATTGGCGTGGGTGTCCGAACAAGGTCAAGGACTGATGAGTTCTCTCATTATGTCTTTGTCTCTACCATTGAGCCAAAGAACATCCAAGAAGCGTGTGAAGATAGCTCGTGGATCGTTGCAATGGAAGAGGAGCTCATGCAATTTGGAAGGAATGAAGTTTGGGAGCTCGTCCCTCTTCCAAGTGGTCTCCAAGTCATTGGGACCAAATGGATATTCAAGAACAAGACAGTTGAGAATGAGGTCATCACAAGGAACAAAGCAAGGTTAGTAGCTCAAGGCTATCGTCAAGAGGAATGTATTTCGAAGAATCCTTTGCCCTCGTAGCTAGATTAGAAACTATTAGGTTGCTTTTATCTTTTGCATCTCATAAGAATTTTGAATTATTTCAAATGGATGTAAAAAGTGCATTTTTAAATGGCATAGTTAATGAAGAAGTTTATGTTTCTCAACCACCCGGTTTTATACATGAAAAATTTCCTAATCATGTTTTTAAACTTAAGAAAGCGTTAGATGGGTTGAGACAAGCTCCTAGAGCTTGGTATGCTCGACTCAAAACCTTTCTTTTGGATTTAGGTTTTACAATGTGTGAAGTTGGCTCTACACTTTTCATTAAAGATTATAAAAATGACATCGTCCTTATTCAAGTTTATGTAGATGATATTATCTTTGGTTTTACCAACTTTGACCTTTGCCAAGAAGTTTCTAAATCTATGAAGGAAGAATTTGAGATGAGCCACATGGGTGAGCTCAACTAGTTTCTAGGTCTTCAAACTCGGCAAATGAAGGATGGAATTTTCATACACCAAACCAAGTACACCGGGGAACTTATCAAGCGATTCGGGATGGAATCATCTTCAAGCAAAAGGACTCTCATGAGTGGAACCAGTCATCTTCACAAAGACAAAAACGGGAAAGATGTAGACATTTGTCTATATCGAGGTATGATAGGAAGTCTACTTTATTTAACTTCAAGTAGGCCCGATATCATGTTTTCAATATGTATTTGTGCTAGATATCAAGCTAGACCTAAGGAATCACACTTGATTGCGGTTAAACGAATTTTTCGTTACCTCAATCAAACACTAGATTATGGGTTACTTTACCCTAAATCTAGCACATATGAGCTAGTCTTATATAGTGATGCATATTTTGCTGGATGCAAATCCGACAGAAAAAGTACTAGTGGTACTTGCCATTTTCTAGGAAATTCCAGTGTCTCTTAGTTTTGCAAGAAGAAAAACTCGATATCATTTTCCACGACCAAAGCGAAATATATTGCCGCAGGCTTGCATGTGCACAAGTACTTTGGGTGAGACACACTCTCAAAGACTATGATGTCAATTATGATACTTGCCCAATCATAGTTGATAATCAAAGTGCTATTTGTCTCTCCAAAAATCTGATACATCACTCCCATACTAAACACATAGATATGAGACACCATTTCATTAATGATCATATAGCTAAGAAGGACATCATCTTAGAGTATATTGAAACCCAAAAACAAATCGCCAACATCTTCACAAAACCTCTAATAGAAGACTCATTTGTGAGGTTGTGTGGAGAATTAGGAATCACGGGTGAATGAGAAATCTATGAGTTCATATTTATATGGTATATCATGTTTTGAACTCATATGATCATTTTTATATCTCATGTTTATATGTATTTATTTACTTCATATGATTCATATGAGATTTATTGGAGATTTTTGATGATTTGATGATTAGATTAATATGCTTGATATGTGTATTAGTCTATATGCTTATGATGATTATTTTTTGTCATTAGAGTGATTAGAGTATAGGTCTAAGGGTGAGAAATCTCAAATCCTTGATTCTAACTCAATTCTGGATTTCAAAATCAGGACAGTCGACTGGACTTTCTTCTATAGTCGACTGCCCAATCTCCTAGTGTTAGCCTTTATAACTCATATCCATGACAGGCGACTGATGATCATTTTTCAGGTGCCTAGTCATCTCCTAGGTGACTGTATTTTTGTCATCAACCGCCTGCCTAATTGTCACCAATTTTCCGAGAGTTTGCTCAAAATTTCTTGAAAATTTTACTATGCAGCATGTCCCTGTAGGTCATTTCACAGGCACCTGTCCAGGTCCAGGCGACTGTGGTTTCCTCTACAGGTGCATGTCCCCCTTCTGAGCCATTTTCTTATTAGGGCTCGATAGGCGACTGCATGTTGTGCATCAGTCGCCTGTCCGTCGAGTTTGGCGGGTTGTATCCCTCAATCTGAGCCGTTATTTTTGATCCAATGGCCCATATCTCTCCCACGATCTCTTATAACCGTCGATTGGTGATATTTTCTCTCTCTCTCTCTCTCTCATGCTATTTAAAATAACCCGCCATCTCCTCCTCCCTTCAACTGTCGATCTGCTCCTCTTCCATCATTTTCGACCATCCCAGCCGTCGTTCCTCCGTTCATTCAACGTCGTCGAGTCTGACTCCTCCTCTCCCACTGTCGCTAGGTATTTGTTCTAATCCCTTCGTTCGAATTCGTGTCCTAGAGTACCTATTCTGTTGTATTTCTTTTCACTCATGGCCCCCAAGGTTGGCACCTCTAAGGGGAAGTCTGTTAGGGTTCCTAAGCCTCCCAAAGCCCCTACCAAAGGCCATAGGAAACCCTGCACGAAACAGCCCTCCCTTGCTTTCGATTTCATGGGTTTATCTGGGTTAGATACTGAGCGATCATGGTTTAGTGAGGAACATCCTACTATTAAGCATAAATTCAAACAAAGACCCTCTGATGATGTCCAGTCATCTGAACCCCTTGCCATCATTCAAACTGAAATCACCCTTGAGGATGAACCATATACATATCAGACTGAAACCCATGCTAACCCCGAAGACAAAACCCAAGGCCAAGATCATTCTAAAACTCAGCCTTCAGCTCCTGCTTCTCATGTCTCCACTTGTCATGACGACACGTGTTTGAGCAAACACAATGTGATGATCAACGTCAAGCTCCTCGAGGATCGTTTTATCTCATATCATGCCTTCATTGCTGAGAACCTCTCCCTGCTATTGACTACGACCAAGTTGGTCGACCTCTTCAGATATTCTCATGATGAGTCTCCCAGACCTTACCCCATGCTCGTCAAGTTATTCTATGCAAACTGCATTCGTGGTGAATACAACGAGTTAGGGATTTTAGATACCATCATTCCGGGGACCCATATCAAGTTTGACCCCAAGCTTCTAGGGACTATCCTTAAGATTCCTTTCACCGGATCCCTACCTGTCGACATTTCCATATCTAAGGTAGCGGATCTTGATCAGGCCGTCCTTTCGGACATGTTTCGTGAGATCCCTCGTATCCTTACTTCTGGCGTCAGATCTTCCATGTTCGCTCCACGTGTTGGGTTGTCTACCATGTGGTCAAGTCCAACATTCTACCTAAGTATGGGTCTTTTGATCAGCCATTTCATGAGACTTTGAAATGCATGTATGCCATCTTTTTAGGCATAGATGTTAACTTGGCCGGTGTCATCCTAGATAGGATGGACCACATTAATATCACATCCACCACTTCTCATATCACATACGGTTGCATCCTGACTCATGTCTTTTGCCACTTCTAGATCGATCTTTCTACTTATGATTCAGTCCCTCTTGGCCCTCTTCTAGATGCATCTGCAAAGCCGAAGTCACTTCAGCTCTTCAGACTGCAGCCAAGAAGATGCAGTCTGTTCTGGCCCATCCTCATTATGTGTTCCATCGGTTGATTCATCAATCCCTTCATCATATGTAGCTCCACCTACTCCTGATCCCCTTCTTGTCGAGTTGGACAAGAAGGTATTTGTTTTGTTTGAGCTGTTCCATGTATCCTTTCTGCACCAGGGCATACCCATTCCTGCCTCCCTCCAGTAGTATCTTCAGCCTACTATTGCTTAGCCTACCCATCCTGTTGCTGGTTCTGTTGATGGTCAGGCTACTCCAGCTGACGTCACCCAGCCTCCTCCTGCTGACTTCTCCCAGACTCTGTTTGTTGCTGCTGATGAGCCTACTGCTTCTGAAGTTGCTCATATTGATCCTTCAGTTATTGTTACATCGTCATCTGATCCAGAGACCCAGGGCTTCCACATAGAGATGAGAGATCTTGAGGGTTCCTATGATGTTGTCTATCTGGATTGATACTGCTCTGAGACTACTCACCCTAGGATCTTATTTGTTAGGGTTAGAGCGTCTTAGATTTTTTTTGGTATGTTGATTTATGGTGTTTGGATGTTAGTGATGGTGCTTGTAGCACATTTTTGGATGTATGATGTTATATGTTGGATATACTCTTGTATGTGGAGTTGGTTATTTTTTTGTACTCCATGTACTCATGCTTCAGATATATATACATGTTGTGACATTTTGGTTCATTACTCTCTTATGTGCAATGTTGTCTCTTCCTTGTGCTCTTAAGTATTTATATGTTGAATGTTGAGATGAATTGCATGTTGAATGTTGATATTAGACCTCATTTCCTCTAGTCAACTAAATCTTTTTGGATTTTGATGATATTGATATGTATTTGTGTGATACACATTCAAGT
Organism: Scilla litardierei; assembly: GCA_030789695.1. Lineage (NCBI taxonomy): Eukaryota > Viridiplantae > Streptophyta > Magnoliopsida > Asparagales > Asparagaceae > Scilla > Scilla litardierei. The sequence continues at coordinate 136,137,117 of CM061138.1, read as the reverse complement.
TTTCTCGATTTTCTTTTGGTATCACATTAAATAAGTATCTCATTCTTTATACTCCCATGATTGTTTTACGTTTATTTAGCATTAAAGTTATTGTTTCTATACTCCCACTTTTTGGGTAATGCCATATGGGGAGAGAAATAAACAAACTCATAATTTTGTGCTAATTAGAAGCTAAACTTGAATCTAAGATTGAAATAGCCTTAGATTCCGGGGGAGTAAGATATTTTGAATTTGGATTTAAAAATCCTAAATTCTAATACTTGAATTCATTCATTCATGTATATCATATTATTGCTTTAATTGATCATTAGATGCCCATATTTAAATTATATAACTTGATTGACATCTATGTAGAAGGAGTAAGTATTCTTAAGCACAATTATATATCCTTTTGTTTTTGTTTGTTTGTCATCACCAAAAAGGGGGAGAATGTTGAGTATTAGACTTCTCCCTACTTGGTTTTGATGATGATCAAACATAAACACTTGTGACTAATTCCCTCCATGCAGTTAATCCATTGTCTAAGCTTATCATGACGATCAAATAGCAATGGATGACCAAGAAGATCAACCAAAGCTCAAAGTTGAAGATTGGGTGATCAAAGATAATGAATTGAGCTTCAAAGACATCAAGAAGACTTCGAGATCATTCAAGAAAAAGAAGAGAAGCAAAAACAAATGTAATCTTTTTATTATCTTTTCTTTGTCATTAGAATGTAGTTTTGAAGTAGATTATTGTTAGAGCTCACAGACTTCAGTCATTCTAGCCTAGGAAGTAATTAGAAACCAATTCCTATGTTTCCAACTTCTTTTATTCTAAGTTGTGCATTTTAGACGTTCGACAGGCGACTGAAGTACTTTTTACATGCACTTGTCTCAAAACAGTCGAATGTGAATTGTTCAATAGTCGTCTGTTATGCACACACTTTTTACTTTCATTTTTGGGCTTTCATTCCTAAGGTCCAATAGACGCCTTTTGTACAAAGTACATCACCTGTCCTGTTGCAGGCACCTGTGACTTGTTAGTCAATCGTATGTCTCATCATACCAAAATTTCTTAAGTTTTGTCAACTTTTGCACTAGTGCCTGCAGGCAATGTAAGTAGATTTTACATGCGCATGCCCTTGGCACATGCGCCTATATATACCACTACAATCGACTGTCCAACACTTGCCCAGAACTTTGATTTTGGTTAGTTATGCACTTGTGCAATAGACGATCGCCGTTGGTTTTCCAGTCGCCTGCCCATGGCATAAGCACATGTGGATTCCATATCAGTCGACTATCTTATCTTACCCAAAATTCCTATATTTAAGCAACTACGTACTTAGGTTTTTAATCGCCTGTAGAAGGTTTCTCAGTCGCCTGATGGTTTTTAGGCACATGTCTAACCTTCATCAGTCGACTGTCCTACGTGGTAAGTTACCGTTTGAATTCTCACCTACCTTCTGACACAGTGCTACATGCATTGTCTGTTCTACATCAGTCACCCATCATGGCTGTAAAATCAATCCGTTGGGATTTTTCACACGAATTTTAAAAGGGGGTTTTGGGTATTTTGCTTTAGGCTTTGGGAGAACCTATAAGAGGGGCTTTTACTATTTTATTGAGACACTTTTGATCAACTCTTGAAAATCCAAGCTTTCATCTTTAAGCTCTCAAGCTCTCAACTCTTTCGAGCCATAAATCTCAAACTAATCTTAACTTCCAATTAGAACCAATTTCTAATCCTCTAGCTTTGGTGAAGAAAAGTATAAGGGCTTTCTCTCTTCTTGGAAGAGACATCAATACACAGCACACTTGCTTCTTCAAATTCTACTTCAAGGCATATGTGATTGTAAGTGTTGTTATTTCGAATTTCATTATTTCGTAATTTGAATTCACCCTCGGTTTGTGAGAGTGGTTTGTTTGATCCCAAGTTGTGGGATTCAAGGACATCGATTATAGGTCGATTACACTTGTAGGGTTGCTACAAGTGGGTTTAAAGGAAACCTCAAGTTAGAATTTTAACTTGAGTATCCGGAGGTATCCGGGTGGAAGGAACGTAGGATTACATGGAACAAGTCGGGTTTGACTTGGGTAATCCGAACCCTTGAAATATGCTTGTGTTAGCACTGTTCATTGTTGTTAATTCTTATTTTCGCATCTTTATTGGATTAGGATTTTAATTAGGTGTAATTTATTAGTTAAATTTTATAAACATTATTCAACCCCCCTTCTAGTGTTTTCCTCATAGCCAGGGTCCTTACACACAACAGTGCGTCCAATGTACTCGTACACTTCAAGCTGTGGAGATGAAGCTGAAGGAAGACAAGGCTTGGCTTCTCAAAATCATCAAATTCTATCTCACCGTCACTTATCTCCTCTTGCTCCTCAAGATATGGGCGTTCAGCTTCTTCTACTTGGCTCCAGTGCAGGCCATCAATATGTTGTTCAAGTTTTTCCCGATGATTACATTGGATTGAGCTCACAAGCGAAACCTTAGGCCGATCGTGGACCTGCTAGATTTCATCCTCATACTTATCAAGATCATTTAAGTACTAACATACTTCCTCGGTCGAATAAGCAAAGAATTCTCCCATTGCAGCTCATCTGCATGAAATCTAGCGCTGAAGGCAGTAATCCCATGTAGAAAATATGTAGGAGATGATCCTCGTGGAAGCTATGGTGTGAGCAGGCAAGCATCAAATCATTGAACCTATGCCAAGACCGATGGTAGGCCTCCCCATCGGCTTGAGTAAAGCTCACTATATGTTGCTCCATGGCTTGCCACCCTTGTACCTGCTCGAAGGAAGTAGGAAAAAATACTCAGAGAAATTCAGCCAGAAACGACAACCAAGTAGACTCTGAGTTAAGAGGCAACGTATCAAACCAAAGCATATCATAATCTCGCAAAGAATATGGGGAATATTTAAGCTATAAACTATCAATTTGTGTACTCCCAACAAATAAAGTGGGGCACATTGTTTCAAACTTTTGCAGATTTAAATGTGGGTTCTCCTCCTCCGTACCATGGAAAACTGGTAGGATTTGAATCAACCCCATAATAAAGTCTGAAACGATTGCATCATTATCCATATCACGATCCATAAAAAATTAATTTTTTAATTTTTTTGGTTTATAAACAGAAAAGTAAAAGCTTAAAGAAATCAAAATGACTCAAAAAATGTAAAAGAAATCAATTTTAAATCTCACACTAAAAAGATGGGACACACTAACCAAGACTTAAAAAAACTAGTTATAGAAAACGTAAATAAATGAATAACTAAAAGACTTATAAAAATGAAAATATGGATATACAAAGATTATTTACACAAAGAGTGGACAAATCTCACCATCCAAGCTAATTAGAAATCGTTAAAAATATAGACTGTTGTCACCGGCAACGACGCCAAAATTTCGACTGCTCCAAAATTTTGCAGTGATATTCCCAAGTATAGGAAGTTGGTCAAGTAGTAATCATGTTGAGCCATTGTCATATTTCTCAGGAACAAACTAATCTAAACATTTTACAATCTGAAATTACGCGTGAGAATTATTTAATGAAATATAAACCACCATTCGAATGTGAATTTTTGTTTGGTTTTGATTTGCGGTAAAAATCGTAATAAAATTTTAAGAAAGTAATTAACGTGAAAATTCTATGTGGTAAAAGTGTGTGTGTTGTGTTTTTGTTAGAGTTATATGATATCATGATAATCATTCTTTATAGATAACTCAATCCTTATCTATGACAAGGTAAAGGGATCAGAAGATTTTACTTTAAAAGAGCGGTAATTTTGTAGCAAATTACATAACCATTGCAACCATTGTTTTCCTAATCAACAAAGCATAAATAGATAAACCTCGCGGTTCATCACCCTCCTTGGGCCCATCAGCGGGTTTGTGCACGTAGACGATGCCTCGCGGCATGTCATCATAAACGAATTCCTCTCGGATAGCACATAATTACTTTATATAGAGAAAAACGACATATACAATGTTTTACATTAATTAAAGTGTTGTGGAGACATGATACATGAAATCCATCAATACTAACTACTACGCAACACACTCACAAGATTTTCAGCTAGCTATGATACTAAAACAGCAAGTATTATTAAGAACAACAAAGTTTCACTGCAAAACATAATTAAAACTAATTAAAAAAAACAAGATAGGAGATTTTTCACCCAAACGATGCCAAAACCCTCCAAATCTCTCCTACAGCTCCTCTGGAGTTTGGGGGAGAAGTCCCTGCTCAAAACTGCATCAAAATTGAACTTAAATTCATTTGGATTTGCCTAAAACCCTTTTAAATAGGCAATTTAAGGGTAATTCGGCATGCAGGTCTGTAGGTTGCAAAACCCACAACCCGCACCTTTTTATTTTTCTTTTTTAATTCAAGGCGGGCACCACCGGCTTCTTTTGGCAACGTCGGGCACCACTCGCTTCGTTCAACGAAGGCGAGCGACGACCACTTGGTCAAAGCGGGCGGGCGCCTACTTCAGTGTTGGCGAGCACCGCCCACGTGTGCTGGCGGGTTGGCAGGCGCCCACCAGTGAACGGTCGGGTCGGGTGCAATTGTGCCCGACCCACTCGACGAGCAGGGCTGTTTGCGACTGATGCCAGTGCAGCGATGCACTGGCGTCATAATTATTTATTTTTTCTTTTTTCTATTTTTCTGGCCTTTTAAATCCTAAAAATTGCTCCGACTTCTGAATAATACAGAAAAATAGTCGTTGGATTAGGAAAATTACAATCTTCACTTGAAAAATAAAAATGAGACAAAATTAGTACATAAAATAAAATAGTCTTTGCTTACTTTTTTACTTCCTTCCAATACAAACACAATAACCAAAGGTAAATCATCGATCCTTGGACATCCAGACTAATGAGCATTTACAAAACACTCATTCTGAAGATTTTTACAGCGTTTATGTAACTCACATCTTGAAGCACTCTTCGAATTTCAAAGTATATGAACAGAAACATCATGATAAGTTGTATGAGGAGCATCAAGAAACTGACTAACAACGCTTATAACAATAGATATATCAGCCAAGTAACAGTAAACTGCTAGAATACTCCAACTCACTAGCATGAGTTAGCAACTTAGTAGTTGGAGCTATAAGAGTATCGACCAATTAGCAATCTAACAACAATATATCAGTCAACAAAGTACATGCTTTCTTTAAGACAAGAAAATATCATGAGATTGCACAATTGCAATTCTCAAGAAATAAACATAGATGGCCTACATCTTTGGTTTGAAACTCTGATTGCAGAAAAATCTTCAAATAGTGTATACCATCATTGTTTTATCTTGTAATGACTATATCATCCATGTACATTACCAACAAAACACAACTTACACATGTCATTTGATAGAAAAATGGAATGATCCATAACACATCACATTATCCCAAACTCAATAACATTGTTTAACTTGCTAAATCATGATCAAAACTTTTTGAGATGACAAATCAATTACTTTATTGAGCAATATACAAAGATGCTGCTTTATATACAAATCAACATGAAAAATGCATTCTTAATATCAAGTTGAGCAAAAAACATCTGTTAATGAAAAGTTATTGCTAATGGTGTAAGAAGTATAACATGGGATATATTGGCGATTGGTGAAAAGATCTTTGAATAATCAAGATAATAAATCTGATTATAATTCTTAGCAACTAAACGAGCTTTCAAGATTCCAAGAGTTCTTGTTGGATAAAATTTGATAGTATAGACTCATCGACAACCAACAATAGATATGTCAAAAACAAAAGGAACCAGTTCTTAATTATTAGAATGATACAAACAAAGCTTCTTAGTATCCATTGTAACTTTCAATACAAGGTGACATAAAGCTTTAAAGATAGGCTTAAGATGGAGATATTAATGGAAATAGCGCATAACGAACTTTCATCAATTAAGTTTTTATAACACAAGAAAAATAATGAACAAATGTTGATAAACTACCAAAACCCTAATTTTGACGTAGCATGACATTGGCCCTAAATATCCAAATGAACTAAAAATAAAGGGATCAGATGCTCATTGATTGACACCAATTAAAAATGATAACGATGTTTAGTGCAGTCACTCTAATATAAGTTTTGATGATGAGCAGACATATTTGTGAGCTAATTGATCGTACCTTATTTTACACTTTTTTTTGCATGTTTTCATGTCATTTCGATCACCCATATTGCGTTTTTCACGATTATTCGACGATATCGCGTTGCTTTTCACTATTTCTTGTTTTTGTCGGATTTCAGGAAATATGGCTCGATCTGGAGCAAAAATGAGATCAAGGGACTTTCACACGCACCGGAGCGTCGCCCACGGCCTTATTGGGGAGCTAGCAATGCTAGATGCTGGCCGGAAGAGGAAGAAGTTCGATAGAATTGATGAGGAAACGAGGAGGAGAAGGAAAGAGCCCAGAAACAGCTCACTCGGTCGACCAGAGAGTTCACTCGGCCGAGTGAAGGAGTGCATTCGGCCGAGTGAAATGGATACATGACTGCCAATTTTCAAAGTTCACTCGTCCGACCAAGAAAACCCGCCGAATGGAGAAGCCCACTCGCTCGAGTATGACAGGGTTTTTCTCCCGAAATCATCCAACTTACTGGAATTTGGAGAAGACCCACTCGGCCGAGCAAGGAAGCTCACTCGGCCGAATGAGAAAGACCACTCGCCCGAGTGTGACTGGGTGAAAGACCCCCGAAACCCCCAGATTCTCTGTTTTTATTGGGTTTGTCACTCGGCCGAGTGATATGTTTCACTCGGCCGAGTAGCGCAGTCCGACTATGCCACGAATTAGGGTTTTTGGCTGCGCCAGGGGCAAATCTGTCAGGAATTTCTGGACGATTTTGACTTATATTTAAGGCTAGTTTTATTCCTAGTTTGAGGAGAGACTTGAAGTTAATTTTGACGGCTATTCTTATTATAATTTCTCAGCTGGAGATCATAGACGTGCCATTTGGTTTGTTCTTTCTATCTAAAATTCTTGTTTTTATGAATTGTTTTCTCTTAACTATGAATTGTGCTATGATCTTATTCTTTATTTTTGAGATTTCTATGATGAATTGTGAGTAGTTCCGTCGTTCTAGGGCATGGGGATGAACCCTATGGATTCGATCTTAGAATTATGATGAATGAATTGAATTGTTGGTAGGATTGATAGATGGTTAGGTTGTGATTGATTTACTACGAGTAGCTAAGAATTTTCATTGATTGGGGTTTACATGAGATTGGATTTCAATCGACGGGAAGGCCTAGATATTCGATTTAGGTTTATAATCGAGATCCACTAGACTTGGTTTACAAGAGATTGGACCAAAGCTTGGATTTTTATTATAAATCTATACTAATATTCGTTTGCAAGAGATTGGACGAATAAGAACTATCATAACCTAGATCGTAGCTCGAGTTTGCACGAGAGTGGGCTCGAGGTGCGATTGGACGATAATGTTGATCTTCATGCTAGTGGATTAGGTTAGGGTTTGCACGAGAGTGGGCCCTAATCTAGGTTGCTATAGACCGACAATAGTGCGAGAGAATGAGCTTGGTTCTATATTCAGTTACGAATAGTTCACCTACATTCAAGCTTAGAAACATTGAGATTCATGATCCACAAGGATAAGTGACGATCCGTGGCGGGAATTCCCTAGCCCTAGACGCTTTTATTATATTGAATTCTATTCGTTATTTGAACGACAATGACACTATTATCCAAACCATTCCATTCTACCATCAATAGCTAGGTGATCAAGATAGAGTACTGTCATTTGTCCTTCCTGTGTTCGATACCCGCTCGCCACTTCACCGTGCGCTTGCAGTAAGACTACAGTCGTTTTCCGGGTGTATATCCGGGCGCGATCACGTTTTTAGTGCCGTTGTCAGGGAGGCGACGGTCTTCGATTTTGTTCACCCGGTTATATCTCACCTTCTATTTTTCTTTTATTTATTTTTTTGATCTTATTTGATGCCCAAATTGACGTGCTCTTCCAGATTTTCCAATAGAATCTTAAGCAGGTAACATGTGAGACACGATGAGGATAACAGAGTCTAGCCCGCGAGATGATGATTCCTTCGCAACTCTTTTGAAAGAACTTATTGACGAGGTCCAATCTATAGGGGCTTTGGCCATTGACATTGAGGACCCCATTGAACAACTATTTTCTAGCTTTGTAATTGATCAAATCTCTCCGTAAGGGACTATCAAGGGCAAAATTAAAGTCGATGTAAGGGACGATATGTTATACTTCGAAGGTGGCGAAGAATGTATCGGAGCGAGCTTTGCTTTCGAAGAGTCCATTTGGAAAGTCGAAGTTCAGGGAAGTGCTCTTGACGATCCTCTTTTTAACACTGATGAACGCACTGACCTATCTCTTGATTTCAGGTGCGAACTTGAGAAAAATGGTAGCTCCGCCGACGTCAGAGCAGAGTTATGCGGCATCCACTCCGATGCACCTTCCTCACAAAGAAGCGAATCTGAGCCGGCATACGAGAACCCACTCCCAGAGCGGGAACTAAACTTAGATGCAACAGAAGATGCCATGCTTTCACAGAAGAGGAGGTAGGGGGTACAGTGCCCCTGAGGTAGTACGGAAATAACTACCTCCTAGTTTAAGGTATGCTTTCTTGGGAGATAAACTAACCTATCCGGTGATTGTTAATGCCAACCTTAACCACACCCAGCTTGATAGACTTCTGGATGTCCTTAGGAGCCATATGGACGTCCTCGGGCACCATCTCTGACCTCAAGGGAATAAGCTCTAGACTTTGTACGCACAGGATCCACCTAGAGAACATTGAAGCCACTTCCATAGAGCCGCAAAGGCGGTTAAATCCTAACATGAAGGAGGTGGTTAAGAAGGATATTCTTAAACTGCTTGAAGCCGATATCATTTATCCTATTTCAGACAGCAGATGGGTTAGCCTTGTGCATGTCGTTCCTAAAAAGGGAGATGACCGTCATAAAAAACGATAAGGGAGAGCTTATATCCACACGCACCGTCACAGGTTGGCGGATGTGTATTGATAACAGGAAATTGAATAAAGCCACCCGTAAAGATCATTACCCATTGCCCTTCATTGACCAAATGCTAGAACGCCTTGCTAAACATAAATTCTTTTGCTATTTGGATGGGTATTCGGGATTCTTTCAGATTCCCTTACATGAAGATGACCAAGAAAAGACTACTTTCACGTGTCCTTATGGCACATATGCTTACCGTAGAATGCCCTTCGGACTTCGTAATGCCCCCGCCACCTTTCAAAGGTGCATGATGTCCATCTTTTCTGATTATATTGAAAACATTATGGAATTCTTCATGGATTATTTTTCTGTCTATGGTAGAGAGTTTGACTCATGTTTGGCCAATCTTACTAAAGTTCTTAAAAGATGCCAACAAAATAATCTTACTCTTAACGGGGAGAAATGCCATTTTATGGTCACTGAGTGGATAGTTCTTGGGCATCTTATTTCATCTAGAGGGATCGAGGTTGATAATGCGAAAATTGAGGTAATCGAAAAACTCCCTCCTCCTATCAATGTTAAGGGCATTAGGGGATTTTTTGGTCATGCGGGGTTTTACCGCCGCTTTATAAAAGACTTTGCCCTAATTGCCCGTCCTCTTACGGCCTTACTCGCTAAAGATGCTCCATTTGTTTTTTTAGGAGATTGCTTGCAAGCTTTTAATACACTGAAGGAAGCCCTCATTTCCGCCCCAATCATACAACCACCAGACTGAAATCTTCCTTTCGAGCTAATGTGTGACGCGAGTGACCAAGCAATTGGGGCAGTGCTTGGACAAAGGAAGGACAAAAAGCTTCATGCAATATTTTATGCAAGAAAAACTCTAGACGAGGCACAAAGGAATTACACTACCACTAAAAAGGAGCTCTTGGCGGTTGTCTACTCCATTGAGAAGTTTCGCTCTTACCTCCTTGGATCCAAAGTGATTGTGCACACCGATCATGCTGCATTGAAGTACCTGTTAAGCAAAAAGGAGGCAAAGCCAAGGCTAATAAGATGGATAGTACTATTGAAAGAATTTGACTTGGAAATCAGAGACAAGAAAGGCACAGACAACGTTGTGGCGGATCACTTGTCTAGGATAGTTCGTGACGAAAGGGATGATAGCCTACCGATTGATGACACTTTTGCTGACGAGAGGCTATTCGCCATCAGACCCGGAGAGGTGCCTTGGTATGCGGATTATGTGAACTAGTTTGCATGCGGGATAAAACCATACGGGATGGCCACACAACAAAAAAGGAGGTTCATGCACGAAGTCCGCAACTATTTCTGGGAAGACCCGTATCTCTTCAAGATATGCAAGGATGTGATTATACGGAGGTGTGTTTCAAAGGAAGAGGCCACATCTATCATTTCTCATTGCCATGATATGCCTTGCAAGGGACATCATGCCACCTCCAAAACCACCGCAAAGATATTGCAGTGCGGGTTCTTTTGGCCGACCATGTTCAAAGACACGCATGACTTCGTCAAGTATTGCGATAGATGCCAACGGACGGGAAACATATCCAAACAGATTGAGATGCCAATGAAACCCATTTTGGAAATCGTGCTATTTGATTATTGTGGAGTGGATTTCATGGGGCCTTTTCCATCAAGTAAAGGAAACAAATATATTCTATTGGCCGTTGCCTACGTCTCGAAATCGGTAGAGGCCATTGCAACTCCAACCAATGATGCGAGGGTAGTATCCAAATTCTTCAAGCAAAACAAATTCCCGCGCTTTGGAGTGCCACGAACTTTGATAAGCGATGGAGGAAGTCATTTCATAGAAAGCAAGCTCGAGGCCATGCTAAAGAAGTATGGGGTGAATCATAGAATCGGTATGGCATACCATCCTCAGACAAGTGGACAAGTGGAAGTGTCAAACCGGGAAATTAAAAAAATTCTAGAGAAGACCGTCGATAGCTCTAGGAAGGATTGGTCCATGAAATTGAATGATGCACTATAGGCATATCGCACAGCCTTTTGCACTCCCATTGGCACCATGCCATACCGGCTTGTTTATGGGAAAGCTTGTCATTTGCCGGTAGAGTTGGAACATCGTGCATATTGGGCAATCAAGACCTTGAATTATGACTACAAGAGCGCAGCATTGCACTAACTCCTAGGCATCAATGGGCTTGACGAGATTAGATGGGATGCTTACTAGAGCTCTAGGATTTACAAGGAAAGAACTAGAATTCTCCATGAAGCACACATCACCGTTACGTACTACAAGGTCGGAGATAAGGTCCTATTATTCAATTCTAGACTCCGACTCTTTCTGGAAAATCTAAGATCATGATTGTCCGGACCCTTCACCATTAAGCACATACAACCGGGAGGAGCCTTCGAGTTGGAGGGAAAAGACGGTGTCACATTTAAGGTAAATGGACAAAGGCTCAAGCATTATTCAGAGGGAGCCCATTCCGATGAAGTGAATAGCATATACCTACTCAAGGGTTGGTCCCACGATCTCTCGTACCTCCTCGACGAGGTGATTGATGACGCCATGCCATTTGCCATCGGGGCCAAGCACGATGACGACCTCGAAGAGGGCCAACTTTCCAAAGATGGCGAGATGATGGAAGACCCACTGGACCCTCTTACGGATGAGGAGAAGGACGACACTGATGTCGTCAAGATTAGAGAGCTATGCAAGCTCTCTACAGCGAAGCATATGAAGAAAGCTCCATCGGACAACAAAACTTCGTCGCCGGCCAAGAAAAAGGATGTCAAAAGATCAAGCTTGGGGGACTCATCCCCCACTACTACCCATAATGAAGGGGAGCCGAGGAATGCCAATGAACATTAACAACTAAATCCAAGCGACCTTCCCAGTAAGTTTGATGTGTGCATCTCGCATGCGCCGAACATCGAGCTTTAAACGCGTATCTTAAGGGGTCGAGCTCAAGACCTTAAACGAGCGCTTGTTGGGAGGCTACCCGACGGTTCTATCTTATTTTTAGTTGAAATTTTCCTTTTACCTTTTGTTTTAGATCTTTATTAGTGTTTAGAGTCAAATGTCGAAGAAAAACCTGACAACTGGCAATATTTTTCATTGCAGGAGATGGAGGAGAGGAGAACATTTGAATGAAGGATGAACATGGCAAAGGAGAGCGCTCTAGAGATGCGCTTAGGCTTCAGGAGAAGGAAGAAACTGACAGGGAAAAGAAAATCAGAAGGTGGAGCAAAAACAGAGAGCTGGAGCTGAAAATAGCAGCCCACTCTTCCGAGTGAAAATTTCATTCGGCCGAGTAGAGTACTGATCAGGGAAGATTCTAAAATCCCCTCTCTGTCATTTATATGGCACTCGGTCGAGTGACTTTTCCACTCGGCTGAGTGACTTTGTCACTCGCCCGAGTGAATCAGACAATTTCAGCACTTAAAAAGCTCTGAGTGCCCTTGCCATTTGGGCGAGTGACCTTGGTCTACTCGCCCGAGTGGGACGTGATACTCGGCTGAGTGACGTGCGTTTATATTTCATATATTCACGCACGTTTTCTTTTGTGTTTCTCCGTATTTTCCGCCGTCTTCTATTCGTTTTCTCGTATTTTCTCGTTTTCTTTCACTTTTCTTTGTTTCTCCATGTTTGCAGGAGATTGCCTGCGTAGGGGACGTTTAACGACGATATCTCAAGTCCCCGGAGCAATGGGAGGAGTCACGCGTGATCCAGGGGGTCAAACGACGAAGATTACATCTTTCAGCCCCTCACCCGGTCGGTTGGTCATCTCCAACCGATCGGGTGATGCACGCGTGCACCACCCAGTCTCAGCCGGAGCTCAAGTGGAAGTCACCCGACTGGTTCACAGGCCGGTTCAACGGGGGCCAACTCTCTGTCTTTTCAAGCCAAATTCCAACCGATCGGGTGACTCTCACCCGATCGGTTCATCTGTAGCTGATGCTGAGGAGTCGAGACACGGGCACCCAACTGATCCCTTCACCCGATGGAGCCAAGATCCAACCGGTCACTCCAAGAACTCAACCGACCGGTTCATATGACCGGGTGAAAGTCCGCCGTTTTCTGTTTATTAATTGTAACGGATCACCCGATCGGTTGACTTGTCAACCGATCGGGTGATACGAGATCCTATAAATAGGACCCCTAGGGTTCCAGAAACGAGAGAGCTGCTAGTTTTTACTGTTTTATCCTATTGTGACGGCTGTAATTACTTTTCTATTGTAAGTTTTCGGATCTTTCTTAAACTTTAGTATGATCTTAATTGCTCTACTACCTTCGCATTCCAATCGTCTGATTTTGATTTCAACGGTTCATTTTCGTTTAGATCGCTTTTTAATGAATATTTGTGAGTAGTTCCCAAATCTGGGATTTTGGCGGAAACCCCTTCGGGGGCTCTTCCCGATGCATCCATAGGGTTAGGAAATCGATAAAGATTAGGAATCTAACGGTTACGCAGGGTGTTTCATTGTCATCGGCGGGAAAAAGACCGCCTTTGACCATTGGGCCAAGGGGGAATAAACTTGGCGGTTGACTCCCTAGCCATAGCTCACGCCCTTAGCGTAGACGCCGAATCCTTGCGTGCGGGAGCAGCAGGATGAGACGTTGGGAGTTATCGTTGCGAGATTAGTGCTCCCGGAATCGATCAGTGTTAATGGACACGGGAGTGCCCACTGATCGAATCCAGGAAGTTCGGTGTATCATCCTGGGCACTGACCGGAATATCGGGCCCATGGGATGCCGGTACCACTTTCAGAGGCAACGTCTCACCATTAGACCCTAATTCCGATCGCCATCCTACCCATAGGCCGCATCGGTGAGAGTCGCTCGTTGGAGTGGAAACCAAAGTCCCGGGTTTATTTTCTTATTATTCATACCTTGCATTCCTTTCCGTGACAACCCATCAACCGATTTGGGCTAGCTCGTCCACGGGGTGATTTTGGTCCTCCTTGACACAAGCACATCCTAGCCTCCCTGTGTTCGACCCCCAAGCCACACTACAACACTGTGCGCTTGCGGTTACAAATATCTAAACCCCCACGCGGTTCCCCCGGCCATTTGCGGCTAGCAAACCAGGGGCACATGTCAAGTTTATGGTGCCGTTGCCGGGGAAGCAACGTGCTTGTTATTTTAGGATCTCTTGAACCCTGGTGTCTAGCTCTTATCCCTACCTCGTGATAATTTTCGCATTCTCCTTTTTCCTTTTTATTTTCTTCTTTTTTATTTCTTATCTTATCCGTTTCTTTCCCACTTGTCGCTTCACGGGTGTTTGTTGTTTTTCATGCGTAGGAGTTCAAGAAGTCTCGACGACTTGATCCTCGTTGATCCAGAGATTAACACCACCCTTAGGCGCTTGGCTGCTGAGAAGCGAAGAAGAGAGGATCCCGAATCCATGGAGGAGAACACCCCGCCTCGCAAGTCCCTGCTGGAGTACTCGATGCCATCTATCGAGTCCACTTCCGCCATCCGTCCTCCAGCTATTACGGCCCAAAGCTTCGAGCTAAAGCCGTCTTTGGTGACATGGATCCAGCAGGACCAGTTTTCGGGTGCACCCATGGAGAGCCCGATCGAGCATCTAGACTCCTTCTTGGAGAAATGTGACACCTTTCGGATTAATGGTGTCACGACTGAGGCGATCCGTCTGAAGCTGTTCCCCTTCTCGTTGCGAGACAAAGCTAAGCAATGGCTTAGGGGGAAGGACCCCAACACTTTCAATACCTGGGAGAAGCTCTCCAACGCTTTTCTGACGAAGTTCTTTCCTCCGGTGAAGACCATGAAGTTGAGGAGTGAGATCTCCTCCTTCTCCCAGGCCAGCCACAAGTCCTTGCATGAAGCTTGGACGAGATACAAGGAGATGCAGAGAAGATGCCCTCACCATGAGCTTCCGAAGTGGCAGATTATTAATCTGTTCTACAATGGGCTGAGGGATGACCTAAAATCTTATATGGACGCTGCGGCTGGGGGTTCCTTCATGTCAAGGAGCGAGAAAGATACCGGACATATTCTGGAAAATATGGTATCCAACAATGAGCGGTGGTGTGACGAGAGAGCCACACCCAGGTCTGGGGGTATACACAGAGTCGAGGACGTCGACAAACTTTCAAGCAAGTTCGACTTGCTTTCGACCCAGATCTCCGCACTAATGGTAGGAGCCGGTGGGGCCGGTGCACAACAGATTGCAACGGTAGAATCAGAAGTCTTTGGGGAATTCGAAGGTGGTGACGTCTCACCACCGTTTGATCAGGCAAGTGCACTATTTTACAACCCCACGGGAAATGCGCCGTATCCACCAAGAACCAATTCCAACCCGGCCTACTCTCCAAACAACCGGAACCACCCTAACTTTGGTTACCGGGCACCATTCCAGCCCTCGCCGCCTCAGCAGCCTCAGCAACAAACATATCAGTCGACTAGTCCACAGCAGAGTCAGATTCAGCAGCAACAATATCAGCAGCAGCCTCAGCAACAATTTTACGCCCCCAGGAATCAGCAGCCAATCCAGCAGTAGCAGCAGTATGGCCAACAGAGGGCCGTCTCTCCGGTTGAGTCTCTCTTGACTCAATATATAACCAACCAGGAGAAGATCAATCAAAAGCTGGAAATGGGTTAGCGGGCCCTCACGGACCAAGTAACCCAGCTGGGGATACAAGTGGCGACCCTTTCAAGGTCACAAAACCAATTACCGCCACAACCTGAGGTGAACCCGAGGGGAGCAACCCAAACGTCGGCACTCGTGCACGAGCACGCAAATGTGTCCGCTATCGTTCTGAGAAGCGGGACACAAATCCCTACTAGAGTGCCCCCTAACAGACCGGAAGCACCATTGGTCGTCGAGCGACCGATCGAAAAATCAAACGACGCCGGTGCTTCGTCATCAAATCCTACGACTCCGGAGGGAGTCTCTGAAGAAGAGAAGAATAAGAACGAGGAAGGGAGCCCGAAAGTGTTCAAACCGGTTGTGCCTTTTCCACAACGGTTAGCTCAGGCCAAAATCGATGAGAAATATGGCAAGTTCTTTGCCATGGTCAAGGATCTGAGCTTGCAAATCCCCTTCCTGGAAGCAATCGAAACAATCCCCTCCTATGTGAAATTCCTGAAGGTTTTGGTGACGAGAGGGTCTAGAAAGGAGAAAGTAGTGTTGACGGCGGAGTGTAGCACTCTCATCCAGAGGGAAAATCCGTCGAAACTTAAAGACCCGGGGAGCTTCTCAATCCCTTGCACGATTGGGGCGGTAAAGATTCATCGTGCACTCGTCGATCTCGGAGCGAGTGTCAGTTTGATGCCCTTATCGATGTAGAAGAGGATAGGAATGGGTGATTTGGAGCCCACCGGTATGACCCTACAACTTGCTGACCGGTCGGTCAAATATCCGGTGGGGATTGTGGATGACCTCCCCGTCAATGTAAAAGGGGTGCATGTGCCAGTGGACTTCGTTGTCATGGACATGCCTGAAGACGCTCACACCCCCATCATCCTGGGACGGCCTTTCATGGCCACTGCTGGCATTTTGATTGATATAAAGAATGGAAAACTTTCGCTAAACGTCAGCGGAGAAAAGGTTGAATTTGATATGGGGTTGTCCATGAAGTACCCCGATCCCCCAGATGACCCTCGGTGTAATTTGCTGGAGGTGGAAGAAGATAAAGCTGCTGAAGAGAGCTCCTGGGAGATTCTCTTAAGAAATCCCCCCGATAACTTGGGGGATTCAGAAGACCAAGACGGCCCCAAGAACAATGATGCTGCTGAGAAAACAAATGCAGCACGTACGACCCCTCCCGGGTTCCCTAAGGCTCTTCCTGCGAGGAGAACGGGGAAAGAACCCATGGACCTCACCAAAGACGAGGTCCGGATCCTAAAGAAGATGGCGGTAAGCGCCAATACGAAAGAGAAGCCCCCGGATCCCAAAAACAAGGAGAGGGTAGTCGAGCAAATCTTTCTCCAGCCGCTGACTACTCCAAAGGCCGTAAGCTCCGATGAAGAAGAGATTCCGAACTTTGGGCATCACCCGTATCAACCACCGTGAACATCACTTGCGGGCGTCGAGCCAACGACGTTAAACAAGTGCACTTCATGGGAGGCAACCCATGCTCTAAACTTTTGCCCCACTTTTTAGTGTTATTTTTGACTTTATTTTATCTATTTTTATAAATAAAATCAGCAGCAAGAACATCCGTTCAGGGACTTAGACAATCTTTTGGTTTTTACAGGAAACAAGGCCCCAACCGATCGGTTGATAACTCAACCGATTGGTTGGGATATATCGGATACAAGCCGCATCTGTCCCCAAATGAACCGATCGGGTGAAGAATGTACAGACCGGGTGATCTGGGGAGAATTCTCGGGAAATTTTTGGGAAATATCAACCGATCGGTTGAGTTAGAGCGCGATCGGTTGAGGCGACCGGGTGAGCAACCCTCAATTCTCGGGAAAATGAGTGGAGCGGCCAACCGATCGGTTCGCCTGTAGCGCTTATTCGGCAAGATTTTTCGACCTAACAGTCAACCGATCGGGTGACAAGTCACCCGATCGGTTCGACTTAAAACCCTATAAATACCCCCGACCACCCGTTCGCATTCACCCTCGCCCGATCGCCCATTCCGCCGTCGATTCACCTCCTCCTCCTCCCCAACGGCCGGAATTCACTCCCCCACGTCCCCCACTCCTCCAATACTCCCTCTCTCCACCTCCTCCATCGATCTCTCCATCATTTTCACTCTCTCTCCCCTTCATTTCGAATTTCTGACCTAATTCCCCCCAAACAACGCCTATTTCGAAAATTCTTGCTGAAAGAGGTTGCCGCGGCTCCACGCTTCTCTCATTGCACGACGTGGGGACATCTACGAGCAAGCTTCGCCATTTCGCTTGGGTACACTCGCTCCTACGCTCATATTTCTCTTTTTGCCCTATAAATTGTGCTTGCTCATTTTGCTTGTGTTAGTGTGCATTCATTACTTTTTGCACTCATTCATACATGCACACTCACGCATGGATAAGGATAAGGACAAGGGGAAGGGAATTTTGCGGGAGGAGGAACCATCTCTAAAGAGACGAAAATAAACACGTCCCCCTCCCCACACATGAGCACTGACACTAGGCCCTCCCCCGCCTGTTATCCCCCTGTGGACCCACTGTTGGGCCCGCATGGGTATATCTTTAGGAACCAGGAACACAAGGATTTTTATCGTAGGCTAACGCTCGAGGGCATCTATCAACTAAGTTCCCGCATACACAGTCACTCGTCGATCTCGGTGTCTTCACCGAAGTCGAATCTCTTTTCGCTAACTTAGGCTAGTTGGCCTTTCTTAATGCATCTGCCGTATCCTACCCGTCACTCACCCTCGAATTTCTCTCTACACTTGTTTGGGAGTCCGGGTCGATCATAAAATTCCGGGTGCGTAACAAGAGTGTCACCACAAATCTGAATACCATTAACGATATATTTGGTTTCACCAATCTTGGGGATGACTCCATCCGACACTACGGGTACACGCCCGAGTTTAACGTCGATCAATTCTGGTTCCGCCTCACACTTCTCCATAGCTATCCCCGAGGAAGGGCCAAGGCCTCCTCCATCATTCATCACGTGTTTCGTTTGGCCCACAGGATCATATCATCTGCATTTTTTCCCAGGGACGAGTCCAGCACCGTGACTATCCCTGACCTTTTTATCCTCTGGGCCATGACTTTCACTTTTGTCCGGGACGATGATGGGATTAGCTTCAGGGCCCCTACCGTCCCCATCCATGGCGGCGATTGGCTTGTTTACAAGCTTCTCGAGATCAGCCGGGCCAGTAAGGGGAAGTTTTGTTGTGGGGGCATCATTACTATCATTTGTTCTTACCCCCAATTTAATATTCCCATCCCCAATAATCTTCCCGCTGCCGCAGGACCCTCACAGCTAGATATTGATGTCCTGCGGCACATTCACATGATTAAACCCCACTCCGATGGCCGCTTCATCTTCAATTATGGCCACCCCCCAGCCCCTTACACCATTCTCCCCAACCCCGCTCACATGACCATAGCTCTTGTGGGAGATTGGACCTTCCCACCTGATCCGAACTTCCTAGCGGGGTTGCACCTTCCTTTCCTTCCCGCGGACGCACGCAGATCACCGTCCCCTGCCGCCCACTTAGGCGAGCAGGATATCCCTGTGTCTTGGGGAGATATAGGGGCTGGCCCGAGTCGTCCTGTTTCTGTTTCGGGGCCCATCACGTCTGAGCACCTCTTAGCGGCCATTTCTGGCCTTGTCTCCTGTGCCGGCATGACCACCGCCGCCGGCACCACTTCCACCTTACCAGCCGGCACCACTTTTGCCTCACGTCAGTCCACATCCTTTGGTCACCGCCAGGTCTCTGCCCGTCTTGGTCTTGAAAGGGAGGTCACTGGCCTCCGTGATCTCGCCATGTCCTCTGCCTCCTCGGACCCATCACCGTCCTCTTTTCTCACTCGCCCACGTTTCCTCGCACTTGAGAGGAACGTGGCTGCCATTCTTCGCCTTCTCACTCACATCCACGGTCCACCTCCACCTTCACCACCTCGACGATCTTCTCCTCCACCCTCCCACACATCCCCACATCCATCACCTCCCTCACCACATACTTCTCCTCCCTCATCTATTCCCATCCCGGTATCCACTTCCCCCCTCCCGACCACTTCCATCGCACCCACGCTACCTCCTCCCTCCTCCTCCATCACTGCATACGTGTGTCGGAGGAAATTGCCGGTACGCTCCAGATCTCTCCCACCACCACCCACTACCGTCACCACCATATCTTCTTCCCCCATTTCTATTCCTCTCACCACCGCCTTGATCGTCGTCCTACCACCACCACCCACCTCCACCGACACTCCTTCCATCGTTCACACCACCGCTGCCCCTATTCCTCCACCTCGTTCCCCACTTCTCCGCACACCCCCAGCCTCCCCTAACCACCCAGCCACACCCTCTTTCGAGGAGGACGAGGACTCACCTTCTCCTGCTTTCTGATTTCACCTTGTTTGTTTTTGACTCCCCCTTGCATATTTCTGCATTTCACGATCACATTTTATTCGCTAGCAATGTCATGTCTAGCGTGGGGGACGTCTATTTTGGTGTGTTGTCGTGTTTTGTTGTTTTTCTCATTTTTGTGTGTGCTTGTTTTTCCCCTTTTGAGTGTCGTGTCGTGTGGTTTTATTTCTATTTTCGTGTCGTTTGATTTTGATTTTGATCTTTCTTTATTTTCAGTTTCATCTCTGATTCCTCGTTTTCATTTCTTTTTGTGTCGGTGCGTATTCCCTCCATCTTCATTGCCCTCCCGTACTCACTCATATTGCATTGAGGGCAATGCAAGCTTCAGCTTGGGGGAGTCGCACTGTGTGCGCCATTTGAGTCCTTCTTTTTCGTTTTTGTGTCGTTTTCATCGTGTTTTTTACTTTTTCTTTTTTTCTCTTCTCTTCTTTTTATCTCTTTCTCCTAGAGATGAACCCTATGATGAATCGCCACAAAATCACACACACCTAGCATGACATCGATAATCACACTCACTGACCCTAGGATTTCGAGTCCTCTTGCATTTCACGCATCGTGGGTCCACTTAGCTTTTTGTGAGTCGTGCATCGTGCCTAGCTATTTGGTGTGCTTCTACTTTGTGATTTTACTTTATATACCTGGCCAGGAATGACCCCTAGATTATCATGCTTCGATTAGAATATGCGGTATTTATTTTCCCTGTCTGCTTCTGCATGCTATATATATATATCGGGTACTTCATTTCGCATGTGTCGGGATTCCACAATTAAGGACTAGGACAACCCATTTAGCCTATGCTCTATTTAGCGAGAATAGTTTCCTTTGCCCAAGTGTTTAGATTTCGACTTCTTTTTTGTTTTACTTGGTGCAAATCCCCTCGTCGTGTACCGTTCTCCCACTTGGGAGAGTACACATGTGTATAGCCAAAAACCCAAAAATAAAAAAAAAGAGAAAAGAAAAGAAAATCCCAAAAAGAAAAGAAAAGAAAAATTTTGTATAGCCAAAAAGCCAAAAAAAATGCAAATACCCAAAACCCAAAAAAAAAATTTCAAGTGTGGATATTTTTCCTATCTACCGAGAATAAAGAGAAGGCGAGAATTTGCACCGAGTGTTCTACTCCACATCATCTCAACCCCCATCGTTTTCGAAAACACTTGGCTTAGGAACTTTTTAGCTAGTATCTAGGCTATAGTGGCGTGATTTCCTTAACCCTAGTTGTAGAATCCCCGATGCATGATACGCTTCTATTCTTATACTCTTCTCATGCATGCTTGAACTAATATTCACCGCAATTTCAAATTCGAATCGGTATTTGGGTCGTTTCCTGGGTCTGTGTATATCGAGCTTTATTGCACATCGTAGATAGCGACACCGACTGCTAGCGCACGACCACACTCACTCGTGCTTCACCGCGTGGGCCCACGGCACTTATTTGGACTCGTTTTCCTAGGTTTAGTGATGTGATTTAACGTTTGCTTGCTTGGTGTGTCGTTTTTGATTTTGTTGGCTCTGACGGACGATCTAGGATATAGAGTTTTCTTTTTCTGTCACACCCCGCTTCCCAATATATGGAGGCGAAGCGTGAGAAGGTCCGCTCAGACTTGAAGCTGCAAAGCTGCAAGTCCGATAAGCGTCAATCAAATTTAAAACTGCAGGCCCTTGCAACGCGAACGAAACAAAGATAATAATAATGAAATGAGACAAAAGAAGCATATCAGAATATCCATAAAATAAGTTTCCAACATCACAGAAAAAAAACCACCAAGCTAAAAGTAAGAGACTAAAGGCCCAAACATGGCCAACAAAAGTACAAAGTACAACGACAGTGCTACGCACCAACAAAACTAACAAAAGGCCTAAAACAACATAAAGCTCAACAAAACTCAAAGCAAGGTCACCGGTGTCCACCAAAATCCTCCTGGCAATCATGGACTCAGACTCAGCGTCAGCGACTCATCACGTACACAGCAACGATCTCTGGCTCAGGGTCTAACATGTGACACCCAAAGAGAAAGGGGCACATGTCAGCAAGTCTGGAGGACTTGTGCAAGTGAAACTGAAAGTACAAGTAAGAGCAACCTAGCAGTTCTAGCATGATGCAATGACATGGCAGTTTAAGTATGAGTGCAGCAGGTAAAGAAAACAACAAGTAGCTAGCATGGCATGGCAAGTGTGGCAAGACTAATAACATTTACAAGGATTTCTCTAGTCACGTTTTCATGTCATTTGCAGAGTTTACGCCTTACAGCTGAAATGACTTTCTTTCACACTGATTGGCCGCTTAACTCCGCCCAACAAAACCTGTCACACCCCGCTTCCCAATATATGGAGGCGAAGCGTGAGAAGGTCCGCTCAGACTTGAAGCTGCAAAGCTGCAAGTCCGATAAGCGTCAATCAAATTTAAAACTGCAGGCCCTTGCAACGCGAACGAAACAAAGATAATAATAATGAAATGAGACAAAAGAAGCATATCAGAATATCCATAAAATAAGTTTCCAACATCACAGAAAAAAAACCACCAAGCTAAAAGTAAGAGACTAAAGGCCCAAACATGGCCAACAAAAGTACAAAGTACAACGACAGTGCTACGCACCAACAAAACTAACAAAAGGCCTAAAACAACATAAAGCTCAACAAAACTCAAAGCAAGGTCACCGGTGTCCACCAAAATCCTCCTGGCAATCATGGACTCAGACTCAGCGTCAGGGACTCATCACGTACACAGCAACGATCTCTGGCTCAGGGTCTAACATGTGACACCCAAAGAGAAAGGGGCACATGTCAGCAAGTCTGGAGGACTTGTGCAAGTGAAACTGAAAGTACAAGTAAGAGCAACCTAGCAGTTCTAGCATGATGCAATGACATGGCAGTTTAAGTATGAGTGCAGCAGGTAAAGAAAACAACAAGTAGCTAGCATGGCATGGCAAGTGTGGCAAGACTAATAACATTTACAAGGATTTCTCTAGTCACGTTTTCATGTCATTTGCAGAGTTTACGCCTTACAGCTGAAATGACTTTCTTTCACACTGATTGGCCGCTTAACTCCGCCCCACCCAGAGTTTACGCCTTACAGCTGCAGTTGCTGATCAGGCAGACTCCCAGCTGATTGGCCGCTTAACTCTTACCCCATCCCACGTGTATCGAGCCAGGGCCTTACCCCCGAACGGTAATGCTCGCTTCTGGATCACGAGCCAGGAAGTGTTTTTAACAAGTATGGCGTAGGGGTGCACCTAGCCAGGACAAGCAAGTACAAGTATGTAGCGTGTGCTACGAATGCAATATTCAACTTGGATGACATGTAGAATGCAATGCATGGCAGTTAAAAGTGCGTACAGATAAGGAAAGTAAACGTGACAGTTTAGTATGCATGAACAACAAGTTTAAGGGTTGGATCTAGCTTCGTTGTCAAGCTAGATCAATTAGGTGACGGATCTAGTTTCGTTGTCAAACTAGATCAAGTAGGCGTCTAGCCAGCTATCATTTCACTGGCTAGTCTCTTTTACGCTAAAAGCAAGGAAGTGGCCTAAAAACATGGCCCTACACAAGGGTTGGCAAGTTTCACTTGCCTGCAAATTCGACGTCTGGGCACACCGTCCAATGAGTCCAAAAATCACAATTATCCTACGTGCACAAGTCCACCGGCCTAAAGTCCATATTATTAATCTTGATTAGTGAATTTAAAACATTTAAAATACTTTAAAAATACTGATTTTAGTCTTGGTTAGCATGCAATTTGGTTGGGGGTCCTAGGGGTGCAAAGCGTTACCTCAACACGACGCGAAAGCTACACCGGCGTCGGGTAGCGACACCGGGGGTTGGAATAATAGAACGCGCTCCAAGTCCTGATTCCAATATAGTTTCCTCGCTGGAAAGTTCAGAGCTTCAACCGGAGCGACGGTTCCAGATTCCAAAGCTCGCACGTGCGACGACGGGCTACGACGTGCGACGACGTCGTACGCGACGAATCCTCGAAGAGCAAGCACCTAGGTGGGGCCCACAGTAGTCCTAGGGACCTTTGGGGGACCCACAATACCTCTGGAGAACTTGGGGGGCCTACGGTGGCAAGTGGTGCGACGGATGCGGGGTTGCGACGTATGGCCATCGGTCGTACCCTAGCCTGACCGAGAGAGTCTCTCGGTCAGACACAGCGCACGGCGCTGTGCAGCGCTGCGGAGCGGTGCAGCAGCGGGTGCGAGGAAATCCATCGGTCGGAGCGGTCGGTCGTCTCGGTCGGGTGCTTGGGCGGGCGTTGCAACGTTACAATGTTGCAACGCGGGGCGATGCGGGCGTGGGCATCGGTCAGACACAGCGGGCGGGCCGGTCGGGCGCTTGGGCTGCAGCGGAGCGGGGGAACGGGCGTGAGCGGGGGCGGCCATCGGTCTGACCGAGGGAATTCCTCGGTCGGACACAGCTTGGTGCGGGGGAACGATGCAGCGGCTGTGCGATGGCGCGGACGAAGCTTGGTGCGGAGGAAGCTGCCGGTCAGAGCGGGCAAACGGAGGCCGTTCTCTCGGTCGTGCGGCTGCTGAACGTCGCAACGTTGCGACGAATCGTCGCAACGTCCAATTTCAAGTTTGGAAGAGGCTAGGGCTAATTTCTTGCGAAAATAGGTCTTCCTAGGGGTTGCTTATATAGTATAGATGGGTTGACTTGGTCTAGGGCTAAATCTAATAGGATTAGAAGTTTAAAAAAGATTTAAAATTTGAAATTCAATTACTCCAACTCATCCAAGGGTTTGACCTGTTCCAAATGAGCTGGAAATTGGCTCAAAAATTCTTTAAAACGTTTAAAACTTAAATAAATTTTATTTGGCCGAAAATAATTTATAAATTAATTATTAAAAATAATATAAAACTTGTAAAAATTATAAAAGTGGTCAAATGAACTCCAAAAATTATAAAATAAATATCGGGGTGATCGTGATGACGAATGTGAGCTAACTAAGAAGACGGATCTCAGATTCGACGTCGGACGATGAAACTAAAAATAGAAACGTCTCCCGTCAAGAGTGAGAATCGTCACGTCTCATCGAGTAAGTTTAAATTGTGGGAAAACGACTCGAGAAACGTCGTTCCAAATTAGTGCCACCATTTAATACCCTCAGAGACGTTCGCAACGGCATATCACCCAAAAGTGTTCACGAGCAAACAAAGTCTAAAACAAACACGTGCACGGCCAAAAGCACGTGCACGAACAACGCACAATGAAAAGTGGTCGTTACATCCTCCCCACCTTAGAATAAAGTCCGTCCTCGGACTTTCTAATATATCTAGTCGCTCTAATAACTACCCCAAATCAAGTCACATTATATTTCAAACCAAGTATATTCATTACAAGTGCTCATGTATGCACTAGGTAGTCAAACATTATTATTACCAACACGTATATATATTTACATTCACGTACGTCATATAATTATGCCTATTGTAACCAGTCAACTCATACACGTATTTCAATCATATATATAAGCATGCATTCCTTATAAACTACTACCTACCTAATCACAAAACAATATTTCAGACACTTATATAAAGATAGTTTCACGCTTAGCCAATACAATCATCGCTCTACATATATGTAGCTACCTATGCACAAACATCAAGGGTATACTACCCTCTAATATTCATCCAATACCAAGCATCTCAACACATATAGTCACCCATACCATTATTAAATCAAGTTCACTATATCTAATATACATTCACCACTACTATAATTTCACAATATATAGTCATTCAATTACATGCAATTAGTTCACCATATATTCACATCACGTACGGTCCTATAACTATATTTACGACACGCCACATATGCCATAGTCATCCATACCTATATCTAAGCACATACTTACCCGTGCATGGTGCACTCCCATACACGCTAACATTTCATTTACGCATACCAATCATACCATTATATTACTAGCACACATACACACTTAGTTTTAACTAGTACGCATACGTTCACACAGGCAAGTCCTTAGTAATTAACTATACCACAAGACCAACACCTATAACTATATACTGGTGTAGCGACCCACAATCATGTGTGTAGCACTACCAGGTACAAACACTCCTATCACTATACATACATCAAACATTGCTATACTCAGACTACAAACATGCATTCAATATACTTAGAGTATACCCACTCAAGCTTGAGTGAGACTCAATACACATATTAGAATATTCTATATACGTAACACGACATTCATACATATACCAATACCACTCCATTATATATATGTGTATATATATATATATATATATATATATATATATATATATATATATATATATATCTACCAATACAACCATATGCATACCATAGGTCAATCACACTTAATATTTAGTCAGGTAATACTTACATAGTTCAATCACTCTATATACCATAATAATAATAATACAGACGTCAGCACACGTATATTTATAATACTCTCCCTAATACATGCATACGTATTCATCGTATAGTCACACCCATGTAACATATATATATTCGCACCATAGCCTACTGCCTATAATTGGTATACTAACACATCTATACATACATAATTAAGATGTGCAATAGTCGTGTATACCTCACGGTATGCACGCATGCAACATCCCGCGAAAGCAAACAATACCAATCAAAATTATAACCCTACTACCATATGTATAACACATATATACTCAGGCAACAAAACATGACTACTTACATATAAGCACCATATATATCTACCTACGAGCACATACTCACTCGTACTAGTATATAGGTCACTCAATAGGCCTACTCTCTTAACTGTACATCCACCTATTATTATTACAACCTAACATACACATAGCTTTACCAATCATTTTATTTCAACCATTATAAGTATCTCTTACTACATACACAACTTAGATATTTCAACGCTAACTCTTATATACACGGGCATCCCTAGTATAATATAACTATCCACACAACAATCCATAACTACTAACACCCAACAACTTCATACTATCACGAATAACTCCGAGTATATATATATATATATCACACAATAGGCAAGGACCAATATACTATGGGGGTACACTCATTCAAGCCCACGTACACAGCTTAGGTACGTGCACTATGACAACCTCACAAGGGTCCAAGGGTCTACTAACAACTAGAGTTGACACAGACATTGAAGGACCCTAAGGCCTAAGCAATAAAGAGAGGTCGAGAGCGTGACGAGGGAAGGATCGATAAGCACGAGTTCAGATAGGACGAATACAAGGAGACAGCTTGGTTAGACGAAGCATTGACTCAATGGTGATGTTTAGGTTGAGGGAAAAGGGAGATGTAGTGGTGCTTAAATAGGAAATAGGGTGAATAGCATAAGCTAAAGTACGTGGATTTAGAAAACTGTCGTTCTTCAAAAGTTAAAATCCCAGTCTGAAAAGAAATATTTGGAGATCGATAAAAAGAGTTGTTCAAAGTAAATTTGAGTCGAACATTCAAAATAATAGAAAATGGCCTATTGGTTTTAAAAATCATTTTGAAAGGAAGTAAAATCATTTACGCGAATATCAAGGACATGGTTTAGAAAATTCTATCAGTCAGTAATTTAATAAAATGTTGACCAAAAAGTTTTGGAAGGTCAAGAATGAAATCAAGTAGCGGAAGATTTAAACTCATGTGAAATGCTTTCGAAACTTTTAGGCTATGGAAGATTGAAGATAGTCAATTTGAAACTACTTTTTAGAAAACCAAGGTTTGCCAGGAAACGTAAAACTGATTTACACAAGGTTCTTAATATACGAGCACAACAAGTCTGGCACGGTTATAAAAATAGTTGAAATTCAATTTGGTTTAGAAATTTTTTTTTCTAAAAGCGTGTATGGTGAGCGGAAAGAAAATAGTAGTAACTTAGCATAAGAATTATCAGAATCGAATAGCAAATCTTTAAAATCAAATCAGGGAGGGTCTAAAGCAGGAAGCGGTTATGAAAATAGTAATTTTGCAAAAATCTGAACTAGTGAGAGCGACAAGCAAAAACCAACTTGCTGAAATCTGAAATTCCATGTGGCTTGAAGAGTATATTAAAAGTAAACACGATGTATTATTCAAATGGCACAAATAAGAAGGAAAATTATAAATCGAATTGGACAAACGGTTCGGAATAAAATATATGAAAAGACGACATGAGTACGAAAACATAGGCTGGGGAAAATATTATAAGCTAGAGTTCAAAATTCCGACAAACGTTTTAAAAATTTAAATCAACGAAGTAGTATGGGAAAGAGGAAATCAAAGAATACTTTCAGAAGATTCAGGTTTGTAACGGAGAGGGTCGAAAATTGACGACGATCGTCATGAGGCGATCTCGTGAATCGAGGGGAGGAAATTGGTCAGGTGGTCAAAGCATACATACGTCTAGGACATGAATCAGAAAAGTCTACGGAAACTCCTACGGTTGACCAACTAAAGATTTGAAACTAAGCACTTAGACTTCCTAAGGTGCTGGACGGTAATGAAATGCGTTCAGCTTGGTCCGAGATCAATGAACCCAAGCGAACGACAAAAGGAAATTTTGGAGGTCTAGTATGGTCAGGGTTAGGCAAGGACCACTAAGGTAACTCCTACGGCGATCAATTGCTAGAAGGGGGTCTAACTACCAATCGGAGGCTTCTAACTAGCAAGCACAGACGTCTAACTAAGTCCCTTACCACCTAGTGTCCTAAGAAATCGACTAGACTCAGGGCTTATGACTCGGATGTTGCAATTTATTTAATGGACATTCCGTTATCATCGTTGTTCCGTTAATTCGTAATTGCAAGACTGGACCTGCATGGGCCACCAACAAAACCTGTCACACCCCGCTTCCCAATATATGGAGGCGAAGCGTGAGAAGGTCCGCTCAGACTTGAAGCTGCAAAGCTGCAAGTCCGATAAGCGTCAATCAAATTTAAAACTGCAGGCCCTTGCAACGCGAACGAAACAAAGATAATAATAATGAAATGAGACAAAAGAAGCATATCAGAATATCCATAAAATAAGTTTCCAACATCACAGAAAAAAAACCACCAAGCTAAAAGTAAGAGACTAAAGGCCCAAACATGGCCAACAAAAGTACAAAGTACAACGACAGTGCTACGCACCAACAAAACTAACAAAAGGCCTAAAACAACATAAAGCTCAACAAAACTCAAAGCAAGGTCACCGGTGTCCACCAAAATCCTCCTGGCAATCATGGACTCAGACTCAGCGTCAGCGACTCATCACGTACACAGCAACGATCTCTGGCTCAGGGTCTAACATGTGACACCCAAAGAGAAAGGGGCACATGTCAGCAAGTCTGGAGGACTTGTGCAAGTGAAACTGAAAGTACAAGTAAGAGCAACCTAGCAGTTCTAGCATGATGCAATGACATGGCAGTTTAAGTATGAGTGCAGCAGGTAAAGAAAACAACAAGTAGCTAGCATGGCATGGCAAGTGTGGCAAGACTAATAACATTTACAAGGATTTCTCTAGTCACGTTTTCATGTCATTTGCAGAGTTTACGCCTTACAGCTGAAATGACTTTCTTTCACACTGATTGGCCGCTTAACTCCGCCCAACAAAACCTGTCACACCCCGCTTCCCAATATATGGAGGCGAAGCGTGAGAAGGTCCGCTCAGACTTGAAGCTGCAAAGCTGCAAGTCCGATAAGCGTCAATCAAATTTAAAACTGCAGGCCCTTGCAACGCGAACGAAACAAAGATAATAATAATGAAATGAGACAAAAGAAGCATATCAGAATATCCATAAAATAAGTTTCCAACATCACAGAAAAAAAACCACCAAGCTAAAAGTAAGAGACTAAAGGCCCAAACATGGCCAACAAAAGTACAAAGTACAACGACAGTGCTACGCACCAACAAAACTAACAAAAGGCCTAAAACAACATAAAGCTCAACAAAACTCAAAGCAAGGTCACCGGTGTCCACCAAAATCCTCCTGGCAATCATGGACTCAGACTCAGCGTCAGGGACTCATCACGTACACAGCAACGATCTCTGGCTCAGGGTCTAACATGTGACACCCAAAGAGAAAGGGGCACATGTCAGCAAGTCTGGAGGACTTGTGCAAGTGAAACTGAAAGTACAAGTAAGAGCAACCTAGCAGTTCTAGCATGATGCAATGACATGGCAGTTTAAGTATGAGTGCAGCAGGTAAAGAAAACAACAAGTAGCTAGCATGGCATGGCAAGTGTGGCAAGACTAATAACATTTACAAGGATTTCTCTAGTCACGTTTTCATGTCATTTGCAGAGTTTACGCCTTACAGCTGAAATGACTTTCTTTCACACTGATTGGCCGCTTAACTCCGCCCCACCCAGAGTTTACGCCTTACAGCTGCAGTTGCTGATCAGGCAGACTCCCAGCTGATTGGCCGCTTAACTCTTACCCCATCCCACGTGTATCGAGCCAGGGCCTTACCCCCGAACGGTAATGCTCGCTTCTGGATCACGAGCCAGGAAGTGTTTTTAACAAGTATGGCGTAGGGGTGCACCTAGCCAGGACAAGCAAGTACAAGTATGTAGCGTGTGCTACGAATGCAATATTCAACTTGGATGACATGTAGAATGCAATGCATGGCAGTTAAAAGTGCGTACAGATAAGGAAAGTAAACGTGACAGTTTAGTATGCATGAACAACAAGTTTAAGGGTTGGATCTAGCTTCGTTGTCAAGCTAGATCAATTAGGTGACGGATCTAGTTTCGTTGTCAAACTAGATCAAGTAGGCGTCTAGCCAGCTATCATTTCACTGGCTAGTCTCTTTTACGCTAAAAGCAAGGAAGTGGCCTAAAAACATGGCCCTACACAAGGGTTGGCAAGTTTCACTTGCCTGCAAATTCGACGTCTGGGCACACCGTCCAATGAGTCCAAAAATCACAATTATCCTACGTGCACAAGTCCACCGGCCTAAAGTCCATATTATTAATCTTGATTAGTGAATTTAAAACATTTAAAATACTTTAAAAATACTGATTTTAGTCTTGGTTAG
Organism: Scilla litardierei; assembly: GCA_030789695.1. NCBI lineage: Eukaryota > Viridiplantae > Streptophyta > Magnoliopsida > Asparagales > Asparagaceae > Scilla > Scilla litardierei. The sequence goes on along the minus strand of CM061138.1, from coordinate 136,106,148 downwards.
CATGCAATTTGGTTGGGGGTCCTAGGGGTGCAAAGCGTTACCTCAACACGACGCGAAAGCTACACCGGCGTCGGGTAGCGACACCGGGGGTTGGAATAATAGAACGCGCTCCAAGTCCTGATTCCAATATAGTTTCCTCGCTGGAAAGTTCAGAGCTTCAACCGGAGCGACGGTTCCAGATTCCAAAGCTCGCACGTGCGACGACGGGCTACGACGTGCGACGACGTCGTACGCGACGAATCCTCGAAGAGCAAGCACCTAGGTGGGGCCCACAGTAGTCCTAGGGACCTTTGGGGGACCCACAATACCTCTGGAGAACTTGGGGGGCCTACGGTGGCAAGTGGTGCGACGGATGCGGGGTTGCGACGTATGGCCATCGGTCGTACCCTAGCCTGACCGAGAGAGTCTCTCGGTCAGACACAGCGCACGGCGCTGTGCAGCGCTGCGGAGCGGTGCAGCAGCGGGTGCGAGGAAATCCATCGGTCGGAGCGGTCGGTCGTCTCGGTCGGTCGTCTCGGTCGGGTGCTTGGGCGGGCGTTGCAACGTTACAATGTTGCAACGCGGGGCGATGCGGGCGTGGGCATCGGTCAGACACAGCGGGCGGGCCGGTCGGGCGCTTGGGATGCAGCGGAGCGGGGGAACGGGCGTGAGCGGGGGCGGCCATCGGTCTGACCGAGGGAATTCCTCGGTCGGACACAGCTTGGTGCGGGGGAACGATGCAGCGGCTGTGCGATGGCGCGGACGAAGCTTGGTGCGGAGGAAGCTGCCGGTCAGAGCGGGCAAACGGAGGCCGTTCTCTCGGTCGTGCGGCTGCTGAACGTCGCAACGTTGCGACGAATCGTCGCAACGTCCAATTTCAAGTTTGGAAGAGGCTAGGGCTAATTTCTTGCGAAAATAGGTCTTCCTAGGGGTTGCTTATATAGTATAGATGGGTTGACTTGGTCTAGGGTTAAATCTAATAGGATTAGAAGTTTAAAAAAGATTTAAAATTTGAAATTCAATTACTCCAACTCATCCAAGGGTTTGACCTGGTCCAAATGAGCTGGAAATTGGCTCAAAAATTCTTTAAAACGTTTAAAACTTAAATAAATTTTATTTGGCCGAAAATAATTTATAAATTAATTATTAAAAATAATATAAAACTTGTAAAAATTATAAAAGTGGTCAAATGAACTCCAAAAATTATAAAATAAATATCGGGGTGATCGTGATGACGAATGTGAGCTAACTAAGAAGACGGATCTCAGATTCGACGTCGGACGACGAAACTAAAAATAGAAACGTCTCCCGTCAAGAGTGAGAATCGTCACGTCTCATCGAGTAAGTTTAAATTGTGGGAAAACGACTCGAGAAACGTCGTTCCAAATTAGTGCCACCATTTAATACCCTCAGAGACGTTCGCAACGGCATATCACCCAAAAGTGTTCACGAGCAAACAAAGTCTAAAACAAACACGTGCACGGCCAAAAGCACGTGCACGAACAACGCACAATGAAAAGTGGTCGTTACATTTTCTCTCTTTCTCTCTATTTTTCCCCTCCGAGCTCCTACTCTCACTCGTCTTCCTCGAGGACGATGAAGAGTTCAGCTTGGGGGATTTTGACGTGCGTTTATATTTCATATATTCACGCACGTTTTCTTTTGTGTTTCTCCGTATTTTCCGCCGTCTTTTATTCGTTTTCTCGTATTTTCTCGTTTTCTTTCACTTTTCTTTGTTTCTCCATGTTTGCAGGAGATTGCCCGTGTAGGGGACGTTTAACGACGATATCTCAAGTCCCCAGAGCAACGGGAGGAGTCACGCGTGATCCAGGGGGTCAAACGATGAAGATTACATCTTTCAGCCCCTCACCCGGTCGGTTGGTCATCTCCAACCGATCGGGTGATGCACGCGTGCAACACCCGGTCTCAGCCGGAGCTCAAGTGGAAGTCACCCGACCGGTTCACAGGCCGGTTCAACGGGGGCCAACTCTCTGTCTTTTCAAGCCAAATTCCAACCGATCGGGTGACTCTCACCCGATCGGTTCATCTGTAGCTGATGCTGAGGAGTCGAGACACGGGCACCCAACCGATCCCTTCACCCGATGGCGCCAAGATCCAACCGGTCACTCCAAGAACTCAACCGACCGGTTCATATGACCGGGTGAAAGTCCGTCGTTTTCTGTTTATTAATTGTAACGGATCACCCGATCGGTTGACTTGTCAACCGATCGGGTGATACGAGATCCTATAAATAGGACCCCTAGGGTTCCAGAAACGAGAGAGCTGCTAGTTTTTACTGTTTTCTCCTATTGTGACGGCTGTAATTACTTTTCTATTGTAAGTTTTCGGATCTTCCTTAAACTTTAGTATTATCTTAATTGCTCTACTACCTTCGCATTCCAATCGTCTGATTATGATTTCAACGGTTCATTTTCGTTTAGATCGCTTTTTAATGAATATTTGTGAGTAGTTCCCAAATCTGGGATTTTGGCGGAAACCCCTTCGGGGGCTCTTCCCGATGCATCCATAGGGTTAGAAAATCGATAGGGATTAGGAATCTAACGGTTACGCGGGGTGTTTCATTGTCATCGGTGGGAAAAAGACCACCTTTGACCATTGAGCCAAGGGGGAATAAACTTAGCGGTTGACTCCCCAGCCATAACTCACGCCCTTAGCGTAGACGCCGAATCCTTGCGCGCGGGAGCGGCAGGATGAGACGTTGGGAGTTATCGTTGCGAGATTAGTTCTCCCGGAATCGATCAGTGTTAATGGACACGGGAGTGCCCACTGATCGAATCCGGGAAGTCCGGTGTATCATCCTGGGCACCGACCGGAATATCGGGCCCATGGGATGCCGGTACCACTTTCAGAGGCAACGTCTCACCATTAGACCCTAATTCCGATCGCCATCCTACCCGTAGGCTGCATCGGCGAGAGTCGCTCGTTGGAGTGGAAACCAAAGTCCCGGGTTTATTTTCTTATTGTTCATACCTTGCATTCCTTTCCATGACAACCCATCAACCGATTCGGGCTAGCTCGCCCACGGGGTGATTTTGGTCCTCCTTGACACAAGCACATCCTAGCCTCCCTGTGTTCGACCCCCAAGCCACACTACAACACCGTGCGCTTGCGGTTACAAATATCTAAACCCCCACGCGGGTCCCCCGGCCATTTGCGGCTAGCAAACCGGGGGCACACGTCACCGAGTCGGTATTTTTACGAAAAATTTTCGAAAATTTTTTAAATAGAGCCACGCGGCCGAGTGGCTGCGTCACTCGGTCGAGTGACTTATCCTATAAATTCGAAAACTCGCGGATCAATTCCCAAAATTCCCAAAAATCTCCCAAATCCTTTCACTATCGCCCGAGCTTCTCCCCTAATCGCCCGAACCGCCTCTCCCTTCGCCCGAGCCGAACAGACCCCGTGCCCGAGCGGCGCACCCCTCACCACCGACGCCGCCTCCCAGTCACCGCCGGCGCTGCTCCCCCCTCCGCTGCGCATCCGCTATTTCGACTGATTTCTCCCCTTTTCTCCATTTCTCCATTTCATAAGCCCTATTCTGCCCCAAATCGAAATTAAACTTCTTACACTTCTATTACTCTTGATTTTACCCCAAATATATTGATATTCATTGCTAATTTGTCAATTTGTGTTTCAGGCTAGCTTGGAGGAGAATCGGAGGCAGATTTGGAGCTTCTCGGAGGAGGCGTTTCTCCGTTCACATCCACCGCTTGCATTCGCGTCATTCTTGGATACACTCGCTCCTTTTCTATTGCACTTCACATTTGTAGGCATGTCTCATGGCACACATGCCTCCACAGACTAGATCACGTTCGCAGGTGCCTGTGTAACGACTGGTTTTTGTATGATTGGATTATCAGTGTGTTTTGCTTGTGATGGTGGGTTCTCTCCTTGTGTGGTTCCATTTCCATAGTCCTCGCTTTCATTCATCTCGTTGAGATTTCCTAGCTTTTGTTTTCATTCCTTTTGATGTGATCTTCTAGCTTCTTCCTTAGAATCATTGAACTCGGAGTAAGTCGCTCGTGACGAGCTTCATACCGATCATATCTTAGCGATAAGTTGATCCTAGAAACCTTATAATTCATCCCGGACCTTCGCGCTCCATTTCGAGACTTTTCGTGCACGTTAGTTAGTTCAAGAAGATCAACCGACCGACTAGATTCCAAACTAGTCGGTCAGGAAATCGACTAGAACCGACTAGTTCATTCAATCAATAATTCAGGAGTTATTGTTTACTCTTAGTCGGGCTAAGAACAACCATCGACCGACTAGATGCTAAACTAGTCGGTCAGGAATCCTTCTCAGACCGACTAACTCTCATTTCCATGATCTCTCTCAGAATTCAGCCTTTAGTCGGTCAATGAACACTCACCAACCGACTAGTTCTCAAACTAGTCGGTTGACAAGCCTTCATAGACCGACTAACTCATAGTCCAGTTTTCCTGAGCGAGCTACTGTTTACTCTTAGTCGGTCTACGTTGATCAACCGACCGACTAGTTCCCAATCTAGTCGGTCACCAATCCTTCTTTGACCGACTAATCAGCCCAGGAAACCCTAGTTTTGCCCTAGCCGCCACACTTTTCTATAAATACACACCAAACGTTTTCTTCTTCTTCCTCCTCATCCCAAACTCTAATTTCTCTCCCATTGAGCCCCCTTCTTCCCCAAACCATTGATCCTTCATTCCAAGCTCATCCATCATCATCCAAACCCTCATTTCACATATCCTACCTCTCCTCAACCTCAAACCCCCATCAAATCCCCAAAAGCCTCATCCAAACCCATTTCTCCAGATTTTCCCCATTTCCAGATCTGAGCCGGATCGTTCTTCCGTCGTCGTAGTTCTCGACGTCGTTCCTCCGCTTCTTCACGGGTAGTATTCTTCCTTTAATAATCTCATAACCCACACTTGATATTTGTGAATCCCTAATAAAATGGATCATTAGAAATCGTAGGGTTCGATTGTGAATACGGATTAGTTACCATTCTAATGTTGTTTTTCCATGACAGTGATCCATTCCCGTAGATAATAATTTGTGTGATGTGCCTTCGTTGATCGTTCTCCTCGGTGCCAGGCAAGTGAAACTTGCCACTTAGGGTTTAGGCCATGTTTTAGGCCATTTGCTTGTTGTAGGTGTAAAAGAGACTAGGCGACGAAATGATACTTGCCTAGGCGCAAATTTAGGAACTAGCTTGACAACGAAGCTAGATCCGACATTTATCATGTTGCACAATTACCATGTCATGTTTAATTTCCATTAACGGTACACAAATTAATTGTCATGTCATTGCATTCGTTAAGTGTTTCCGTGATTGCGTAGCTTCGCTACGATACTTGTGTTTCTTGGCTCGTGTTCCAGAAGCGGGCCATGTGTTGGTTGATAGCCAATGCCCGAACTACTTGTTTCCGGCTAGGTGCACCCCTACGCCAAATGCTTATGAGTCGTGAACTAGAATGCGAGCTCCTGTGCGGGGCAACCCTGGCTCATTTACTGAGCTCGTGTGCAGGGACCCTGGCTCGTTTACATGTGGGTATTGGGGTAAGAGTTAAGCGTCCATTCAACTGGGAGTCTACCCGATCAGCAACTGCAGTTGTAAGGCGTAAACTCTGGGTTCTAGGGTAGTGTTAAGCGGCCAATCAGCGTGAATGCCAACCCGTTCAGCTGTAAGGCGTAAACATCTACAAACAACTTGAAACGTGACTAGTGAAATGATTGAGAATGTTAGTAGCTTGGCTACTCTTGACTTGTCCCGATAATTGTTCTCCTGTACTTATTGTTTCCCCATGTCTTGCTTGTGCACTCATGTTATAACTTCCATGTCATGCATACTATAACTGCTAGGTTGCTAGTTGTCTTTTCTTTCAGTTTCCTTTCACAAGTCTTTCCAGACTTGCTGACATGTGCCCCTCTCTCTTTTGGGTGTCACATGTTAGACCCAGAGCCAGAGCTTTGTTGTAGGGGATATGGTGTTGCTGATGCTGATGTTTGCTGTGGTGGTGAGTAGACACCAGGGGCCTGTCTTGAAGACCGCTCGTGTTCACTTCTTTGTTTAGGTTTGCTGTTAGTTGTTGGTGCGTGGCACCTTTGTATGTATGGTATACCTTGTTGGCCATGTTTGGGCCTTAGACTCCTTTCCTTTTAGCCTGATGGCTTTTCTGTGATATTGTAAATCATTCAATGGATATTCAGAGATTTCTCTTTTGTCTCTTGCCTTTATTATTATTGTTGTTTCGTTTGCATTTCAAGGACCTGCCATATGATGATTTATACGCTTATCAGACTTGGAGTTTCACAGCTTTAAGTCTGAGCGGACCTTCTAATGTCTCGCCTCCACATTTTTGGGAAGCGGGGCGTGACAGGTTTTGTTGGTGGCCCATGCAGGTCCATTTGCAAATGCGAACTATCGGAACAACGATAATAATTATAGAATGTCCATTAAATAAATTAGAACATCCAAGTTATAAGCCCGGAGTCTTGGTTTTTAGCGTTCCTATGTCTTAGGTGGCTGGTAGGCGTGTTAGAGCATCTGTCCCAGCTTGGTAGGAAATCCATTAGATCAGGACCATAGTGAGACTTAGTTAGAAGTTTGTGCTTGCTAGTTAGGGATCCTTGATTGTTAGCTAGACTCCATGATTAGTGATTTGTTTGATTGTCTTAAGAGTTACCTTAGTGGTTCCTGCCTAGCTCTGGCCATGATAGACTCCTAGGATTTCTTTAGCCGTTCGCTTGGGATCATCGATTCCGGGCCCAACAGAACATGATCTTGATTCTCTTAGAACCTTCCTGAGATCTATATTCTAACCCATTAGAAGCTTTAGTGTTAAGGTTCCCTTGGCCTTTAGTTAACCCGATGATTAGAACCCCCCCTCGATTCAATCTTTCCTGGTCACTACACTTTGGTGTTACTGACCGTAGATCTTCATCATGGTTTTCTTGCATCGTGATTTAGGTGCATGCCTCACACAACCACATTCATTGCCCTCGATTCACATGATCCCCTCCTTACTATTATCGTTAACCTTTCAAATCTTTCCCGTTGCAAATCTTGATTCTTCCAAAGTCGTTTTCAAATTTTCCCTTATTAAAAGTTTCCACTTGGTTTAAATTTTGTTTTAAACCTTCTTTCAATATATTTCCATTACTTCCATTTGAGCTAAAAGTCATTCTTAGATTTTGAAGACTATTTGGTCGTAATTTTAAATTACTATCTGGTAACTATCTTTCTAACATATATCGTCCGCACTTGATTTTAAACTTTAGTATTATTTCGATAATTCGATATACCACCTTTTCTACTATTGCGAAATTCATTTTAGCTATTTACCATACGTACTTTAAAATACTTCTTTGAAGATAAATAGAACTCCAATTAATTTATGAATATATACTAATTACAAGTTTGTCGTACCCGTACTTCAAGTCTTTTACCAACCCATTCTTGTGGCAAATCCTTGTTTCCCCTAAAATTATTTTCGATGTTCCTCTTTTGCTAAGTTTGAATTTGTTCGCGAACTTTTAATATATATATTAGGTTTCGTACTCTTTCGCGACTTAAATTTATTTGTTCTTTTCTAAACATTGAAACTTTTGTCGAGATTTTTGATTACTAGTTTATAATATTCTTCAGCCTATATTTTCATATCGATATAAATGACTTGCCTCTTTTCATATACCAATTTTCTTCTGAACCGTACTTCTGTTTTTCCTAACCTGAATTATAATTTTCTTTTCTTACTTATGCCAATAAAACTTATTCGAATACCGCATCATGTTTGCTTCTTATATACATTTCAAGTCACATGGGACTTCAGCTTTCAGCGAGTCGATTTTATGCTCAACTTTTTCCCTAGTTCAGATTTTTGTAAAATTACTTTTCGAAACCATTTCCTGATTTAGACCTCCAAAATTCGGTTTTAAAGCTTATTACCAATTTAATAATTCTAAATATGTATATATCCCCCCACTTACTTCCATACCACTAAGATGTTATTATCTTTCCATTCGTCATACATATTTCTAAAAATGATTTCTAAAGTAGAACTTCAATTAATTTTTATATATCAGTACTACGACCGTTATGCTCCTCGTTTCCCCTATTTCAGATTTTTGTAAAAATCATTATTTCATAACCTTTTCTGATCTAGACCCTCCATAAATTTGATTTTAAAGTTTCACTACAAATTTTGATAATACTACTAATAAGCTATTGTTATCTTTCCGTTCACCATACATGCCTTTAGAATAATTTCTAACCTAAATGGAATTTCAATTATTTTTATATATCAGCACCAGGCTCGTGGTGCTCGTATGTTAAGAGCTTTGTGTAAAACAGTCTCTTTTTGGCAAATCCTGATTCCTCTAAAAGTAGTTTCAATATTGATTACTTTAAATTTTCCCTGGCTTAAGGATTTTGAAAGCATTCAACCTGAGTTTAAATTTTTCAAATTAATTTCATTTCAAACTTTGCAAACGTTATTAAGTTACTACCATGTAATATTTTCTAAACTACGACCTCAAAATTCGTGTGAATGATTTACTTTCTTTTAATGACTTTACGTAAGCCAATAAACCGTTTTCTCCTATTATGTATTTTCGAGTCAAACTTATTTCAAACAATTTGTTTCGTCGACCTCTAAATATTTTTATACGGAAAGGGACTCCAACTTTTGAAGTATGACGGTTTTCAAACTTTTCGTATTTTAGAATATGTTATTTACACTACTTTCCATGTGTCCTAATGGAGCATCATCACATCATTATACAACCATTTTCATGCTTTTCGATCCTTCTATTCGTTACGCTTTTGATTTCAATTTCTTTCCTTTTGTCTAGCCAATAGAGCTTGTCGTCGCCCGTGTCAACCTTAATATAGTTTGGTAGGCCCCATTAGTGTAATTTGATGTGTCGTCGTAGTGTATTTAATTTCATGGTGCATATGAAGTGGTATGGGTGTTGGCATTTGTATGTTGTGTGTAGGTAATTTTCTGCTTGAGTATGATGTGATATACGTATGATAACAGAATGATAATTTTGATTGGTACTACTTATTTTATGAGATGCCGTATGCGTGTATACCATGAGGTGTGCCCGACTACTGCATATCTTAACTAATGTATGAAGTGAATGTGTATTGATGTACCAATTATAGGTGGATGGATATGGTATGAAGATATACGATGCTTAGGTGTGACTATAGGTAAATACTTTTATTAGGGAGAGTATTGTAATTATAGGTGTGCTGATGTTTGTAATAATATCATGGTATATGAAGTGATTGAAATATGTGATATTACCTGGTTAGATATTAAGGGTGTTTGACTTTTGATATGTATATGGATATGTTGGTAGACGTATATGCATTAGATAGTATTGGTATATGTAGGGATGCTGTGTTATGTATGTAGAATACTCTGCTATGATTTGAGTCTCACTCAAGCTTTAGTGGGTATACTCTATGTACATTGGTGTATTGTATGTGGTTGGTGTATAGTGATGGATGATGTATGTATAATGTTAGGATTGTTTGTGCCGGTTGTGTTACGCACACGATTGTGGGTGGCTATACCAATATATAGTTATATGAGTTGGTCTTGTGGTATAGTTATTCACTACGGACTTGGTTGCATGAATATATGTGTGATAGCTAAAGCTAAGTGTGTATATGTGCTGAGTATATAGTGGTATATATGAAGGTTACATTAGCGTGCGTGGATGTGCACCATGCACGGGTAAGTATGTGATGGTTACAGGAATTGGTGACTATGGTATGTGTGGTGTGTCGTGATTATAGCTATAGGACTATATATGAAGTGATAATATGGTGAAATGTGTGCATGCATTTGAATGACTATAAATTGTGAAATTATAATGATGGTGAATGTATATTAGATATAGTGAACTTGTTTTAAAAATGGTATGGTGTGATTACACTTATTGATTGTTTGGTATTGGATGTGCACTAGGAGATATAGGGAGTAGTGTATCCTTATTATTTGGTTCATAGGTAGTTATCTAAATGTGGCGTGAACTATTTGGTTGTTTGTGAGTATGTGCACCATGGTATGTGATAAGTATTTAATAGTTCTATAAGGATGTTGTGACTATATGAGTGATTGAAATACGTGTATGAAATTGTCTGACTATGATAGGTATAGGAGTATAATGTGCGTGAATAAATACATGATTGTAGAATAAATGATTGACTACCTAGTGCATATGTATAAGCACTTGAAATGACTATACGTGGTTGAATGATAATGTGATGTTGATTGAGGGTAGTTACTAGAGCGACTAGATATGTTAGGAAGTCTGAGGACGGACTTTATTCTAAGGTGGGTAGGATGTAACGACTGGTTTTTGTATGATTGGATTATCAATGTGTTTTGCTTGTGATGGTGGGTTCTCTCCTTGTGTGGTTCCATTTCCATGATCCTCGCTTTCATTCATCTCATTGAGATTTCCTAGCTTTCGTTTTCATTCCTTTTGATGTGATCTTCTAGCTTCTTCCTTAGAATCATTGAACTCGGAGTAAGTCGCTCGTAACGAGCTTCATATCGATCATATCTTAGCGATAAGTTGATCCTAGAAACCTTAGAATTCATCCCGGACCTTCGCGCTCCATTTCGAGACTTTTCGTGCACGTTAGTTGGTTCAAGAAGATCAACCGACCGACTAGATTCCAAACTAGTCGGTCCGGAAATCAACTAGAACCGACTAGTTCATTCAATCAATAATTCAGCAGTTACTGTTTACTCTTAGTCGGTCTAAGAACAACCATCGACCGACTAGATGCTAAACTAGTCGGTCAGGAATCCTTCTCAGACCGACTAACTCTCATTTTCATGATCTCTCTCAGAATTCAGCCTTTAGTCGGTCAATGAACACTCACCGACCGACTAGTTCTCAAACTAGTCGGTTGACAAGCCTTCACGGACCGACTAACTCATAGTCCAGTTTTCCTGAGCGAGCTACTGTTTACTCTTAGTCGGTCTGCGTTGATTAACCGACCGACTAGTTCCCAATCTAGTCGGTCACCAATCCTTCTTTGACCGACAAATCAGCCCAGGAAACCCTAGTTTTGCCCTAGCTGCCACACTTTTCTATAAATACGCCCCAAACGTTTTCTTCTTCTTCCTCATCATCACAAACCCTAATTTCTCTCCCATTGAGCCCCCTTCTTCCCCAAACCATTGATCCTTCATCCCAAGCTCATCCATCATCATCCAAACCCTCATTTCACATATCCTACCTCTCCTCAACCTCAAACCCCCATCAAATCCCCAAAAGCCTCATCCAAACCCATTTCTCCAGATTTTCCCCATTTCCAGATCTGAGCCGGATCGTTCTTCCGTCGCCGTAGTTCTCGGCGTCGTTCCTCCGCTTCTTAACGGGTAGTATTCTTCCTTTAATAATCTCATAACCCACACTTGATATTTGTGAATCCCTAATAAAATGGATCATTAGAAATCGTAGGGTTCGATTGTGAATACGGATTAGTTACCATTCTAATATTGTTTTTCCATGACAGTGATCCATTCCCGTAGATAACAATTTGTGTGATGTGCCTTCGTTGATCGTTCTCCTCGGTGCCAGTCAAGTGAAACTTGCCACTTAGGGTTTAGGCCATGTTTTAGGCCATTTGCTTGTTGTAGGCGTAAATGAGACTAGGCGATGAAATGATACTCGCCTAGGCACAAATTTAGGAACTAGCTTGACAACGAAGCTAGATCCGACATTTATCATGTTGCACAATTACCATGTCATATTTAATTTCCATTAACGGTACGCAAATTAATTGTCATGTCATTGCATTCGTTAAGTGTTTCCGTGATTGCGTAGCTTCGCTACGATACTTGTGTTTCCTGGCTCGTGTTCCAGAAGCGGGCCATGTGTTGGTTGATAGCCAATACCCGAACTACTTGTTTCTGGCTAGGTGCACCCCTATGCCAAATGCTTATGAGTCGTGAACTAGAATGCGAGCTCCTGTGCGGGGCAACCCTGGCTCATTTACTGAGCTCGTGTGCAGGGACCCTGGCTCGTTTACATGTGGGTATTGGGGTAAGAGTTAAGCGGCCATTCAACTGGGAGTCTGCCCGATCAGCAACTGCAGTTGTAAGGCGTAAACTCTGGGTTCTGGGGTAGTGTTAAGCGGCCAATCAGCGTGAATGCCAACCCATTCAGCTGTAAGGCGTAAACATCTACAAACAACTTGAAACGTGACTAGTGAAATGATTGAGAATGTTAGTAGCTTGGCTACTCTTGACTTGTCCCGATAATTGTTCTCTTGTACTTATTGTTTCCCCATGTCTTGCTTGTGCACTCATGTTATAACTGCCATGTCATGCATACTATAACTGCTAGGTTGCTAATTGTCTTTTCTTTCAGTTTCCTTGCACAAGTCTTTCCAGACTTGCTGACATGTGCCCCTCTCTCTTTTGGGTGTCACATGTTAGACCCAGAGCCAGAGCTTTGTTGCAGGGGATATGGTGTAGCTGATGCTGATGTTTGCTGTGGTGGTGAGTGGACACCAGGGGCCTGTCTTGAAGACCGCTCGTGTTCACTTCTTTGTTTAGGTTTGCTGTTAGTTGTTGGTGCGTGGCACCTTTGTATGTATGTTATACCTTGTTGGCCATGTTTGGGCCTTAGACTCCTTTCCTTTTAGCCTGGTGGCTTTTCTGTGATATTGTAAATCATTCAATGGATATTCAGAGATTTTGCTTTTGTCTCTTGCCTTTATTATTATTGTTGTTTCGTTTGCGTTGCAAGGACTTGCCATATGATGATTTATACGCTTATCAGACTTGGAGTTTCACAGCTTCAAGTCTGAGCGGACATTCTCACGTCTCGCCTCCACATTTTTGGGAAGCGGGGCGTGACAGCCCGCCTCAAATCAGAAGAGGACCAGTGAGCCTAGCACCTCCTCCGCTAGAGCGGACTCCTAGCCACCTAGCCCACCACCACCCACACTTCCGCCTCCTACCGCACCTGTCACTCCCCGCTTCCCAAAAACGTGGAGGCGAAGAGTGAGAAGGTCCGCTCAGACTTGAAGCTACATGCCGCAAGTCCGATAAGCGTCAATTAACACAAAGTAGTAGGTCCTTGTAACGTGACTCGGAACAACAATAACAATAATAGAGAAGGCAAATAAATAAACTATTCTTCTCATGTCCAAATATAATTTCAACAACCAGAAATGCCACCAGGCAAACAAAAGAGTCCAAAAGAAAACGGCCAAGCATGGCCAACAAAGGAACAACTAACACAAAAGGTGCTACTCACCGACAATCAACAACAACTAATAAAGAAAGGACGAAGGGAACACTAGGACTGGTCACCGGTGTCCTCGTACTCAACGTCAACAACAGAGTCGGGCACGAACTCCACGAACTCGTCGCTCTCAACAGTAATCTCTGGCTCAGCAACTAACATGCGTCACCCAAAGAGAAGGGGCACATGTCAGCAAAGTCTACAAGACTTTGTGCAAGGAAGCTAAAGGAAAGCAGAAACAACCTAGCAGTTCTAGAGTATAGTATGGCATGACATTTTATGCAATGAGCACAATAAGTAAAATAACAGCAGTTTATGACATGGCATGGATTATAGCATGGCAGGTAAACATGGCATGGAAAAGTTTAACTTGGCATGGTACATGTAACATTCAAAGGACAAGTACAAGTAAAGTAAGCACGTCGTGCACAGAGATTCCGCCCTTTGGCTAGTGTGGCTGTACGGGCCAACTCTTACGCTCAAGTGACCGTTTATCCCTACCCCTCCACGTGTATCGAGCCAGGGCATTACCCCCGAACACGAAATGCTCGCTTCTGGATCACGAGCCAGGAAGTGATTTTAACAAGTATGGCGTAGGGTTATGCCCGCATAACGGGTGCCTAGCCGGTAACAGGGAAACACAGATTGTACATGGATTTGTAGCGTGTGCTACGATGCATCATGCAAACATGATATGTAAAATGGATGCACATGACAATTATTCAAAATGAAATTGCGTACCGTTATAGAGAATTAAACATGACAGGCAAATGTATGACATGACATGTCAAGCGAAATTCTAGCTTCTTTGTCAAGCTAGAATTTGAATTTGCGCCTAGACCGTTATCATTTCACGGTCTAGTCTCTTTCACGCTAAAACAAGGTAATGGCCTAAAAACATGGCCTAAAGCAAGGTTGGCAAGTTTCACTTGCCTGGTTCCGGGATTGTTGCTCGACGAGAGTTCGTCTCAAAAATCGCTACTTTACGAAAATTAGGGTTCGCTGTTTTGGCAAAACAGAAAATTAGAATCAAGATCTAATCCATATTTTTGTATTGGAATCCTATAACATCTAGTAATCAATTTTTATTAGGTTTTCTAAATTACGGTGAGGGTTATGGGAAGATTAAAGGTAGATCTACTAACCGTATTTGTAGCGGAAGAACGACGATCACGATGCCTACGAACTGCAGGTAGAAGAAGATCTCGATGATTTCCGGATTGCCGTCTGTCACGCCCCGCTTCCCAAAATGGACGGAAGCGAAGCGTGACGAGGCCCGCTTAGGCCAGAGCTGAGAAGCTCGAACCCAATAAGCGTCTGTAGGGGTACCATTTTAAAAGTTTCAGGTTCTTGCATTTATAAAGTTCGAAACAACAGAAAGTACAGAAAGGAAGTTGCATTCATTAAATTAGAGATATAATATCCAACAAGTACAAAGTCTAAAAATGAGCCTAAGCGTGGCAACAAACAGTCTAAAAGCAAACTAAAGGTAGTAACCTCTGAAAGTGACGACTAAGAAGACCTCAAGGTCTGGTCCTCGTCGGGCGCGTACTCCAGGTCGACGTCCTCGGCTCCTCGTGCTCCAAAGCTTCTGCCTCGTCCACGAACTCTGGCTGAGCACCTGACGTACAGTACCCAAGAAAAAGGAACTGTACGTCAGGTAAAGTCTACAAGAAGGGTTAGACTTTACTGCAAGTGCACAGAACTTTAAACAACGGTTTACTGGTTGATTAACATGCTGGGGTTATAACTGAGTAACAAACAGAAGTAAGGCAGCAGGAAAGTAAAGCGCAACAAGTAGTGGTCGTAGCGTGTGCTACGAACTACGGGACTAACCTACAGGTGTCAAGACAAGACGGGACGTGACAGGACAAGACAAGACATGACAAGTGAGACACGAAAGGGTTCACGCCTTACGGTTCGAGGGGGATCAGACCCTCTTGCCGTGCGCACGCTCAACCCAACCCCAAACCCAGGAACTCAGGACAAGATTTACAGGGATCATTTCTGCTAGGGAAACATCCGAAACGCCCGAAGGCTTTTTGTGTAACAGGGATCACTTCCGCTAGGAAAGCATCCGAAACACCATAGGCTTTTTGTGTAACAGGGATCACTTCCGCTAGGAAAGCATCCGAAACGCCTGAAGGCTTTTTGATAACAGGGATCACTTCCGCTAGGAAAGCATCCGAAACGCCCGAAGGCTTTTTGTGTAACAGGGATCACTTCCTCTAGGAAAGCATCCGAAACGCCCGTAGGCTTTTTGTGTAACAGGGATCACTTCCGCTAGGAAAGCATCCGAAACGCCTGAAGGCTTTTTGGTAACAGGGATCACTTCCGCTAGGAAAGCATCCGAAACGCCCGAAGGCTTTTTGGTAACAGGGATCACTTCCGCTAGGAAAGCATCCGAAACGCCCGAAGGCTTTTTGGTAACAGGGATCACTTCCGCTAGGAAAGCATCCGAAACGCCCGAAGGCTTTTTGGTAACAGGACACGACATGACAAGTGTAGGGAGTTGTTATTCTAGGGTGTCCACACGCACGCAGACACATGATAGCCCTACAATATCAAAAGTTGTTGTTGTCAGGCTCAGACTTCGTCGTCAAGTCTGAGCCGTCAGGAGTCGTCCCGGACGCTTTCATTTCACGTCCGGTTCTATTCATTCACAGTCTAACAGTTCTAGCAATCTACGACCAAAGCATGGTCAAAACGCAAGTGGGTACACTTGCCTGAAACGACGAGTGCGTCGTCCTCTCAAAGCGTCTCGTCCAAGCGTCTCGTCCGCGGAAGTCCGTCTGAAATATCTCCACGGCGACGGTGTCAGGTCTCAATTTCATCAAATCCTATTAGGGTTCGTTTCTAGGTTATCGGGACTATCCTATTCGTCAAAAGTCACAATTTTGATGTTTTATCAACCTAAATCGCTATGAGTTTAGAGTTTTAGTGGTGCGGAAAAGTAAATTTAATTATAGTTGTCCAGTTTTAGTTAAGGTTCAGTTGCTACGGTGTGGGTTTCGCTATGAGTTTAGAGGGACCAACCTGGTGTGAGGAACGCTTATTTAATCTGGCGTCGGGTCTGGAAACGGTGACGGTGCTCGTGTCCCCGACTGCGGGTAGCGCAGTTTAGGTCGTCTCGAGATCGCCTTAGGAGTGTAACGGCTGCGGATAGCACATCTGAGAAGTCACGGCTACGAGACATCGTCGCGTGGCGTCTCGGCTATGGGTAGCGTAGCCGGGAGCGCTCTGGTACTGTATTGGAAGGGCGGGAAGCAAGCGGGGATGGCGAACAGCGAAGGCGGGCCCGATAGCGGTCCGCAAGCGGGCTAGTGGTGCCGAGAGACCGCTGAGCATCCAGCAAGAAGGGACTCAGTCCACGGGACTAAACAGCGAACTCAGAAAGTGAAACGTCAAAACGACGTCGCTGGAACACAACCGGGGACTGTCGAAGGGGTTTCCCGTCCTATGAGCTATCGTCGGGCTGTCTTTGGCCTGGGGCTCGGCCGGATCTCCGAGGGCCACCGGCGGGTCGCCGGCGAGTGCAGAGCAGTGGTGGCGGGAGTAGCGAACAGAAAAACAGCTGCGCAGCGCTGGGGGAGCGCCACGTGGCGGGATCAGGTGGCTTGCAGCGGCGCGGCTGCTAAGATCGCGGGGCGGTGGGCTGGGGCCGTGAGAGAGGGGAGCGGGGTGGCGCTCCGATTGGTCGCCGACGGGCTCGTGAGGGGATCTGCGATGGGGGCGATGGGAGAGCGAGGGTGGCGCAGTAGGGGGGCCTCGCCGTGGATGATCGCGAGGGCGGATCGCCGGAGGGTGCGGTAATGAGCGAGATGGAGAGAGAGAGGAACGGGGGAGCTCCGGTCGGTGGTTAGGCGGCGGTGGATCGCGGCTGAGGGCGGCGCTGATGACCGGTGTCGACGGCGCTGTGCGGGGGAAGCGAGGGTGAGGGGACCGCGAGGGGAGGCCGGCGTCGCTCGGGGCTGATGCGGCAGCGTGCGGGCGGAGAAGCGGGGGCTGAGGATTGCAGGCGGTGGCACGGTTCCGATCGGGGGCGTCGGAGTGAGAGGCGCAACGGCGGGATCTCGCCGTGGAAGGCGGCGAGGAGATTTTGAGAGGGGGCAGCTGCCTCTCGCTTGGTCGCCGGCGGAGATCGGGCTCGGGGTTGCCGATGTGACCTCGAGCGGAGGAGGCCTCTCGCGGGGGAGGCGTGACGAAGAGGGAGGAGAGATGAGAGGGAGATCGGGGGATTTTGGGGGGTTGATTTTGGGTGGCCGGCGGCTGCGAAATTTAGGGTTAGGGTTCCTTAGGGTTAGGGATTATAGGATTTATATATAATATTAATAATTTGATACATACCCAAGAGATTTATAGCTAGAAGGGTTTGTCAAAGGGGTGAGGGTGTACAAGTAGGGGTAATTCTAGGGGGCAAATAGAAAGACAGTTTAGGAAAGATATTATGAAGATAATTTGGGATATAGCCAGATTTGGCTAACCATTCGAATTTCGAAATTGATCAGGGCAAATCAACGGTCCAGATTTATCCAGGCGATAACTCTCAAACCGGACGTCGGAAAAATAATCCGAAAATACCGGGGCGATCGTGGAGACGAGACGCACAAATCTACGGAGCCTGATCGTGCATAACGCCTACCAAAAATTTACGTAAAATCGGAAACGGCGTTTTGAGTCAAAGGACTAAAACGCCCCTATCATTCAAAGTCGTTTTGCGAGAAAACGAGCCATGAGACGACGTTCCCAAAATTTACAATAAAATCCAACACCCCAAAATGATCGCAACGGCACATCGCATCGCAAATTTCGGAATCCAAAATAGTAAAATAAAATATGTGCATGATAAGGCACGTGCACGCAGAAACTACGAACGGTCGGAAAGCGACCGTTACATTCTACCCACCTTAGAAATGATTCCGCCCTCGGAATCACTCCTACTAAGACTAAACATAAAATCTATAACTACTCAAGCTTACAACTCCCATCTCTCACACCAGGATTTGAAATCCTATAACTTCAACATCGTTCCTCAAATAATCCATCACAATCCTTCTTTTCACTGGATAAAGCCACGGCTAATCTCACATCCTAACACCCAACCATAGATCCATCACTACTGTTTAAATTTCCAACTCCAAATCCTCATAAAAGAATAACAATCGTCTTCTCATTCCATACCGTTCCACTAAACATCATCGCTCAATAACATCTTCCAATTTCTCAATCTCTTCCCAATATTAATCAATCTCCAAAATTAGATTCTAGTCAACCGCCAATCTAAAAACAAAAACTTTGTCCAATCCTTTAATACCTTCACCAATCAACAATCGTCGTGTCTTCAATACATTCCTTGTCATATCTCCCCATGAATTTATCCGCCAAATAATTTAACTATCAGAATCACCTCTCATCCTACTCACTATAACTAATCCCAACCAATTTAAGTCCGACTACCTAACCATCCATTCATCTCAACACGTCATGTTACTCCCAATGTCTTCTTACGTCAACTCAACAATCAAGTCTCGATGCTAATAATAGCTCTACTCAATCTCATGATCACCCTAACTTATACTATACTCCGTAGCCATCCCTATCTACCATTCGTCTAAGCCTCAAATCTGTTAAGTTCTCATTTTCACGCATATAATCTCATTCAACTAGAATTCTCCTTTGAGTCCGTCACACATCGGTATTATAAATAAGTCTTGGACAGCTCACTCTTTATATCCGAAAGAAATTCTAATCCAACATCCTTGTGTTCCAAAATCAATTGATCATTGATGTAATAAAAAAAACTCGTCTCACCCTGAGCCTACCCGTAAACAAAATCCTATAACCATAATGGCTAGTCCCAAAACTATAACTACCAAAACATAACATTCCTAAGTGGAGAGAAAGAGAAGAGAAAAGGAAAACTTAAAACCAGTGACACATTTTTTTTAACATTTGAAAAACAAACGTGTGGAGTCGTGGTAATGGATGAGGAAGGATAATTGATTCGTGATCTTGTGCTAATTTCAAAAAACTTTAAATGATTTGATTTAAAGAAAACAAAAAGGTTTTTTTTTTGAAACGTATATAAGCAGCAAAATAGGCTAAACTAAAATACGGGAGACTAGGTCTAAGGAATTCTCCTGCTATGACGTTATCCACACAAATATGAATACCATCATTCAGTCAACTCCATATGTATGTCATGGACCACATAGAGAATGCATACAAGACACAAGAGACAAACATCAAGATCCTAAAGGTAACACACTTATACAGGTTTACACACTATACCTATATTTATACATCACGATGACCTCACGAACCAAAGGGCCCACTACTAACTAGAGATGACGTAAGCACTACAAGCACTGATGTCTACATAAAAGAAAGAGACCGAAACCAAAAGCGACACGATACTAGATCGAAAGAACGAAGTCAGATAAGGCGAGGTTAAGAAGATAGCCAGATGGACGGGTCAAAAATATTGCTTAAAAT
Organism: Scilla litardierei; assembly: GCA_030789695.1. NCBI lineage: Eukaryota > Viridiplantae > Streptophyta > Magnoliopsida > Asparagales > Asparagaceae > Scilla > Scilla litardierei. The sequence continues at coordinate 136,086,384 of CM061138.1, read as the reverse complement.
GACTGAACGATGAAAGAAAGATTTTGTGTAAAATATGGTATCATATACCTTTAAAAAATATATGTTCATATACTTAAAGTGGGTAGATGTAGCAAATCAAAGTTTTGAAAAAGTAAGACGAAGGAAGGATGGGTAGGGTGAGAAACGATTGTTTTGCAAATGAAAAATAAGTTTACCCAAAGATTTTGAAATGTGGTCAAGAAGAGCATAGAACTAGTATAATACTAATAATAAAATAATTGGAGTTCCCTCCAGTTTAGAAAATATTTTGAAAGCATGTACAGTAAGTGATTAGAAATAGATTTCGTAGTTTATAAAAATGGTATATTGAATATTTTTTTTCCAAAGTGGTAACAAAGTTTCAAAACTAAAATACAATGGATACGATTCGAAAGTAAGTACGAGACCGTAACTTAAAATTTAACGACCAAGAAGGTTTCAAAATTTGCGAAAGAATTTTAACTCAGCCGAAAGTAAGAAATTTTAAATATTTAATAAGAGTTTTTTTTAAAGAAGTTAAACTGAGCGAAGAATTTTAATAACAAATTCTGAAAATTACTTTTAGAGGAAGCAGAATTGGTCAAGGAAGGGATTCGAAGGATCGACGATAATCGTCGGGAAACTATCACATGAATCGGGAGACAGGAAAATGATTGCTTGAAGAATAGGTGTAGGATACGAATCGTGAAGGGCTACGATGGAACATTACGGCTGACAACACAAAATTGTAAAGATCAGGGCGACGCTAGAAGTCGGGGGTTCTAGTTATCGGGCCGTCTAAGGATCAGGATAACTCAGCTCTAAAACTTCCTAAAGAGCTAGACTATTATCAGGATCTAAGGGGGAGGTTCCTAAGAGAATCCAAGTTAGTTTCGCTGGGCCCGAAGTCCATGGACCCGAGCGAACGACTAAATAGGAGGTCTCTAGAAATCTAACATGATCAGAATCAAATGGGGATGCTAAGGTAGTCTAGGACGAGGACGAATAAATCTTAACCAAGGCGTCCGACTATCAACCTGGGTGTCTATCTAAGTCTTCCTACTATCTAAGACTGGGAAACTAATTCAGACTTATACGTGGATATTAAATGAATGCGGTACTTTTATTGTTCCGAACTTTTGCATGACCTGCATGGGCCACCACTAAAACCTGTCACGCCCCGCTTCCCAAAATGGACAGAAGCGAAGTGTGACGAGGCCCGCTTAGGCCAGAGCTGAGAAGCTCGAACCCAATAAGCGTCTGTAGGGGTACCATTTTAAAAGTTTCAGGTTCTTGCAGTTATAAAGTTCGAAACAACAGAAAGTACAGAAAGGAAGTTGCATTCATTAAATTAGAGATATAATATCCAACAAGTACAAAGTCTAAAAAGGAGCCTAAGCGTGGCAACAAACAGTCTAAAAGCAAACTAAAGGTAGTAACCTCTGAAAGTGACGACTAAGAAGACCTCAAGGTCTGGTCCTCGTCGGGCGCGTACTCCGGGTCGACGTCCTCGGCTCCTCGTGCTCCAAAGATTCTGCCTCGTCCACGAACTCTGGCTAAGCACCTGACGTACAGTACCAAAGAAAAAGGAACTGTACGTCAGGTAAAGTCTACAAGAAGGGTTAGACTTTACTGCAAGTGCACAGAACTTTAAACAACGGTTTACTGGTTGATTAACATGCTGGGGTTATAACTGAGTAACAAACAGAAGTAAGGCAGCAGGAAAGTAAAGCGCAACAAGTAGTGGTCGTAGCGTGTGCTACGAACTACGGGACTAACCTACAGGTGTCAAGACAAGACGGGACGTGACAGGACAAGACAAGACAGGACAAGTGAGACACGAAAGGGTTCACGCCTTACGGTTCGAGGGGGATCAGACCCTCTTGCCGTGCGCACGCTCAACCCAACCCCAAACCCAGGAACTCAGGACAAGATTTACAGGGATCATTTCCGCTAGGGAAACATCCGAAACGCCCGAAGGCTTTTTGTGTAACAGGGATCACTTCCGCTAGGAAAGCATCCGAAACACCCGTAGGCTTTTTGTGTAACAGGGATCACTTCCGCTAGGAAAGCATCCGAAACGCCTGAAGGCTTTTTGGTAACAGGGATCACTTCCGCTAGGAAAGCATCCGAAACGCCCGAAGGCTTTTTGTGTAACAGGGATCACTTCCGCTAGGAAAGCATCCGAAACGCCCGTAGGCTTTTTGTGTAACAGGGATCACTTCCGCTAGGAAAGCATCTAAAACGCCTGAAGGCTTTTTGGTAACAGGGATCACTTCCGCTAGGAAAGCATCCGAAACGCCCGAAGGCTTTTTGGTAACAGGGATCACTTCCGCTAGGAAAGCATCCGAAACGCCCGAAGGCTTTTTGGTAACAGGACACGACATGACAAGTGTAGGGAGTTGTTATTCTAGGGTGTCCACACGCACGCAGACACATGATAGCCCTACAATATCAAAAGTTGTTGTTGTCAGGCTCAGACTTCGTCGTCAAGTCTGAGCCGTCAGGAGTCATCCCGGACGCTATCATTTCACGTCCAGTTCTATTCATTCAGAGTCTAACAGTTCTAGCAATCTACGACCAAAGCACGGTCAAAACGCAAGTGGGTACACTTGCCTGAAACGACGAGTGCGTCGTCCTCTCAAAGCGTCTCGTCCGCGGAAGTCCGTCTGAAATATCTCCACGGCGACGGTGTCAGGTCTCAATTTCATCAAATCCTATTAGGGTTCGTTTCTAGGTTATCAGGACTATCCTATTCGTCAAAAGTCACAATTTTGATGTTTTATCAACCTAAATCGACCATTACCCTATGTGCACAGAAAATTTGTCCGATGGTCGATTTCTACGGTGAGCAGCGTTTTACTGGTGCGAAAAAGTAAATTTAATTATAGTTGTTCAGTTTTAGTTAAGGTTCAGTTGCTACGGTGTGGGTTTCGCTATGAGTTTAGAGGGACCAACCTGGTGTGAGGAACGCTTATTTAATCTGGCGTCGGGTCTGGAAACGGTGACGGTGCTCGTGTCCCCGACTGCGGGTAGCGCAGTGGAGGTCGTCTCGAGATCGCCTCAGGAGTGTAACGGCTGCGGATAGCACAGCTGAGAAGTCACGGCTACGAGACATCGTCGCGTGGCGTCTCGGCTATGGGTATCATAGCCGGGAGCGCTGTGGTACTGGATTGGAAGGGCGGGAAGCAAGCGGGGATGGCGAACAACGAAGGCGGGCCCGATAGCGGTCCGCAAGCGGGCTAGTGGTGCCGAGAGACCGCTGAGCATCCAGCAAGAAGGGACTCAGTCCACGGGTCTAAACAGCGAACTCAGAAAGTGAAACGTCAAAACGACGTCGCTGGAACACAACCGGGGACTGTCGAAGGGGTTTCCCGTCCTATGAGCTATCGTCGGGCTGTCTTTGGCCTGGGGCTCGGCCGGATCTGCGAGGGCCACCGGCGGGTCACCGGCAAGTGCAGAGCAGCGGTGGCGGGAGTAGCGAACAGAAAAACAGCTACGCAGCGCTGGGGGAGCGCCACGTGGCGGGATCAGGTGGCTTGCAGCGGCGCGGCTGCTAAGATCGCGGGGCGGCGGGCTGGGGCCGTGAGAGAGGGGAGCGGGTTGGCGCTCCGATTGGTCGCCGGCGGGCTCGTGAGGGGATCTGCGATGGGGGCGATGGGAGAGCGAGGGTGGCGCAGTAGGGGGGCCTCGCCGTGGATGATCGCGAGGGCGGATCGCCGGAGGGTGCGGTAATGAGCGAGATGGAGAGAGAGAGGAACGGGGGAGCTCCGGTCGGTGGTTAGGCGGCGGTGGATCGCGGCTGAGGGCGGCGCTGATGACCGGTGGCGGTGGCGCTGTGCGGGGGAAGCGAGGGTGAGGGGACCGCGAGGGGAGGCCGGCGTCGCTCGGGGCTGATGCGGCAGCGTGCGGGCGGAGAGGCGGGGGCTGAGGATTGTAGGCGGTGGCACGGTTCCGATCGGGGGCGCCGGAGTGAGAGGCGCAACGGCGGGATCTCGCCGTGGAAGGCGGCGAGGCGATTTTGAGAGGGGGCGGCTGCCTCTCGCTTGGTCGCCGGCGGAGATCGGGCTCGGGGTTGCCGATGCGACCTCGAGCAGAGGAGGCCTCTCGCGGGGGAGGCGTGACGACGAGTTCTCGCCGTGGAGAAGGAGATCGGAGGGGGAGCTCGCGGGCTGCGGCGGCGCCTCGTCGTGAGCGCGAGGGAGGAGAGATGAGAGGGAGATCGGGGGATTTTGGGGGGTTGATTTTGGGTGGCCGGCGGCTGCGAAATTTAGGGTTAGGGTTCCTTAGGGTTAGGGATTATAGGATTTATATATAATATTAATAATTTGATACATACCCAAGAGATTTATAGCTAGAAGGGTTTGTCAAAGGGGTGAGGGTGTACAAGTAGGGGTAATTCTAGGGGGCAAATAGAAAGACAGTTTAGGAAAGATATTATGAAGATAATTTGGGGTATAGCCAGATTTGGCTAACCATTCGAATTTCGAAATTGATCAGGGCAAATCAACGGTCCAGATTTATCCAGGCGATAACTCTCAAACCGGACGTCGGAAAAATAATCCGAAAATACCGGGGCGATCGTGGAGACGAGACGCACAAATCTACGGAGCCTGATCGTGCATAACGCCTACCAAAAATTTACGTAAAATCGGAAACGGCGTTTTGAGTCAAAGGACTAAAACGCCCCTATCATTCAAAGTCGTTTTGCGAGAAAACGAGCCATAAGACGACGTTCCCAAAATTTACAATAAAATCCAACACCCCAAAATGATCGCAACGGCACATCGCATCGCAAATTTCGGAATCCATAAATAGTAAAATAAAATATGTGCACGATAAGGCACGTGCATGCAGAAACTACGAACGGTCGGAAAGCGACCGTTACACCGTCGCCAAATCCGAGCTTAGCACGGTAACGGAAAAGCGATCCAAGGGAGAAGTTACGGCTGAAGGGATCTCCTGCGGCTGATCTAAAATGGATCTGGAGAATGGGGAATATAGGGCAAAGCTGGAGCAAAAGAGGATTTTGGGGTTTTTTTGGAGATCGACCGACGGCTCGCGGGGTGATCGCCGGCGCAACGGGGGGGGGGGGGGGGGTGAGATGGAGCACGGGAGGATGAAGGAAGGCAAGAGTAAGCTTGGGGGATGATTGGGGAAGAAGAACGGCTAGAAAATATGAAGAAAGAATAGAAAGAATCGGGGGTTTAAATAAAGAAAAGACGCGGCGGCTCCGATTAACCTAGGTTTACTGGGCAAACTAGTCGGTCAGTGAAGAGTGGTCAACCGACTAGTTTGGGAACTGGTCGGTCGGTCGTCTAACTGACACCGACTAAATTCAAACAGTGAACAGGGTCGGTACAGTGTAGATAGATTTAGTCGGTCTGTGAAGACCCATCGACCGACTAGTCTGGGAACTAGTCGGTCGGTGATTGTTCATAGACCGACTAAGGATAAAATTTAGATGGATATTTAGCACTGAGAGTTAGTTGGTCAGAGAAGGAATTCTAACCGACTAGTTTGGGAACTAGTCGGTCGGTAGACGTTCTTTGACCGACTAACCATAAACATTAACTCGACTGTACAGAAGAACTCAGAATTAGTCGGTCTGAGTACAAGTTCTAACCAACTGGTTTGGGAACTAGTCGGTCGAAGATTGTGCCTAGACCGACTAAACGTAAACAGTAACTTAGCTGAAATTATTAAGATGAACTAGTCGGTCGGTGAAGGGTTACCGAACGACTAGATTGCAATCTAGTCGGTTGGCTCTCCTTCATGATCCAACTAAGATGCACCAGAAGTGCCGAATCGAAGCGTGAAGCTTCGGGAAGATTCCTATGGCCTCTAGGATCACTCTAGCTCTAAAATATGGACGCTATGAAGCTAATTATAAAAAATTCTAACAGGGAAAGGCACATAAGGAGAGAACATCCAATATTATTCATATAATAGTCATTACAAAAATCGGTCGTTACATCCTCCCCACCTTAAGAAAAATTCCGCCCTCGGAATTTCCTAACACTCACGTGTCAGGGAACAAAAGTGGGTAACGCTCTCTCATCTCGTCCTCTCTCTCCCAAGTAGACTCTCCTGGAGAGCCGTGTCGCCACATCACCCTAACAAGATCGACGGTCTTATTCCGAAGTGACTTCTGACGCTTGTCCAAAATCTGCACTGGCTGCAGATCGGGGCGAACGGTGATCTCTGAGAAATCTACAGCGTGAGATGGATCACTGATGTACCGACGTAGCTGCGACACATGGAAGACATGTGAACTCCTTCCAAAGATGGCGGCAAGGCTAGGCGGTAGGCTACCTCGCCAACTCTCTCCAGAATGTCAAATGGTCCAATGTATCTCGGGCTCAGCTTCCCCCGTTTCCCAAAGCAAATCACTCCTCGATTCGGGGAAATCTTCAGGAACACATGGTCACCTGGCTGAAACTCCAACGGATGTCGTTTAGCATCAGCCCAATGCTTGAAACGGTCCTGAGCAATCCGCAGCCTCTCCCGTATGTTCCTCACAACATCCACAGCCTTTACGATCATCTCAGGTCCCAACAGCTCCCGATCTCCAATGTCATCCCAGCTCAGTGGCGATCGACATTTCTTCCTGTATAGCACGGTAAAAGGTGCCATGCCAATACTCGCCTGGTAGCTATTATTGTAGGAAAACTCCACGAGGTGGAGATGGTCCTCCCAAGAACCCTTGAAGTCCAACATACACGCCCTCAGCATGTCCTCCAAGATCTGGATCGTCCTCTAGGACTGGCCATCCGTCTACGGATGGTACGCCGTGCTAAAACTCAGACTCGTACCCAAACTCTTCTGCAGACTCTGACTGAACTGAGATGTGAACCTCGTGTCTATGTCCGACACGATACTCACAGGGTCTCCGTGAAGTCGTACGATCTCCTGCATGATTCACGTTACATCACTATCTAAACTAGGAAAAGGAAATTAAAACGGAGAGTAAAAGATTTACCTCCATGTATCTACTCGCTAGCGCCTCAGTAAACTGTCCTACTCAGAAAGGAATAAAGTGCACGGATTTGGTCAATCGGTCGACGATCACCCAAATTGCGTCATTCTGCTTCGGACTCCGAGGCAGTCCAGTCACAAAGTCCATAGTGATGTGTTGCCACTTCCACTCTGGAATCGGAAGCGGTTGTAGCAACCCTGTCGTACGCTGATGCTCCGTCTTTACCTGCTGGCAAACCAGACACTTGGCTACGCTCCGAGCCACACTCCTCTTCATACCATGCCACCAAAAGTTCAAGCGAAGATCCTTATACATCTTGGTCCCACCAGGATGCACAGAATACGACGAACTGTGCGCCTCAACCAACAACTCCTCTCTGATGTCTCTAGCTGGCACACACAACCTGGCTCCAAATCTCAACAAGCCATCCTCATGAATCAAGAAATCAGTCCGCAGACCGGCTTCCACCAGCTTCCGAATCTTCACCAACTTCGGGTCTCCAGCCTGTCCAGCCTTGATCCTATCCACGATCGTCGACTGTATCTGCATACACATCAACGAAGTGACCTCTCCAGGAAGAACAATTTCAATACCGGACTCGCAAATATCTAGCTGCAATCTCCACTGCGAAGTCAACAACATCACCGCCGGAAGCCTACTCAACGCATCAGGAACCACATTCACCTTGCCAGGGTGAAACTGCAAATCGATCTCATAATCCGCCATGAGCTCCAACCACCGACGCTGTCGCATGTTGAGCTCCTTCTGAGTAAAAATGTACTTAAAGCTTTTGTGATCGGTGAAGATCTTCACCTTCTCACTCAGCAGGAAGTGCCTCCAAATCTTCAGCGCAAACACGACAGCAGCCAACTCCAAATCGTTCATCGGGTAATTCTTCTCAAGAGCCTTAAGCTGACGAGAAGCATACGTAACCACGTGCCCATGCTGATGTAATACACAACCGAGACCTCTGCCAGAAGCATCACAAAAGATCTCGAATCCTCCACTCCGATCAGGCACATCAAGAACAGGGGCAGTCGTCAGCCTCTCCTTCAGAAAACCAAAAGCCTTCTCACAATCATCATACCAAACATAAGATACATCCTTCCGCGTCAGTCTGGTCATCGGCTCAGCAATACGGGAGAAATCCTTAATGAACCGTCGATAATAACCTGCAAGTCCAAGGAAACTCCGGATCTCAGATGCTGACCGCAGAACAGGCCACTCTCTGATAGCCTTGATCTTCTTGGGGTCCACCGAAATACCATCTCCAGTCACCACATGCCCGAGAAAAGCAACTCTATCCAGCCAAAACTCGCACTTAGAATACTTAGCATACAATCGATGCTTCCTCAAGATCTCCAATATTGTCCTCAAGTGCGACACATGCTCCTCCTTTGACTTTGAGTAGATCAGAATGTCGTCAATGAAGATAACGACAAACTTGTCTAAAAAGTCATAGAAGATCAGGTTCATCAGATTCATAAAAACTACGGGCGCATTGGTCACACCAAAAGGCATAACCACGAACTCGTAGTGTCCATACTTCGTCCTGAACGCTGTCTTCGGAACATCTTCCTTCCTCACCTTCAGCTGATGATAACCTTTCCTCAGATCCAACTTAGAGAATACCCTCGATCCTCCAAGTTGATTAAAAATATCATCAATACGAGGCAATGGATAACGATTCTTGACGGTCACCACATTCAACTCCCGGTAGTCCACACCCATGCGACGCAAACCGTCCTTCTTCTTCACCAGCAAGACCGGTGCTCCCCACGGAGACACACTAGGATTAATGTAACCCTTCAGAAGAAGTTCGTCCAGCTGCTTCCGCAATTCCTCCAATTCTGCTGGAGCCATACGATAGGGCGCTTTCGAAATAGGCTGCGCTCCCAGAATAAGATCGATCTAAAACTCGAGAGCTCGATCGGGTGGCAATCCAGACATCTCCTCGGGGAAGACGTCGTCGAAGTTACGCAATACCACAGGTCGACACTGCTCCATCTGCAAAGCAACGATCTCCACCGGCTTAGCCCAAAACCTGACCGGACCAAGCGAACTGCTGCCACGGCTGAACTCAAACACCGGATGTCCATGGATCTCGAACACCACCTTCTTCCCGTAACAATCGATCGTGGCATAGAAACTCCCAAGCCACTCCATCCCCAGGACAGCATCATAGTTGATGATGTCGTGGACGATAAAATCAGCGTAGAGCTCATGTCTACAGACCACCAAAGGGCAAGAATTACAACCACGATGCACCGAGACCATGCCATTTCCCGTAACGATATCCCAACTCTTGGGAAGAGGGGAAGTCGACAGGGAATGCTTCTCCACGAAGCTCTGGGAAATAATGCACATCGATGCACCTAAGTCAAAGAGGACTCGTGCAGGAACTGTGCAAACCAAAATCACACCTAACAGACAGTCTAACAATCAAATTCTATTCTAGCAAACATAACAAGCAATCAAAAAAATTCCGATAACAAGACTAACTAAGAGAAGAACAACTAGGTTGAGAGTTACATGCAATAACCTCATCCACAGCATCAGCCTCGACTGCATTCATCAGAAAAGCCTGCCTCCTCGGCTGAATAGCCTGTTGAAAAGCCTGCCTCTGTGGTACGAGAGGCGCTCCACGTCCAGCAGGTACAGGCGCCCTCTGCTGCAACGGCTGAGCTGCAACAGGTCCCTTCCACGGCTGCTTGGACTTCGGGCAGTCCCTCATGGTTTGCGCAGGATCACCACAAACCAAGCACTGTCCCATCATCTTCCGGCATTGATCCTTGACATGCCCAGTCTTGCCACAGAAATTGCAAGCCTTCAGAGTAGGAGGTCCTCCGGGCCTTTTGAACTGTACCGGCTGATTGGGCCTGAACCCTGGTCTCATCACTGCCCTGGCCTGCTCCACAGGCCTCTTCCCAGCTCCAGAAGCACATTCTCTCCTCTGGTTCACAATGCGCTCCTGCCTCTTTGCCAAGTCAACCCATCCAGCCGGGTCGACCTTCGACATCTTCAAGTTGTCCTCCATGTTCCTAGTCCATTCATCCGCAGCTAGAGGTCCTTCGGTCCCATCAAAGTAGGTGGGGCCCAGCTCCCGAAACTGCTTCGCTCCAGGCTCGAAGCGAGGGACATTCTGAACAGGCTGCGCTGCTCGAGCAGGCGGAACATTCCGGGCATTCTGCAGCATCCCCTGCTGCACCTGCATCATCTGATGCATCATCCGCATGATCTCTCCATTGGTGGGCTCCCGATCCGGCTCCTCGACACGAGGGGGCACACCACCACCAGCATGGGTATTCCGTCTTCCAGCCATCTATTGACGCAGAAAACGAAACAGATAAGACTCTCAGCCTATGACTCGGTGTCGAAATTGTTTATCGGACATTCTATAATTCTCATCGTTGTTCCGATTAAGTCACAGTTACAGAGTCGAGGACCTGCATCGGCCACCAAAGAAACCTTTCACGTCCCGCTTCCCAAAAATGTGGAGGCGAAGCGTGAGAAGGTCCACTCAGACTTGAACTACAAGCCGCAAGTCCGATAAGCGTCAATTAACACAAAGTAGCAGGTTCCTGTAACGTGACTCGGAACAACAATAACAATAATAGAGAAAGAGGCAAATTAATAAATTATTCTTCTCATGTCCAAATATAATTTCAACAACCAGAAATGCCACCAGGCAAATAAAAGAGTCCAAAAGAAAAAGGCCAAGCATGGCCAACAAAGGAACAACTAACACAAAAGGTGCTACTCACTGACAATCAACAACAACTAATAAAGAAAGGACGAAGTGAACACTAGGACTAGTCACCGGTGTCCTCGTACTCAACGTCAACAACAGAGTCGGGCACGAACTCCACGAACTCGTCGCTCTCAACAGCAATCTCTGGCTCAGCAACTAACATGCGTCACCCAAAGAGAAGGGACACATGTCAGCAAAGTCTACAAGCTTTGTGCAAGGAAGCTAAAGGAAAGCAGAAACAACCTAGCAGTTCTAGAGTATACTATGACATGACATTTTATGCAATGAGAACAACAAGTAAAATAACATCAGTTTATGACATGGCATGGATTATATCATGGCAGGTAAACATGGCATGGAAAAGTTTAACTTGGCCTGGTACATGTAATATTCAAAGGACAAGTACAAGTAAAGTAAGCACGTTGTGCACATAGATTCCGCCCTTTGGTTAGAGTGGATGTACGGGCCAAATCTTACGCTCAAGTGACCGTTTATCCCTACCCCTCCATATGTATCGAGCCAGGGCATTACCCCCAAACACGGAATGCTCACTTTTGGATCACGAGCCAGGAAGTGTTTTTAACAAGTATGGCATAGGGTTTATGACCGCATAACGGGTGCCTAGCCGGTAACACGGAAACACGGATTGTACATGGATTTGTAGCGTGTGCTACGATGCATCATGCAAACATGATATGTAAAATGGATGCACATGAAAATTATTCGAAATGAAATTGCATACCGTTAAAGAGAATTAAACATGACAGGCAAATGTATGACATGACATGTCAAGGGAAATTCTAGCTTCGTTGTCAAGCTAGAATTTGAATTTGCGCCTAGACCGTTCTCATTTCACGGTCTAGTCTCTTTCACGCTAAAACAAGGTAATGGCCTAAAACCATGGCCTAAAGCAAGGTTGGCAAGTTTCACTTGCCTGGTTCCGGGATTGTTGCTCGACGAGAGTTCGTCTCAAAAATCGCTACTCTACAGAAATTAGGAATCGCTGTTTTGGCAAAACAGAAAATTAGAATCAAGATCTAATCCATATTTTTGTATTGGAATCCTATAACATCTAGTAATCAATTTTTATTAGGGTTTCTAAATTACGGTGAGGGTTATGGGAAGATTAAAGGTAGATCTACTAACCGTATTTGTAGCGGAAGAACGACGATCACGATGCCTACGAACTACATGTAGAAGAAGATCTCGACGACTTCCGGATTACCGTCGCCAAATCCAAGCTTAGCATGGCAACGGAAAAGCGATCCAATGGAGAAGTTGCGGCTGAAGGGATCTCCTACGACTGATCTAAAATGGATCTGGAGAATGGGGAATATGGGGCAAAGCTGGAGCAAAAGAGGATTTTGGGGTTTTTTTGGAGATCAACCGGCGGCTCGCGGGGTGATCGTCGACGCAATGGGGGGGTGAGATGGAGCACGGGAGGATGAAGGAAGGCAAGAGTAAGCTTGGGGGATGATTGGGGAAGAAGAATGGCTAGAAAATATGAAGAAAGAATAGAAAGAATCGGGGTTTTAAATAAAGAAAAGACGCGGCGGCTACGACTTAACCTAGGTTTACTGGGCAAACTAGTCGGTCAGTGAAGAGTGGTCGACCGAATAGTTTGGGAACTTTTCGGTCGGTCGTCCAACTGACACCGACTAAATTCAAACAGTGAACAGGGTCGGTACAGGGTAGACAGATTTAGTCGGTCTGGGAAGACCCGTCGACTGACTAGTCTGGGAACTAGTCGGTCGGTGATTGTTCATAGACCGACTAAGGGTAAAATTTAGATGGATATTTAGCACTGAGAGTTAGTCGGTCAGAGAAGGAATTCTAACCGACTAGTTTAGAAACTAGTCGGTCGGTAGATGTTCTTTGATCGAATAACCATAAACAGTAACTCGACTGTATAGAAGAGCTCAGAATTAGTCGGTCTGAGTACAAGTTCTAACCGACTAGTTTGGGAACTAGTCGGTCGAAGATTGTGCCTAGACCAACTAAACATAAATAGTAACTTAGCTGAAATTATTAAGATGAACTAGTCGGTCTGTGAAGGGTTACCGACCGACTAGATTGCAATCTAGTCGGTTGGCTCTCCTTCATGAACCAACTAAGATGCACCAGAAGTGCCGAATCGAAGCGCGAAGCTTCGGAAAGATTCCTATGGCCTCTAGGATCACTCTAGCTCTAAAATATGGACGCTATGAAGCTAATTGTAAGAACTTCTAACAGGGAAAGGCACACAAGGAGAGAACATCCAATATTATTCATATAATAGTCATTACAAAAACCGGTCGTTACATCCTCCCCACCTTAAGAAAAATTCCGCCCTCGGAATTTCCTAACACTCACGTGTCAGGGAACAAAAGTGGGTAACGCTCTCTCATCTCGTCCTCTCTTTCCCAAGTAGACTCTCCTGGCGAGCCGTGTTACCACATCACCTAACAATATCGACGGTCTTGTTCCGAAGTGACTTCTGATGCTTGTCCAAAATCTGCACTGGCTGCTAGTCATACGTCAGATCGGGGCGAACGGTGATCTCCGAGAAATCTACAGCGTGAGATGGATCACTGATGTACCGACGTAGCTGCGACACATAGAAGACATGTGAACTCCTTCCAAAGATGGTGGCAAGGCTAGGCGGTAGGCTACCTCGCCAACTCTCTCCAGAATGTCAAATGGTCCAATGTATCTCGGGCTCAGCTTCCCCCGTTTCCCAAAGTGAATAACTCCTCGATTCGGGGAAATCTTCAGGAACACATGGTCACCTGGCTGAAACTCCAACGGACGTCGTTTAGCATCAGCCCAATACTTGAAACGGTCCTGAGCAATCTTCAGCCTCTCCCGTATGTTCCTCACAACATCCACAGCCTCCACGATCATCTCAGGTCCCAACAGCTCCTGATCTCCAATGTCATCCCAGCTCAGTGGCGATCGACATTTCTTCCCGTATAGCGCGGCAAAAGGTGCCATGCCAATACTCGCCTGGTAGCTGTTATTGTAGGCAAACTCCACGAGGTGGAGATGATCCTCCCAAGTGTTGGATATGGAAGACGTTAGTACACCCTTGTAGGGGATGTATGAGGGAATACGGACCTCGAACGTCGCATACATGAAGTCGTGTGCAAAGGGAATATGTTCCCTTGCGGAGAGGATCTCTAGATTGATGGGAAAGTCGCATTATATGTCCATAAGTGCATGCGACATATGGCTAATAAAGGGGTAATATCTTAAGCTTATATTGTACCTTGCATATGGTACAACTTAAGCTTATAATATGCCATGTACGACGGTACACCTTAGTTAAATTGTTCCAAAGGAACAATTACTCCTAAAATAACTACCTTGGGGGCTATAAATAAGACCCAAGGGTTAGCCATTTCCTTACACTTTTGCATGGCATTCTTGCATGCATTTTCATTCTAGCGAAGCTCTGCCGAAATACTTCCTCTCCCTTTATCCAAGTTCTTAATCTAAAAGTAGAGATTTAGATTGTGGATTTAGTAGCCTTACTCCGTTCGTAAGAAGACTCGATCCGTCGTGGCGAATCCGAAGGCGAAGTTCGTAGACTACCGTGCCGCATACGCAAGCGTAAGTCTTAACTTCATTTATCGATCCTAACTCTGTTTTGGCAGGATCCAACATTGGTATCCGCTACAAATATCCGTGACGTCCATCAAGATACAATACGTTTTAGAGGAGCAAGAAGTGCTTGAAACTCTAAAGAACGTAATGATTGAACCCGAGTTGATGCTTGGTCTAGGAAGAACAAGATAGCACGCATTACGTTATTAAGCAGTATGGCTGATGACATAATGCGCATCTTCCGAGAACATGACCTAGCCATGGACATATGGTCCAAGCTAGAGGAGAAGTTCGGTGGCACATCGGTGTCCAAACTTCGCTCCTTAACTATAAGGTTCGATTCATATAAGAAACGTCCAGATCATTCCATGGGGAAACATCTGCGACATATGGCGAACCTTATCTCGGAGTTAAAGGACGCAGGTCATGTGCTCACTGATGAGCAACAAATCCAAGCAGTTATACGTTCCCTACCAAATGGGTGGGATCAAATGAAGATGCATCTCACTCACAATGAGAGCATCAAGACCTTCAGCGACGTTTCCAAGCACCTCGAATTAGAGGAAGAGCGGCTTGCGGCTGCCAAGCCAAGTGCAGAAGTGCACATGGTTGCTAAATCCTCACACGGGCGAAAGAAACGGAAAGATCGTTCGAAGTTCACTAATGAACGTAATAAGCAACCTGAGTCTACCAAGAAACCCAAACATAAGGGTGGGCACAAGAAATGGCACAAGAAGAAAGACTTGAAGAGGATCAAGTGCTTTAAGTGCAACAAGCTCGGTCACTATGCTCGTTCGTGTACGAGTGGAGGCGACGAGGTAACTTGTAAATATACTAGTTACATATGTGTTTCTAGTTCAATATTTCTTGTGGAATCTAATCCATTTTGGATAATTGATTCAGGTGCCACCGACCACATAGCAAGGGACAGACGGTCCTTCGTGGAGTATCACCGGATACCCCAAGGAACGAAGTGGATCTATGTAGGAAACAACACACGTGTTGAAGTGAAAGGCGTTGGGTCTTGCAAGCTAGTCTTGGACAACGGCCGCACTCTCCTACTTCATGATGTCCTCTTTGCTCCAGATATTCGAAGGAATATAATTTCTGTGGTCGTATTAATGGGTCTTGGCTATAACTGGTTTTTTCATGATTGTAATGTGGACTTAAGTTGTAATAATACTCTTATTGGTACTGGGTTTGTATTTAAAGGATTTATTGTAATGAGTACAATGTATGATTCCTCATGTAATGAAAATTTCCTTATTGTAAATTCTAAGACTTATGAGTCTGATGTGATTTGTTGGCACGCAAGGCTTGGTCATATTGGACCAACGCGTATGGATAGACTTGCCAAACGTGGCCTTCTATCCAATGTTTCAAAGGTTGAAATGTCGACCTGCGAACATTGCCTTGTGGGGAAATCTTGTCGCAAGCCGTTTGGAACCGGCACAAGGGCCGAGGTTCCATTACAGCTTATCCATTCGGACATATGTGGTCCGATGAATGTCAAGACAAGACGCGGAAAGTCCTATTTCATCACTTTTATTGATGATTTCACCCGATTCGGACATATCTATTTGATATCCCACAAAAGTGAAGCTTTGGCTTGCTTTAAAAACTATATGAGTTTAGTGGAGAATCAATTAGATCGCAAGATTAAGGTCTTGCGAACCGATAGGGGCGGTGAATATCAATCAATAAGTTTTAAGGAACATTGTGATGAAAAAGGCATAGTGCATCAGGTAACTATGCCTTATACTCCTCAACAAAACGGTGTTGCAGAAAGGAGAAATAGGACTTTAATGGAAATGGTCCGTTCAATGATGGCGCAAGCTAACTTGCCAATCACCTTTTGGGGTGATGCATTATTGACGGCCGCTTTCATTTTAAACCGCGTACCCTCGAAATCAGTTAGCTCCACTCCTTATGAGTTGTGGAACCAAAGGTCTCCTGACTTAAACATTTTGAAACCTTGGGGTTGTGCATCCTACGCACATATTTCCTCCCATAAGTATGGCAAACTTGGGCCAAGGGGAAGGAAATGTATCTTTATACGATACGCAGAAAACTCCAAAGGTTATGTTTTTTGTTAGTCAGGAAGACAATGGTGGGCTAATTGAGTTTGAGTCGAGGGATGTCACTTTCTTGGAAAACGAGTTTCCAAGACAGGGCGAGATAAGTCAGGACTTATCTCTATTTGAGATTTATGATCAAGAAGGATTACCTCATTCGAGTGGGAGAATTCTTGGTGAAAACGAAAATACGTTTCAACCTTCACCAATGGATTATACGAATGACGATTATCCTATTCCATACGGGAATAATGATCTAAGTGGGAGCAATTCTAACGACATTCCAAGTGGGAGTGATATTAGAATTGATCTAAACTCAAGTAAACAAGGACTTGAAGAATCTCAAATACGACGTAGTAGTCGTACAAGGTTGGCTCCTCTAAGATTTGAGGATGAATTTCCACAGACCTTTATGACTTTACTACAAGAAGATGACGAGCCTGCTACTTTCAAACAGGCCGTATCTTGCCCTGCTAAAGACAAATGGATGGAAGCGATGCAAGAGGAGTTAGAATCCATGAAAGTTAACCAAGTCTGGGACTTAGTTGACTTACCCAGAGGATGTAGAGCTATTGGGAACAAATGGGTTCTCAAGATCAAGCATAAGGCTGATGGCTCTATTGACAGATATAAAGCTCGCCTTGTCGCGAAAGGTTTTACGCAACAGGAAGGGATAGACTACGAAGAGACCTTCTCACCTGTTGTTCGTTTTACCTCAATTCGCCTGATTCTGGCAATGGTAGCTTGCTTAGACCTCGAATTACATCAAATGGATGTAAAGACTGCCTTTCTCAATGGAGAATTGGACGAGGAGATCTATATGGAACAACCAACAGGGTTTGTAAAAGAAGGAAACGAACATAAGGTTTGTAAACTTCTTAAATCCATATATGGTCTTAAACAATCCTCGAGGCAGTGGTATATACGATTTCAAGAGGTTGTCTTATCAAATGGATTTTCCATGCTTGATGAAGATAACTGTGTATATATCAAGAGGAATAAGAACAAGTATGTTATTATGTCTCTATATGTAGATGACATCTTAATAGCCGGAAATGACAAGGGCTTTGTGATGGATATCAAGGCTTGGCTTTCATCAGTTTTTGAGATGAAAGACATGGGAGAAGCCGCATATATCCTTGGAGTTAAGATTTCAAGGAATCGTTTGAAGAAACTTCTTTCTCTTTCACAGGAGACTTATATAAAGAAGGTTCTAGAACGTTTTAATATGCAGGACTGCAAGTCCATTGATACTCCAATAAGCAAGTGCGACAATTTATGTCTGAAATCATGTCCGAAGAACCAAAAAGAGAAGGAGATTATGGAAAAAGTTCCATATTCCAGTGCAGTTGGTAGTCTAATGTACGCTATGATGTGTACAAGACTGGACATCTGTTTTGCCGTTGGAATGGTAAGTCGTTACCAATCCAACCCAGGGCAAGTACACTGGAAAGCGGTTAAGAGGATAATGCGGTATCTCAAAGGAACTGCAGACTTTACTTTATGCTATCAAGGAGATGCCTTGAGGCTCGAAGGCTACACTGATGCTGATTGGGCGGGTGATCTCGATGAACGACGATCGACCTCAGGATATGTTTTTCTACTCGGATTTGGTGCAATATCCTGGAGTAGCAAGAAACAATCCTGCATCGCACTTTCAACCATGGAAGCCGAGTTTGTAGCATTTAGCATGGCAGTCTAAGAGGCTGTTTGGCTTAGGAAGTTCTTAGACAGGCTAATTAATGCAAGTGACTCAGGTGCTGTACCTATACACAGCGACAGTCTAGCATCTATAGCCTATGTCAAAGATCCAAAATTCCATTGTAAGACCAAACACATAGATATCCGCTACAAATTTGCAAAAGACTATGATAAGACCAAGAAGGTAGACATAAGGTACATATCTACGCATGAGATGATAGCGGATCCGCTTACGAAGGCGATCCCCAGAGATGTGTTTTACAAACACTTATCATCTCAAGGATTGCGTAAGAGCTGAGTTGTACAAATGTAAATTCCCATGTCTGTAAATGATCAAAATTAATAAAAGAATAAGTTCTTTTTCAAACATTGCATATGAATTTCTTAATAAATGTTTGTGTACATTTTTGAAATCGCATCTGAATTCTAGTATGTCGGACAGATTGAGGTTGGCTCTCTCACATGAGCAACCGCCTTATTCTATCAGACGGATGGAATAGAGATGAGACCTGTTTGAAGTCAAAATCATCAGACGGATGATTTAAGAGTCATGACTTAAACAAAATGGTCGCATGAAAGATCTGCATCATATGGATGCTTACAAAAGATCTAAGAGGATTTTTTTGGAAATCCTATCTGTCTAAATGCGGGATGTGAGTCCAAAGGACTATTTGAGTAGAATAAGGGACTCAAAGTCAGACATTGTGGTGCCTGATCATCATCCTTACAACATCATTGAGACATACACTCCCTGGGAAAGGAGCGATGTTGTAATACGTGTTCATACCACGTATGCATTTCGACCACTGAGTTAGTAGCAATAGTGTTTGCTATTATGTGAGACTCAAAGGCCATATGGGCCTTAACTCTTACCCTCAAGGACTCCAATTGGTTTCTTTAGATTTGACGAGATGATCGCTATCTTAGCGTGTTACTTATGGGCTATGATAATTCGGCTCGGCGGGGCACGTTAGAAAAGCGAGTCTAGTCAAGATCAGAAGGTTCGCAAGAAGAGGAAGATTGATTTCATATTCACATTTGGACTTTAATGATTCAAAGCTGGCCAGCCAATTGTGATCCAGATGGGATTCAATTGTTGAATATAAAGTATAAGAAATGTGAAGAAATAATCTAGGGTAAAGCATGTGTTGAACTACTCAACTTTGCACCTTCGAGGTCGTTGTGTATCTCTAACAAGTGCACAACAACAGACTCTACGCACATGACGGTCGTACGGTCTATTTCTCGGTATGATAGATGAAAGAACTAAGAGAAAGACGTTCTCTTACAATCCCCTCAAGTGTGAGTGGGAGATGTTGGATATGGAAGACGTTAGTACACCCTTGTAGGGGATGTATGAGGGAATACGGACCTCGAACGTCGCATACACGAAGTCGTGTGCAAAGGGAATATGTTCCCTTGCGGAGAGGATCTCTAGATTGATGGGAAAGTCGCATTATGTGTGCATAAGTGCATGCGACATATGGCTAATAAAGGGGTAATATCTTAAGATTATATTGTACCATGCATATGGTACAACTTAAGCTTATAATATGCCATGTACGATGGTACACCTTAGTTAAATTGTGCCAAAGGAACAATTACTCCTAAAATAACTACCTTGGGGGCTATAAATAAGACCCAAGGGTTAGCCATTTCCTTACACTTTTGCATGGCATTCTTGCATGCATTTTCATTCTAGCGAAGCTCTGCCGAAATACTTCCTCTCCCTTTATCCAAGTTCTTAATCTAAAAGTAGAGATTTAGATTGTGGATTTAGTAGCCTTACTCCGTTCGTGAGAAGACTCGATCCGTCATGGCGAATCCGAAGGCAAAGTTCGTAGACTACCGTGCCGCATACGCAAGCGTAAGTCTTAACTTCATTTATCGATCCTAACTCTGTTTTGGCAGGATCCAACACCAAGAACCCTTGAAGTCCAACATACATGCCCTCAGCATGTCCTCCAAGATCTGGATCGTCCTCTCGGATTGGCCATCCATCTGCGGATGGTACGTTGTGCTAAAACTCAGACTCGTACCCAAACTCTTCTGTAGACTCTGCCAGAACTGAGATGTGAACCTCGTGTCTCTGTCCGACACGATACTCATCGGGACTCCGTGAAGTCGTACGATCTCCTGCACGATTCACGTTACATCACTATCTAAACTAGGAAAAGGAAATTAAAACGGAGAGTAAAATATTTACCTCCATGTATCTCCTCGCTAGCGCCTCAGTAGACTGTCCTACTCGGAAAGGAATAAACTGCGCGGATTTGGTCAATCGATCGATGATCACCCAAATCGCGCCATTCTGCTTCGGACTCCGAGGCAGTCCAGTCACAAAGTCCATAGTGATGTGTTGCCACTTTCACTCTAGAATCGGAAGCGGTTGTAGCAACCCTGCCGTACGCTGATGCTCTTCCTTTACCTGCTGGCAAACCAGACCCTTGGATATCTCCGAGCCACACTCCTCTTCATACTCTGCCACCAAAAGTTCAGGCGAAGATCCTTATACATCTTGGTCCCACCAGGATGCACAGAATACGGCAAACTGTGCGCCTCAACCAACAACTCCTCTCTGATCTCTCCAGCTGGCACACACAACCTGGCTCCAAATCTCAACGAGCCATCCTCATGAATCAAGAAATCAGTCTGTAGACCGGCTTCCACCAGCTTCCGAATCTTCACCAACTTCGGGTCTCCAGCCTGTCCAGCCTTGATCATATCCACGATCGTCGACTGTATCTGCATACACATCAACAAAGTGACCTCTCCAGGAAGAAAAATCTCAATACCGGACTCGCAAAAATCCTGCTGCATTCTCCACTGCGAAGTCAACAACATCACTGCCGGAAGCCTACTCAACGCATCAGGAACCACATTCACCTTGCCAGGGTGAAACTCCAAATCGATCTCATAATCCGCCATGAGCTCCAACCACCGACGCTGTCGCATATTGAGCTCCTTCTGAGTAAAAATGTACTTAAAGCTTTTGTGATCGGTGAAGATCTTCACCTTCTCACTCAGCAGGAAGTGCCTCCAAATCTTCAGCGCAAACACGACAGTAGCCAACTCCAAATCGTGCGTCGGGTAATTCTTCTCATGAGCCTTAAGCTGACGAGAAGCATACGCAACCACGTGCACATACTGATGCAATACACAACCGAGACCTCTGCCAGAAGCATCGTAAAAGATTTCGAATCCTCCACTCCGATCAGGCACAGCAAGAACAGGAGCAGTCGTCAGCCTCTCCTTCAGAACACCAAAAGCCTTCTCACAATCATCAGCCCAAACATAAGATACATCCTTCCATGTCAGTCTGGTCATTGGCTCAGCAATACTGGAGAAATCCTTAATGAACCGCCGATAATAACCTGCAAGTCCAAGGAAACTCCGGATCTCAGACGCTGACCGCGGAACAGGCCACTCTCTGATAGCCTTGATCTTCTCGGGGTCCACCGAAATACCATCTCCAGTCATCACATGCCCGAGAAAAGCAACTCTATCCAGCCAAAACTCGCACTTGTAATACTTAGCATACAACCGATGCTTCCTCAAGATCTCCAATACTGTCCTCAAGTGCGACGCATGCTCCTCCTCTGACTTTGAGTAGATCAGAATGTCGTCAATGAAGATAACGACATACTTGTTTAAAAAGTCATAGAAGATCAGGTTCATCAGATTCATAAAAACTACGGGCACATTGGTCACACCAAAAGGCATAACCATGAACTCGTAGTGTCCAAACTTCGTCCAGGACGCTGTCTTCGGAACATCTTCCTTCCTCACCTTCAGCTGATGATACCACTCCTTAGATCCAACTTAGAGAATACCCTCGATCCTCCAAGCTGATCAAAAATATCATCAATACGAGGCAACGGATAACGATTCTTGACGGTCACCGCATTCAACTCCCGGTAGTCCACACACATGCGACGCGAACCGTCCTTCTTCTTCACCAGCAAGACCGGTGCTCCCCACGGAGACACACTAGGATTAATGTAACCCTTCAGAAGAAGTTTGTCCAGCTGCTTTCGTAATTCCTCCAATTCTGCTGGAGCCATACGATACGGCGCTTTCGAAATAGGCTGCGCTCCCGGAATAAGATCGATCGAAAACTCGAGAGCTCGATCGGGTGGCAATCCAGACATCTCCTCGGGGAAGACGTCGTCAAAGTCACGCACTACCGCAGGTCGACACTGCTCCATCTGCAAAGCAACGATCTCCACCAGCTTAGCCTGAAACCTGACCGGACCAAGCGAACTACTGCCACGGCTGAACTCAAACACCGGATGTCCAGGGATCTCGAACACCACCTTCTTCCCCCGACAATCGATCGTGGCATAGAAACTCCCAAGCCAGTCCATCCCCAGGACGGCATCATAGTTGATGATGTCGTGGATGATAAAATCAGCGTAGAGCTCATGTCCACAGACCACCAAAGGGCAAGAATTACAACCACGATGCACCGAGACCATGCCATTTCCCGTAACGATATCCCAACTCTTGGGAAGAGGGGAAGTCGACAGGGAATGCTTCTCCACGAAGCTCCAGGAAATAATGCACATCGATGCACCTGAGTCGAAGAGGACTCGTGCAGGAAATGTGCAAACCAAAATCACACCTAACAGACAGTCTAACAATCAAATTCTATTCTAGCAAACATAACAAGCAATCAAACAAATTCTGACAACAAGACTAACTAAGAGAAGAACAACTAGGTTGAGAGTTACCTGCAATAACCTCATCCACCGCCTCAGCCTCGACTGCAGTCATCAGAAAAGCCTGCCTCCTCGGCTGAACAGCCTGATGAAAAGCCTGCCTCTGCGGTACGAGAGGCGCTCCACGTCCAATAGGTACAGGCGCCCTCTACTGCAACGGCTGAGATGCAACAGGTCCCTTCCACGGCTGCTTGGACTTCGGGCAGTCCCTCATGGTATGCGCAGGATCACCACAAACCAAGCACTGTCCCAACATCTTCCGACATTGATCCTTGACATGCCCAGTCTTGCCACAGAAATTGCAAGACTTCATAGTAGGAGGTCCTCCGGGCCTCTTGAACTGTACCGGTTGATTGGGCCTGAACCCTGGTCTCATCGCTGCCCTGGCCTGCTCCACAGGCCTCTTCCCAGCTCCAGAAGCACATTCTATCCTCTGGTTCACAATCCGCTACTGCCTCTTCGCCAAGTCAACCCATCCAGCCGGGTCGACCTTCGACATCTTCAAGTTGTCCTCCTTGTTCCTAGTCCTCCGATATCCTCCACCCATGCCTTTGCATTGCATAGCGCCTTATGGCGACCACTTCCCTAGCGAAGTATGAGTCGGGGACGATGTCGATGCCTCAGTCGGGGCGATGTGGGAGCACTCTCGGAAGCACACTTACTGAGTCCACTACCACCACCACTACCACCACCACCACCACTGTGCCGTTGACCGTTGATCCCATTTCTTTTGTGAGTTTCGAAAGTGCCCCCACCACTATTCTTGGGAGAGGCGAGCCCTCCTTCGTTTCCACAGCCGAGACCCTGTCCACTCTATATTCTTGACCCCTGGGTCATTCTCTGTTGACTTCACGGCCTCCCCAATCGTCGACACTACTGTCTCCGCTGCCATTGTCTTCACCGAGAGTGTCGTGACGTCTGTCCGTATTTCTGTGTCAGTGACCTCTCCACCCTTCTCGACCTCTATTACCACTTCTGTTTATATCGCTGCTCACACTTCTGAGAGCATTCCTGTGTCTCGGTGTCCCATATAGGCTGAGCATCTTTTAGTGAGCACAGCACCACAGCCCCACCCTGTAGTGGCACCACTAGTCTACGGTAGCCGTGCTAGGCAGCCCCGATCCCCACCTGTTCGACCCTCTGCCCCTCCTCCCCCTGACACCCTAGTTCAGCACCTGCGTGCTCTAGAGGGGGCTGTTAGTGGGCTCAGAGGAGATTTTCGGGCCCTCTCAGCTACCGTTAGCACTGTGCAGTCTCGCGTCGCTCTACTCCCTGGTATTCAGGCTAGCCTGAACCAGATTCTTGCGTAATTGTCACAGCCTCCACCTGCCGATGCCCGTCCCATTTCACAGCAGCCTCCACCACCACCTCTCCTACCACAGGACGGTGCTAGTGCTCCACCACCAGCTTAGGCACACACTTGATGCCTTTCACACTTTTGCCGCTGTTGTGATGGATATCATTTTTTTCTGTTGATTATGCACCCCTACTCCACACACATTTTGGTCACTTTTTATTCGTATTTGTCTATATCATTTTGTTCGTATTTGTATTTCCATCTCATTTTCTTTTGTTTTCTTACTTTATCATGCATGCATCCTCACCCACCCCACCCATATCATATCTCTCCTTGTGCCACACTTAGCACATTGAGGACACTGTAGTTTAGCTTGGGGAGTGAGTGTCTCACGCACTTTTCATTTCTTTATTTTTATTCATTTTTTCACCTTTCTTTATTTTACACTTATTCTCACCCACGTTTTCATCTTTCCTCAGGCATCACGTTTTTTTTTATTTTTTGTGTGCTGCATATGTATAATAGTTCTTATTTTTCCTTTATCTGTATCTCTTTTATCCTTTTGTCTAGAGATGAATTTTCTGTGATAATGATGACATGGAATTAGCTTACCTCTATATGCATATTATTTTGTCATGCCATCGTTTTTATTTCAGATATCATATGCTATACTTTGCTATGCATTCGAGATAGTAACATGCACCTTCATTATATGAATGTGAATGAAATTCTACCATTAGTTGAGTCTGATGATTTATATTGTATACTTTTCATAGAAAACACACCAAGCTTCACGCATTGATTGCCTATATTTGGAGTACTGCTTTGTTGTCTGATGTCACTGCTTTTTGCATGAAAATTGTACGCTTGACTTTCAGGTTGATTGAATGTATGACATTTTGATATAACTGGATTAGTTTACTTTCTGAAATCAAACTGAGTAGATTACATTACTCTGCTGAAAGTCGTCATGCACATTCTAAAGAGTGAACTGAGCATTGCATATTTTTCTTTCTCCACATATCTTGGACATCATTTCTATACTTAAAATCATTGGTGAATCTCCCTTTAGCAATTCTTATATTGGCATCTTCCCCTTGCTATAAAGTCCATGCTCCAACACCCCAAAATGAACAAAGAAAAAAAATACATGCATATCTCTCTATCCTTTGATTTGGGATTGTTATTGTATATATTGATTTCAAAAGAAAAAAAGAGAAAAACAAAAGAAAAGAAAAAAAATAAGGGAATCAAAAAAGAAGTTCATACATGATCCCATTTCTTTCTTTCTTTCTTCCCTCTCTTATTTTTATTTTTCTTGGAGCTTCAAAAATGGGAAGAGTTGTATTGTTCTATTTGATGCCACCACGCTTATAGATAAGCTTGGGGGAGAGGATCCAATGATGTGTGAGAGAGTGACCACTTGTGTGTGCATGACGACCTAAGCTAGGTAATTTTCTATACTCAGGGAGATTACTAGAAGTACTACGAAATCCACGAATTGAAATTTGGCATGCATTTCATGAATACCATTCCTTTCAATTCTTATTGCTCCATATTGTGTGATACCTCTTATACTCCAAATAGAAAGCGATCAATTGAAAAGTGTGCGATCTATGATTATGTATATCACTTTAGATGCCTCAGACGATGCTAATTCTAGAATGATTTCATGTTTCATATCGTTTTGATATTCTTGGGTTTTTATATCGAATGCATTTATATATGATTATGATATCGAGATAAAAATCTTTGGCATGTTTTTAATCGTCGTATGCTATTTGAGTAAGCAGCTCCACGTCCTGATAAAATGATCTAGCACCTCTCTCTTCGTTTTCTTTTCTATCTTCTTTCTCTTTTTTCCTTATTTTTCCGCCGGTTTCGCCTTTTACTCATCTTCCTCGAGGACGAATAAGAGGTAAGATTGGGGGATTTTGATCGCTCCTTATTTTACACCTTTCTTTCTGCATGTTTTCATGTCATTTCGATCGCCCATATTGTGTTTTTCACTATTATTCGACGATATCGCGTTACTTTTCACTATTTCTTATTTTTGTCGGATTTCAGGAAATATGGATCGATGTGGAGCAAAAATGAGATCAAGGGACTTTCACGCGCACCGGAGCGTCGCCCACGGCCTTATTGGGAAGCTAGCAGTGCTAGATGATGGGTGGAAGAGGAAGAAGTTCGATAGAATCAACGAGGAGACAAGGAGGAGAAGAAAAGAGCCCAGAAACAGCTCACTCGGCCGACCAGAGAGTTCACTCGGCCGAGTGAAGGAGCGCGTTCGACCGAGTGAAACGGATACATGACTGCCAATTTTCAAAGTTCACTCGGCCGACCAAGAAAACCCACTCGGCCGAATGGAGAAGCCCACTCGCTCGAGTATAACAGGGTTTTTCTCCCGAAAATCATTTGACTTACTGGAATTTGGAGAAGACCCACTCGGTCGAGCAAGAAAGCTCACTTGGCCGAATGAGAAAGCCACTCGCCCGAGTGTAATAGGGTGACAGACCCCCGAACCCCCCATATTCTCTGTTTTTTATTGGGGTTGTCACTCGGTCGAGTGACATGTTCCACTCGGTCGAGTAGCGCAGTCCGACTGTGTCACGAATTAGGGGTTTTGGCTGTGCCAGGGGCAAATCTATCAGGAATTTCTGGACGATTTTGACTTGTATTTAAGTCTAATTTTATTCCTAGTTTGAGGAGAGACTTGAAGTTAATTTTGACAGCTATTCTTATTGTAATTTCTCAGCTAGAGATCATAGACGCGCCATTTGGTTTGTTCTTTCTATCTAAAATTCTTGTTTTTATGAATTAGTTTCTTTTAACTATGAATTGTGCTATGATCTTATTCTTTATTTCTGAGATTTCTATGATGAATTGTGAGTAGTTTCGCCGTTCTAGGCCATGGGGATGAACCCTATGGATTCGATCTTAGAATTGTGATGAATGAATTGAATTGTTGCTAGGATTGATAGACGGTTAGGTTGTGATTGATTTACTATGAGTAGCTAAGAATTTTCATTGATTGGGGTTTGCAAGAGATTGGATTTCAATCGACGGGAAGGCCTAGATATTCGATTTAGGTTTATAATCGAGATCCACTAGACTTGGTTTGTAAGAGATTGGACCAAAGCTTGGATTTTTATTATAAATCTATACTAATATTCGTTTGCAAGAGATTGGCCGAATAAGAACTATCATAACCTAGATCGTAGCTCGAGTTTGCACGAGAGTGGGCTCGAGGTGCGATTGGACGATAATGTCGATCTTCATGCTAGTGGCTTAGGTTAGGGTTTGCACAAGAGTGGGCCCTAATCTACGTTGCTATAGACCGGCAATAGCGTGAGAGCGTGAGCTTGGTTCTATATTCAGTTACAGCTAGTTCACCTATATTCAACATTAGCAAAATTGAGATTCATGATCCACAAGGATAAGTGACGATCCGTAGCAGGAATTCCCTAGCCCTAGACGCTTTTATTATATAGAATTCTATTCATTATTTGAACGACAGTGACACTATTATCCAAACCATTCCATTTTACCATCAATAGCTAGGTGATCAAGATAGAGTACTGTCATTTGTCCTCCCTGTGTTTGATACCCGCTCGCCACCTCACCGTGCGCTTGCGGTATGACTACAGTCGTTTTTTGGGTGTATATCCGGGCACGATCACTAATAATCTATGAATACAGATTTAAGAAGATTATAGTTTAGTGAGGATGATCAAGGCTAAGGAATAAAGTATTTGAAGAAACAAAGGCAAAAGCTTAGAACTCAAGGTACATATCAAGAAGGCAATAAGACAATATTATATTATGAAGTATTTATTCTTTTGTCATTTAATTATAATGTTAAAGCCTTGATGAAGCACGTCACGCTCTTAGGACTTTACAACATGACTGACTAAACGACTTTTACATGTCGATTAATGATAATATTGTTGCATAAAATGGAATTTCTGTAACTATCCGTTGCTAGCCGTTTTGAGGGTGTTTTTTTGGGAATCATGCTAATTCCTAAGATTTTTACTATAAGAAAGATCATTATTATGAGAAAAATTTTTGTTTTGTACCAAAAAGCTTTCAAAAGAAGACCCCTTGTCGTGGCCTTGTTAGGACCTGTGCAACTAAGCAACACACTTGGATGGGGTGAGTATTGTAATGGCACAATAATAAGCTAATTAAAAAATACTTGCAAATGCAGAATTAAAAGGCAAGTTAATTAGCAAGAATCCACAAGAGAGAACCAACAAACGCAAACACAAAAGCATATACTGGTTCGGCAAATGCATACTCTAGTACCACACTCTTTCCAGAATCTTATTGATTTCTACTATAAAGCTTTTCCAAGCCAACTCAATACAACTCACACTTCCATTCTTTTCCAAGCGCCTATCTTTTCCAAAATAGCAAACCATATTCCAAGGGTAATCCCTATTCCAAGGGAATCACACCTCTCTTTCTAGAGAGAACACTTCCACAACCTGAGAGCAAGATTGCAATAAATGAAACAAAATAAAATACACACTTCCTATTGTATTGATTAAATGAAATTACAAACTTTGAGTGTAGAAGAAATGAAGTGTGAATTCGAAGTGCTAGATGAACTCTTGATTCACATATGGACTTTTCTTGAGCTTTGTACTTCAATTCAACATTCAAGAAGCTCTAAGGGAGGAAGAGAGTGCTGAAGAGATGAAGCTTTATCACTAAGTTTTTGGTTCAAGAATGATCTCTTTTCTGATGTGTATTAGTGCCAAATATAGCCTCACAATGTGGTATACATACACACTCTCTCGGGCCCAAAAAAACCAAGAAAATGGCTATATGAAAAACTGTCGAACGGCTATAAACGGGCAAAATTCTCAGTGAAGTGATGCCTGATGTGTTGTTTTTCTTAAATATGGCACCTTAGATATCCACATTGGTAAGATATTTGTCACGTCCCGCTTCCCAAAAATATGGAGGCGAAGCGTGAGAAGGTCCGCTCAGACTTGAAGCTACAAAGCCGCAAGTCCGATAAGCGTCAATCACTTGAAACTGCAGGTCCTTGCAACGTGAAACGAAACAAAAATAATAATAACGAAAAGAGACAAAAGAATAATCTCAGAATATCCATAAATATAAATTCCAACATCGCAGAAAAGCCACCAAGCTGAAATAAAAGAGAGTCTAAAGGCCCAAACATGGCCAACAAAAGTACATCGCACAAAACAAAGGTGACACACACCGACAACTAACAACAACCCTATAACAAAAGAAAGCTCAGCAAAGTCACCAAGAAAGATCACTGACGTCCAAAAAACTCCTCCTAGGCAGACATGGACTCAGGCTCAGCGTCAGCAACACATCACGTACACAGCAACGGTCTCTGGCTCAGGGTCTAACATGTGACACCCAAAAGAACAAGGGGCACATGTCAGCAAGTCTACAAGAGACTTGTGCAAGGAAACTAAAAGTAGGCAAGAGTAAAGCAACCTAGCAGTTCTCGCATGAATGCGATGACATGTCAGTTAAAGTATGAGTGCAGCAGGTAAAGTAAAGTAAAGTAAAGTACGAGCATGGCATTTAAACATGGCATGGATGACAAGTATTACATGAATCATTCACAAGACAAGTACAAGACAAGGAAAGTAAGCACCTCGTGCACAGAGATTCCGTCTTTTGGCTAGAGTGGCTGATCGGGCCAACTCCTAAGCTCAAGTGACCGTTTATCCCTACCCCTCCACGTGTATCGAGCGAGGGCCTTACCCCCGAACGGGAATGCTCGCTTCTGGATCACGAGCCAGGAAGTGTTTTTAACAAGTATGGCATAGGGGTGCACCTAGCCGGACCAGGAAACCGGGCATTGGCTTTTGACCAACACATGAGGCATGTTTCCCCGGAAGTAGTATTCAAGGAGTACAAGTATTGTAGCGTGTGCTACGAATGCAACAATCAACTGGGATGACTTGTAAGATGCAATGCATGGCAGTTAAAAGTGCGTACAGATAAGAAAAGTAAACGTGGCAATTTAGTATGCATGAACAACAAGTTTAAAGAGTTGGATCTGGCTTCGTTCTCAAGCTAGATTCATTTAGGTGACGGATCTAGTTTCGTTGTCAAACTAGATCAAGTAGGCGTCTAGCCAGCTATCATTTCACTGACTAGTCTCTTTTACGCTGAAAGCAAGGAAGTGGCCTAAAAACATGGCCCTACACACGAGTTGGCAAGTTTCACTTGCCTGTAAGTACAACGTCTGAGCACATCGTCCAACGAGAGTCCAAGTCACAAATAACATACGTGCACAAGTCCACTGGCCTAAAGTCCATATTATTAATCTTGATTAGTGAATTTAAAACATTTAAAAATACTTTAAAAATACTGATTTTAGTCTTGATCAGCATGCATTGTGTTGGGGGTCCTAGGGGTGCAAAGCGTTACCTCAACACGACGCGAAAGCTACACCGGCGTCGGGTAGCGACGCCGGGGGTTGGAATAAGAGAACGCGCTCCAAGTCCTGATTCCAACATAGATTCCTCGCTGGAAAGTTCAGAGCATCAACCGCAGCGACGAGTCCAGATTCCAAAGCTAACACGTGCGACGACGGGCTACGACGTGTCGCAACGTCGTACACGGTGAATCGTCGAAGAGGAAGCATCTAGGTGGGGCCCACAGTAGTCCTAAGGACCTTTGGGGGACCCACAATACCTCTGGAGAACTTGGGGGGCCCACGGTGGCAAGTGGTGCGACGGGTGCGGGGTTGCGACGAATGGCCCTCGGTCGTACACTAGCCTGACCGAGAGATTGGCTCGGTCAGACGCAGCACACGGTGTTGTGCAGCACTGCGGAGCGGGCTCAGCAGCGGGTGCGGGCGGCCTCTCGGTCGGAGCGGTCGGTCGTCTCGGTCGGGCGCTGTAGCGAGCGTTGCAACGTTGCAATGTTGCAACGCGGGGCGATGCGGGCGTGAGCGTCGGTCGGGCACGGAGCGATGCGGGCGAACGGAGCGGCTTGGTGCGGGGCTTGGTGCGGAGCGGGGATGCGGAGATGTGGAGCGGGTCTCTCGGTCTGACCGAGGGACCCTCTCGGTCGGTGCGGAGCTTGCGATGCAGCGGCTGCAGCGGGTGCGGACGGAGCGGATGAGCGGGCTTGGGCGTCGGTCAGGGCGGGAGAACGGAGCTCGTTTCTCCGATCGGAGCGGGAGATCTTCGTCGCAACGTTGCGACGATTCGTCGCAACGTCCAATTTGAGTTTTGGGAGCGGCTAGGGTTATTTTCTTGCGAATATAGGTCTTCCTAGAGGTTGTTTATATAGTGTTGATGGGTTGACTAGGTCTAGGGCTAATCCTAAAGAGATTAGGAGTTTAAAATAATTTAAAATTCGTATCTCGCCCTCTCCAACTCACACAAGGATTTACTGCGATCCAAACGAGCTGGAAATTGGCTCAAAAATGCCTTAATACGTTTAAAACTCAAATAAATTTTATTTGGCCGAAAATAATTTAAAAACTAATTATTAAAAATATTATAAAACTTGCTAAAAATATAAAAGCAGTCAAATAAACTCCAAAAATTATAAAATAAATATTGGGGTGATCGTGATGACGAGAGTGAGCTAACTAAGGAGACGGATCTCAATTTTGACGTCGGATGACGAAACTAAAAATAGAAACGTCTCCCGTCAAAAGTGAAAATCGCCACGTCTCATCGAATAAGTTTAAATTGTGGGAAAATGACTCGAGAAACGTCGTTCCAAAATAGTGCCATTATTTAATATTCTCAGAGACGTTCACAACAGCATATCACACGAAAGTGTTCACAAACAAACAAAGTCTAAAACAAACACGTGCACGGCCAACGTACGACGAAAAGTGGTCGTTACATCCTCCCCACCTTAGAATAAAGTCCGTCCTCGGACTTTCTAATATAGCTAGTCACTCTAGTAACTACCCCAATCAAGTCACTATAATTCAAAGCAGGTATAGTCATTACAAGTGCTTATATATGCACTAGGTATTCAAGCATTAACACCACCAACATGTATATATATATACATTCACGTACGCTATACACTTATGCCTATTATAGCCAGTCAAATTCATACATGTTTTTCAATCATATATATAAGCATACATCCCTTATATAACTACTACTTGCCTAGTACAAAATAATAGTTCAGATACTCACATAAGGATAGTCTTACGCTTAGCAAATACAATCATTGCTCTACGTATAGATAGCTACCTATGCACAAACATCTAGGGTATACTACTCCCTAATATTTCCTAGTATTCATCCAACACCAAACACATCAGCACATGCAGTCACACCATACCATTATTAAGTCAAATTTTACTATATCTAATATATATTCACTACTACCATATTTCACTCATTATATAGTCATACAAATGCATGCAATAATTCACCATATATTCTCATCGCATACGGTCCTATAACTATATTTACGACACGCCACATATATCATAGTCACCAATAACTATAACTAAGCACATACTTACCCGTGCATGGTGCACACCCATACATGCTAACATTTCATTCATACCAATCACACCACTATATACTTAGCACAACTACTCATCTAGTTTAGCTAGTACACATATGTTCACACAACAAGTCCTAATAAATAACTATACCACAAGACCAACCCTATAACTATATACTGGTATAGCGACCCATAATCATGTGCGTAACACAACCAGGCACAAACACTCCTATCACTATACATACATCAAACATCGCTATATTCAAACTTCAGACATACATTCAATATACTTAGAGTATACCCACTCAAGCTTGAGTGAGACTCAATACACATATCAGAATATTCTATATACGTAACACGACATTTATACCTATACCGATACCATTCCAATATATATATATATGTCTGCCAATACAACCGTATACATACCATAAGTCATTCACACCTAATATTTAGTCAGGTAATACTCACATAGTTAAATCAATTTATATACCATAATAATAATAATACAGACATCAGCACACGTATAATTATAATACACTCCTTAATACATACGCATACATCGTATAGTCACACACACATGTGACATATATATATTCACACCATAGCCTACTACCTATAATTAGTATACTAATACACATATACATACATAATTGAGGTGTGCAATAGTCGTGTATACCTCACGGTATGCACGCATGCAACATCCCGTAAAAGCAAGCAATACCAATCAAAATTATAATTCTACTATCATATGCATATCACCTATATACTCAGGAAACAAAACATAACTACTTACGTCTAAGCACAATACATATCTACTTACGAGCACATACTCTTACATACTAATATACGGGTCACTCAATAGGCCTACTTACTTATCTATACGTACACCTATTATTATCACTCCTAACATACACATAGCTTTACCAATCATTTATTTCAACCATCACAAGTATCTCTAACTACATACACTCCATTAGATATTCCAACACTAACTCTTATATACACAGGCATCCCTAGTATAGTATAGCTAACTACACCCAAATCTATAACTACCAACACACAACAACTTCATACTATCACGAATAACTCCGAGTATATATATATATATCACACAATAGGCAAGCATCAATATACTATGGGGGCAAATTCATTCAAGCCTACGTACACAACTTGGGTACGTGCACTACGACTACGTCATAAGGTCCAAGGGCCTACTAACAACTTAGAGTTGACACAGACATTAACGGACCATAAGGCCTAAGCAATAAAGAGAGGTCGAGAGCGTGACGAGGGAAGGATCGATAAGCACGAGTTCAGATAGGACGAATACAAGGAGACGGCTTGGTTATGGAAAACATTGGCTCAATGGTGATGTTTAGGTTGAGGGAAAAAGAGATGTGGAGATGTTTAAATAGGATATAGAAGGGATAATAGGGTAAATAGCATAAGCTAAAATACGTGGAGTTTGAAAACTGTCGTACTTCAAAGTTGAAATCCCAGTCTGAAAAGAAATATTTGGAGATCGATAAAACGAGTTGTTCAAAATAAGTTTGAGTCGAATATTCATAATAAGAGAAAATGGTCTATTGGTTTAAAAAATAATTATAAAGGAAGTAAAATCATTTACACGAATATTAAAGACATAATTTCTCAGAAAATTTTATACGGCAGTAATTTAATATAATTTGGCAAAATTTTGGAAATGAAATTAAAGTAACTGAAGAATTTAAGCTCGTGTTAAACGCTTTCAAAGTCTTTAAGCCATGGAAAGAAAATTTAAAATGATCAATATTGGAACTACTTTTAGAGGAACCAGGGTGTGCCAAAAATTTAAAACTGGTTTACACAAAACTCTTAGCGTACAAGCACGACGAGCCTGGTACGGGTATAAAAATAATTGAAATTCAATTTGGTTTAGAAATTTTTTTTTAAAAGCATGTGTGGTGAGCGGAAAGAAAATAATAATGACTTAGTATAAGAATTATCAAGATCGAATAGCAAATCAAATCATAGAGGGTCTAAAGCAGGAAGTGGTTATGAAAATAGAAATTTTGCAAAAATCTGAAGTAGCGAAAACGACGAGCAAAAACCAACTTGCTGAAAGCTGAAATTCTATGTGACTTGAAAAGTATATTAAAAGTAAACACGACGTGTCGTTTGAAAGGCATAATAAGAAAGGAAATTATAAGTCGAATTGGACAAAATAAAAGTACGGTTCAGAATAAAATTAATATATGGAAGGTCAACGCATTTACATAAGTACGAAAAGTATAGGCTGGAAAAATATTATGAACTATTATCCAAAAATTTCGACAAAAGTTTAAAAAGAATTAAATCAACGAGGAGTACAAAGATAAGTATATTTATATAAAAATTTTGAAAAAATTTAAACTTAGGGAAAGAGGAAATCGAAAAATACTTTCAGAAGATTCAGGTTTGTAATGGAGAGGGTCGAAAATTAACGACGATCTTCATGAGGCGATCTCGTGAATCGAGGCAAGGAAATTAGCCGGATGATCAAAACATACATACACCTAGGTTATGAATCAGAAGAATCTACGGGGAACTCCTACGGTCGACCAACTAAAGGTTAAGAACTAAGCGCTAAGACTTTCTAAGGAGCTAGACGGTAATGAAATGCGTTCCGCTTGGTCCGAAATCGATGAACCCATGCGAACGGCTGAAAGAGATTCTAGAAGTCTAGCATGGTCAGGGTAGACAGGGACCACTAAGGTAACTCCTACGACGATCTAATCAGTTGCTGGCAGGGAGTCTAACTAACAATCAGGGCCTCTATCTAGCGAACACAGACGTCTATCTAAGTCTCTTACCACCTAGTGACATAGGAAAACGACTAGACTCAGGGCTTATGACTCGAATGTTGCAATTTATTTAATGAACATTCCGTTATTATCGTTGTTCCGTTAATTCGCAATTGCAAGACTGGACCTGCATGGGCCACCAACAAAACCTGTCACACCCCGCTTCCCAAAAATATGGAGGCGAAGCGTGAGAAGGTCCGCTCAGACTTGAAGCTACAAAGCCGCAAGTCCGATAAGCGTCAATCACTTGAAACTGCAGGTCCTTGCAATGTGAAACGAAACAAAGATAATAATAACTAAAAGAGACAAAAGAATAATCTCAGAATATCCATAAATATAAATTCCAACATCGCAGAAAAGCCACCAGGCTGAAATAAAAGAGAGTCTAAAGGCCCAAACATGGCCAACAAAAGTACATTGCACAAAACAAAGGTGACACGCACCGACAACTAACAACAACCCTATAACAAAAGAAAGCTCAGCAAAGTCACCAAGAAAGATCACTGACGTCCACAAAACTCCTCCTAGGCAGACATGGACTCAGGCTCATCGTCAGCAACACATCACGTACACAGCAACGGTCTCTGGCTCAGGGTCTAACATGTGACACCCAAAAGGGCAAGGGGCACATGTCAGCAAGTCTACAAGAGACTTGTGCAAGGAAACTGAAAGTAGGCAAGAGTAAAGCAACCTAGCAGTTCTGGCATGAATGTGATGACATGGCAGTTAAAGTATGAGTGCAGCAGGTAAAGTAAAGTAAAGTAAAGTACGAGCATGGCATTTAAACATGGCATGGATGACAAGTATTACATGAATCATTCACAAGACAAGTACAAGACAAGGAAAGTAAGCACCTCGTGCACAGAGATTCCGTCTTTTGGCTAGAGTGGCTGATCGGGCCAACTCCTAAGCTCAAGTGACCGTTTATCCCTACCCCTCCACGTGTATCGAGCGAGGGCATTACCCCCGAACGGGAATGCTCGCTTCTGGATCACGAGCCAGGAAGTGTTTTTAACAAGTATGGCATAGGGGTGCACCTAGCCGGACCAGGAAACCGGGCATTGGCTTTTGACCAACACATGAGGCCCATTTCCTCGGAAGTAGTATTCAAGGAGTACAAGTATTGTAGCGTGTGCTACGAATGCAACAATCAACTGGGATGACATGTAAGATGCAATGCATGACAGTTAAATGTGCGTACAGATAAGAAAAGTAAAAGTGGCAGTTTAGTATGCATGAACAACAAGTTTAAAGAGTTGGATCTGGCTTCGTTGTCAAGCTAGATCCATTTAGGTGACGGATCTAGTTTCGTTGTCAAACTAGATCAAGTAGGCATCTAGCCAGCTATCATTTCACTGACTAGTCTCTTTTACGCTGAAAGCAAGGAAGTGGCCTAAAAATATGGCCCTACACACGAGTTGGCAAGTTTCACTTGCCTGTAAGTACAACATCTGAGCACATCATCCAACGAGAGTCAAAGTCACAAATAACATACATGCACAAGTCCACCGGCCTAAAGTCCATATTATTAATCTTGATTAGTGAATTTAAAACATTTAAAAATACTTTAAAAATACTGATTTTAGTCTTGATTAGCATGCAATGGGTTGGGGGTCATAGGGGTGCAAAGCGTTACCTCAACACGACGCGAAAGCTACACCGGCGTCGGGTAGCGACGCCGGGGGTTGGAATAAGAGAACACGCTCCAAGTCCTGATTCTGATATAGATTCCTCGCTAGAAAGTTCAGAGCATCAACCGGAGCGACGAGTCCAGATTCCAAAGCTAGCACGTGCGACGACGGGCTAAGACGTGTCGCAACGTCGTACACGGCGAATCGTCGAAGAGGAAGCATCTAGGTGGGGCCCACAGTAGTCCTAGGGACCTTTGGGGGACCCACAATACCTCTGGAGAACTTGGGGGGCCCACGATGGCAAGTGGTGCGACGGGTGCGGGGTTGCGACGAATGGCCCTCGGTCGTACACTAGCCTGACCGAGAGATTGGCTCGGTTAGACGCAGCGCTGCGGAGCGGGCTCAGCAGCGGGTGCGGGCGGCCTCTCGGTCGGAGCGGTCGGTCGTCTCGGTCGGGCGCTGCAGCAATTGTTGCAACGTTGCAATGTTGCAACGCGAGGCGATGCGGGCGTGAGCGTCGGTCGGGCACGGAGCGATGCGGGCAAACGGAGCGGCTTGGTGCGGGGCTTGGTGCGGAGCGGGGATGCGGAGATGTGGAGCGGGTCCCTCGGTCTGACCGAGGGACCCTCTCGGTCGGTGCGGGTCGGTGCGGAGCTTGCGATGCAGCGGCTGCAGCGGGTGCGGACGGAGCGGATGAGCGGGCTTGGGCGTTGATCAGGGCGGGAGAACGGAGCTCGTTTCTCCGGTCGGAGCGGGAGATCTTCGTCGCAACGTTGCGACGATTCGTCGCAACGTCCAATTTGAGTTTTGGGAGCGGCTACGGTTATTTTCTTGTGAAAATAGGACTTCCTAGAGGTTGTTTATATAGTGTTGATGAGTTGACTAGGTCTAGGGCTAATCCTAAAGAGATTAGAGTTTAAAATAATTTAAAATTCGTATCTCGCCCTCTCCAACTCACACAAGGATTTGCTGCGATCCAAATGAGCTGGAAATTGGCTCAAAAATTCCTTAATACGTTTAAAACTCAAATAAATTTTATTTGGCCGAAAATAATTTAAAAATTAATTATTAAAAATATTATAAAACTTGCTAAAAATATAAAAGCGGTCAAATAAACTCCAAAAATTATAAAATAAATATTGGGGTGATCGTGATGACGAGAGTGAGCTAACTAAGGAGACGGATCTCAATTTTGATGTCGGACGACGAAACTAAAAATAGAAACGTCTCCCGTCAAAAGTGAAAATCGCCACGTCTCATCGAATAAGTTTAAATTGTGGGAAAACGACTCGAGAAACGTCGTTCCAAAATAGTGCCACTATTTAATATTCTCAGAGACGTTCACAATGGCATATCACACGAAAGTGTTCACAAACAAACAAAGTCTAAAACAAACACGTGCACGGCCAAAAGCACGTGCACGAACAACCTACGACGAAAAGTGGTCGTTACAATATTGTCCACTTGGACCC
The DNA here is from genome assembly GCA_030789695.1 of Scilla litardierei. Lineage (NCBI taxonomy): Eukaryota > Viridiplantae > Streptophyta > Magnoliopsida > Asparagales > Asparagaceae > Scilla > Scilla litardierei. Next base: position 136,047,878 of record CM061138.1, on the reverse strand, counting down.
ACTGGCCCAATTGGTTTTGCTCTTGGGTCTCCCCAAAAGGCCTCATACCAATGGAGATACTAATCTATATTTAAGTCCCACAGACTCCCTATGCTTAGCCAATGTGGGCCTATTTGTTCGCAACTCAACAAGCATCCCCTCGAACACGTAAGACCACGAGCCTCCCCTTGAACGATCATCCATCTACCCTTGCTCGATCGAGTCAACCATTCAGCTCCCACTGTGTTCAGGACACGCCTTGCGTCAAGCTCGAATATTGATCGAGATCCTTTGCCTCTTGTAACGACCTGTATTTTCAGATAAACTGGAACTGAGTTCTATTTATGTATGTCTTCATTATTATACTGATGTGTTAATCTCGTTAATATACTTGCATTAAGTTAGTCGATTTAAATCTTATTATTATTATATTTAAGATTTCAAATTCAAATGTTTTCAAATTGAAATGTTTAACATTCAAAATTCAAACCCGTTCAAAAAATTTCCTTTTTGACCATAATAAAAGCTAGACTAAATTAGTATTATTTTCTCTCATTAAACCCATTATTCTCCCTAATTATTAGTATGATTCAAACCTTCAATATTAACTTAGCTTTTATTTCCCTAATCAAACCATTAAAACAAAAATCAATTAGTATTAATACCCTAATCAATATTATTAAAACAAATCAAATATTGTAAAAGCAAATCAGTTTTTATTAAAACACTTTCCTTTTTATTAAACCATTTCCTAAGTTTCTTTTAACCTTAACCTACCCTAACTCGCGCACCAACATACACCGCCTTCTCTTTTTCTCTCCCTCTACTCATATTTCATACAAAACCCTTTCCTCTCTCACACGCAACACAACCCCATGCTAAACAAAAAAAACCTAGCAGCACACCCTATTTCTTAAAAAAAAACGCTAGCTGCCGTTTTTTTCTCCCAAGCTTTCTCTCCTCTACAACACTAGGCTAACTTGAGCCCTACCTCTACAAAACACTAGCCACCCTACTTCTAAGAGGACCCAAAGAAAATAAACCTAGGTTTCTTCTTCAAAACCTCCCCTACAAAACCCTAAGTCCGACCTCCTCTCCCCTAAGCAAACCCAGGCCATGCGCATCTGACCTCCAAGCCCTGCCACCATGCAACATTTCTCCGGCGCCCTCTCAACCTCGTCCACCTTCCAAGAACCCCGCACCCCAACGTCTGACCTCCGACTGCAACTCATCTTCCGGCGATCGCAAACACCCGCACCCTCTCCAGCCACCGCCAGGCCAACACCCAGCACCCTTCCCTTTGCGTGCAGAGCCCAACATCGCATGCCTGCAACCTCCCTGTAGGATCCTGCCAAAACAGAGTTAGGATCGATAAATAAAGTTGAGACTTACGCTTGCGAATGCGACACAGTAGTCTCGGAACTTTGCCTTCGGATTCACCACGACGGATCGAGTCTTCTCACGAACGGAGTTAGGCTACTAAATCCACAATCTAAATCTCTACTTTTAGATTAAGAACTTGGATAGAGGGAGAGGAAGTATTTCGGCAGAGCTTCGCTAGACTGAAAATGCATGCAAGAATGCCATGCAAAAGTGTAATGAAAATGGCTAACCCTTGGGTCTTATTTATAGCCCCCAAGGTAGTTATTTTAGGAGCAATTGTTCCTTTGGAACAATTTAACTAAGGTGTACCATCGTACATGGTATATTATAAGCTTAAGTTGTACCATATGCATGGTACAATATAAGCTTAAGATATTACCCCTTTATTAGCCATATGTCGCATGCACTTATGCACATATAATGCGACTTTCACATCAATCTAGAGATCCTCTCCGCAAGGGAACATATTCCCTTTGCGCACAACTTCATGTACGCGACGTTCGAGGTCCGTATTCCCTCGTACATCCCCTACAAGGGTGTACTAACGTCTTCCATATCCAACATCTCCCACTCACACTTGAGGGGATTGTAAGAGAACGTCTTTCTCTTAGTTCTTTCATCTATCATACCGAGAAATAGACCGTGCGACCGTCATGCGCGTAGAGTCTGTTGTTGTGCACTTATTAGAGATACACAACGACCTCGAAGGTGCAAAGTTGAGTAGTTCAACGCATGCTTTACCCTAGATTATTTCTTCACATTTCTTATACTTTATATTCAACAATTGAATCCCATCTGGATCACAATTGGCTGGCCAGCTTTGAATCATTAAAGTCCAAATGCGAATATGAAATCAATCTTCCTCTTCTTGCGAACCTTCTGATCTTGACTTGATTCTCTTTTCTAACGTGCCCCGCCGAGCCGAATTATCATAGCCCATTAGCAACACGCTAAGATAGCGATCATCTCGTCAAATCTAAAGGAACCAATTGGAGTCCTTGAGGGTAAGAGTTAAGGCCCATATGGCCTTTGAGTCTCACATAATAGCAAACACTATTGCTACTAACTCAGTGGTCGAAATGCATACGTGGTATGAACACGTATTACAACATCACTCCTTTCCCAGGGAGAGTATGTCTTAATGATGTTGTACGGATGAAAGATCAGACACCACAGTGCCTATCTTTTGAGTCCCCTTACTACCCATGAAATATTCCCGAACTCTCATCATGCATAAGACAGATAGGATTTAAAAAATCCTATGAGATCCTTTTTAAATATCCTTGTGATACAGATCTCAGATCTTTTGTAAGCATCCATATGATGCAGATCTTTCATTCGACTATCTTGTTTAAGTCATGACTCTAAATCATTCGTCTAATGATTTTAACTTTAAACTAGTCTCATCTCTATCTTATCCATCTGATAAGATAAGGCGGTTGCTCATGTGAGAGAGCCAACCTTAATCTGTCCGACATACACACAATTTAGCTGAGATTTCAAAAATGTACACAAACATTTCTTAAGAAATTCATATGCAATGTTGGAAAAAGAACTTATTCTTTTATTAATTTTGATCATTTACAGACATGGGAATTTACATTGGTACAACTCAGCTCTTACGCAATCCTTGAGATGATAAGTGTTTGTAAAACACATTTCTGGGGATCGCTTTCGCAAGCTGATCCTCTATCATCTCATGCGTAGATATGTACCTTATGTCTACCTTCTTGGTTTTATCATAGTCTTTTGCAAATCTGCAGTTCCTTTAAGATACTGCATTATACTCTTAACCGCTTTCCAGTGTTCTTGCCCTGGGTTGGATCGGTAACGACTTACCATTCCAACAGCAAAACAGATGTCTGGTCTTGTATGCATCATAGCGTACATAAGACTAACAACTGCACTGGAATATGGAACTTTTTCCATAATTTCCCTTTCCTTTTGGTTCTTTGGACATGATTTCAGATATAAATTATCGCATCTGCTTATAGGAGTATCAATTGACTTGTAGTCCTACATATTAAAACTGTTCTAGAACCTTTTTTATATAAGTCTCTTGTGAAAGAGAAAGAAGTTTCTTCGAACGATTCCTTGAAATCTTAATTTCAAGGATATATGTGACTTCCCCATGTCTTTCATCTCAAAACTGATGAAAGTCAAGCCTTGATATCCATCACAAAGCCCTTGTCATTTCTGGTTATTAAAATGTCATCTACATATAGAGACATAATAACATGCTTGCTTTTAATCCTCTTGATATATACGTAGTTATCTTCATCAATCATGGAAAATTCATTTGATAAGACAACTTCTTGAAATCGTATATACCATTGCCTCGAGGATTATTTAAGACCATATATGGACTTACGAAGTTTACAAACCTTATGTTCGTTTCCTTCTTTTACAAACCCTGTTGGTTGTTCCATATAGATCTCCTCGTCCAATTCTCCATTGAGAAAGGCAGTCTTTACATCCATCTGATGTAATTCGAGATTTAAGCAAGCTACCATTGCCAGAATCAGGCGAATCGAGGTAAAACGCACAACAGGTGAGAAGGTCTCTTTGTAGTCTATCCCTTCCTGTTGCGTAAAACCTTTCGCGACAAGGCGAGCTTTATATCTATCTTTAGAGCCATCAGCCTTATGCTTAATCTTGAGAACCTATTTGTTCCCAATTGCTCTATGTCCTCTGGGTAAGTTAACTAAGTCCCAGACTTGGTTAACTTTCATGGATTTCAATTCCTCCTTCATCGCTTCCATCCATTTGTCTTTTGCAGGGCAAAATACGGCCTGTTTGAAAGTAGCAGGCTCATCATTTTCTTGTAGTAAAATCATAAAGGTTTGCGGAAATTTCAACCTCAAATGTTAGAGGAGCCAACCTTGTATGACTACTACGTTGTATTTGAGATTCTTCAAGTCCTTGTTGACTCGAAGTTAGATCAATTCTAATATCACTCCCACTTGAAATGTCGTTAGAATTGCTCCCACATGGATCATTATTCCCGTATGGAATAGGATAATCGTCATTCGTATAATCCATTGGTGAAGGTTGAAACGTATCTTCGTTTTCACCAAGAATTCTCCCACTCGAATGAGGTAATCCTTCTTGATCATAAATCTCAAATAGAGATAAGTCCTGACTTATCTTGCCCTGTCTTGGAAACTCGTTTTCCAAGAAAGCGACATCCCTCGGCTCAAACTCAATTAGCCCACCATTGTCTTCCTGACTAACAAAAACATAACTTTTGGAGTTTTCTGCGTATCGTTTAAAGATACATTTCCTTCCCCTTGGCCCAAGTTTGCCATATTTATGGGAGGAAGTCTGTGCGTAGAATGCACAACCCCAAGGTTTCTAAATGTTTAAGTCAGGAGACCTTTGGTTCCACAACCCATAAGGAGTGGAGCTAACTGATTTCGAGGGTACGCGGTTTAAAATGAAAAACGGCCGTTAATAATGCATCACCCCAAAAGGTGATTGGCAAGTTAGCTTGCGCCATCATTGAACGGACCATTTCCATTAAAGTCCTATTTCTCCTTTCTGCAACACCGTTTTGTTGAGGAGTATAAGGCATAGTTACCTGATGTACTATGCCTTTTTCATCACAAAGTTCCTTAAAACTTGTTGATTGATATTCACCGCCCCTATCGGTTCGCAAGATCTTAACCTTGCGATCTAATTGATTCTCCACTAAACTCATATAGTTTTTAAAGCAAGCCAAAGCTTCACTTTTGTGGGATATCAAATAGATATGTCCGAATCGGGTGAAATCATCAATAAAAGTGATGAAATAGGACTTTCCGCGTCTTGTCTTGACATTCATCGGACCTCATATGTCCAAATGGATAAGCTGTAATGGAACCTCGGCCCTTGTGCCGGTTCCAAACGGCTAGCGACAAGATTTCCCCACAAGGCAATGTACGCAGGTCGACATTTCAACCTTTGAAACATTTGATAGAAGGCCACGTTTGGCAAATCTATCTATATGCGTTGGTCCAATATGACCAAGCCTTGTGTGCCAACAAATTATATTAGACTCATTAGTCAAAGAATTTGTCACAAGGAAATATTCATTACATGAGGAATCATACATTGTACTTATTACAATAAATCCTTTGAAATACAAACCCAGTACCAATAAAGGAATTATTACAAAATAGGTCCATATTACAATTATGAAGGAACCAACTATAACCACGACCCATTAAATTGACCACAGTTTTAATATTCCTTTGAATATATGGAATGAAGAGAACATCATGAAGTAGGAGAGTGCGGCCGTTGTTCAAGACTAGCTTGCGAGTCCCAACGCCTTTCACTTCAACACGTGTGTTGTTTCCTACATTGATCCACTTCATTCCTTGGGGTATCCGGGGATACTCCACGAAGGACCGTCTGTCCTTTGCCATGTGGTCGGTGGCACCTGAATCAATTATCCCAAAATGGATTAGATTCCACAAGAAATAGTGAACTAGAAACACATATGTAACTAGTATTACAAGTTACCTCGTCACTTCCACTCGTACACGAACGAGCATAGTGACCGAGCTTGTTGCACTTGAAGCACTTGATCCTTTTCAAGTCTTTCTTCTTGTGCCATTTCTTGTGACCACCCTTATGTTTGGATTCCTTGGTAGACTCAGGTTGCTTATTACGTTCATTAGAAGACTTCGAACGATCTTTACGTTTCTTTCCCCCGTGTGAGGAACTAGCAACCATGTGCACTTCTGCACTTGGCTTGGCAGCCGCAAGCCGCTCTTCCTCTAATTCGAGGTGCTTGGAAACATCGTTGAAGGTCTTGATGCTCTCATTATGAGTGAGATGCATCTTCATCTGATCCCACCCATTTGGTAGGGAACGTATGACTGCTTGGATTTGTTGCTCATCTGTGAGCACATGACCTGCATCCTTTAACTCCGAGATAAGGTTCGCCATATGTCGCAGATGTTTCCCCATGGAATGATCTGGATGTTTCTTATATGAATCGAACCTTATAGTTAAGGAGCGAAGTTTGGACACCGATGTGCCACCGAACTTCTCCTCTAGCTTGGACCATATGTCCATGGCTAGGTCATGTTCTCGGAAGATGCGCATTATGTCATCAGCCATACTGCTTAATAACGTAATGCGCGCTATCTTGTTCTTTCGAGACCAAGCATCAAAAGCTTCCTTGTCTCGTCGGTGTTGGGCCGTAGTGCCCAACTCGGGTTCAATCATAACGTTCTTTAGAGTTTCGAGCACTTCTTGCTCCTCTAGAACGTATTGTATCTTGATGGACCAAAGTTTGTAATTATCGCCGTTGAGTTTTTCACCTTTGTTTAACTCAGCGACGATATTCTTTGAAGCGGAAGACATTTTACTTTTAAAATGCTGCAAAAGACACAAAACCGAAGGTTTGATCAAAACATTGCATAAAAATTCTTAAAATATAACTCCCACTTGAAATGATAATAGAATATCCCATTTGGATAGTTCTAAAAATTCAAATCCCACTATTGTATTTGATAAGTTACTTTCGAAAAATATTGAAGATGTTGTTCTAGAATCAAAAAGGTCTCTATGATTCCAATCACCATCTAGAACAACCTTCAATATTCCCCCATCACTTATCAAACAATCGTACTCTTATAGTACTTCGCAGCGGAAAATTACTTTTGAAAAACATATCTTTCAAAATGGAATAGGTGAGAGTTTGCGCAAAGAATTTTAGCGCAACAATTGCCAAGCCACGAGACTTGTTCTACACACCCATGGGTTAGATAACCATGGCCGGATCGTGGTAGGACTTGGAATTCTAAATTGCGCTATCCCGATTTAAGGACGGGACATAACCTATTTGAAAACATCTTTTTCAAAAAATTTGAAATACATTGGCTAATCTCCGTAGAGTAGAGCACAACGTCATAAGTACATTGTCTAATCTCCGTAGAGTATAGCACAATGACATGGCTAATCTCGCAAGAAGTAGAGCATTACGGCTAATCTTCAAGGAGTAGAGCACTACGGCTAATCTCGCATGAAGTAGAGCACTTAGGCTAATCTTCAAGGAGTAGAGCACTACGGCTAATCTCGCATGAAGTAGAGCACTACGGCTAATCTTCAAGGAGTAGAGCCTTTAGACACCCCGTATGGGCTAATCGGCATGTTCATGTGCGACCAAGGCCTTTTGCCGAATTGGTCGACCAAAACACTAAGATTGGTCGACCGAAAAAATCCCCGTATGGATTTGCACCCTCCTGGCCGGCCAGGGCTATGATTGGCCAGCCAGGGCCTCTGCCCTGGCCGGCCAGGGGTCCTGGCCCCTCGGCCAGGGCCTCTGCCCTCGCCGAGGCCGGCCAGGGCCGGCCAGGCCCTGGCCGAGGCCAGGGCGCCGGCCCTGGCCTCTGCCAGGGCCGGCCAGGCCGGCCATTGTCGGCCTGGCCTTGGCCGGCCACTGCCGGCCTGGCCATGGCCGGACATGGCTTGGCCATGGCCGGTCATGGCCAAGGCCATTTTGGCATTGGCCGGCCATGACCCCTTTGGCCATGGCCGGCCACCCCCTTTGAATGGGGTTGCCGCACACCCCGTCGGAGGGGTGGCCGTGGCGGTCATTGGCCGTAGCCAACCCCCTCCGCATGGGGAGGGGGTGCATGGCCTTCATAGCCCATTTGGCCATGGTGCACATGCACTAAAATTCATCTTCCCCGATGGGAATAACCACCACCTTCTTCCTCGATGAAGCACCCGTTCGTCGATGAAGCACCCGTTCGTCGAGAAAGTGGTTATTTTCTAATGGCCGTGTGCCAAAAATGAAAAATAACATACTACGTGAACGGTCGGTTCTTCCCGTCACGGAGAGTTTCTACCATATCCGTAATGATAGGAGACCCTAACGTGAAAAGAATAACCGCTGCGTTCTCTCCGTCACGAAGCGTTCCTACCATATCCGTAATGGTAGGGTACCCATTCGTGAAAAAGACAACGACTCGTTCATAGTTTCGACGGGACGGCGGTTTGACCGGGGCGAACCCACATGGCTCTGATACCAATGTAGGATCCTGCCAAAACAGAGTTAGGATCGATAAATAAAGTTGAGACTTACGCTTGCGTATGCGGCACGGTAGTCTCGGAACTTTGCCTTCGGATTCGCCACGACGGATCGAGTCTTCTCACGAACGGAGTAAGGCTACTAAATCCACAATCTAAATCTCTACTTTTAGATTAAGAACTTGGATAGCGTGAGAGGAAGTATTTCGGTAGAGCTTCGCTAGACTGAAAATGCATGCAAGAATGCCATGCAAAAGTGTAAGGAAAATGGCTAACCCTTGTGTCTTATTTATAGCCCCCAAGGTAGTTATTTTAGGAGCAATTGTTCCTTTGGAACAATTTAACTAAGGTGTACCATCGTACATGGTATATTATAAGCTTAAGTTGTACCATATGCACGGTACAATATAAGCTTAAGATATTACCCCTTTATTAGCCATATGTCGCATGCACTTATGCACATATAATGCGACTTTCCCATCAATCTAGAGATCCTCTCCGCAAGGGAACATATTCCCTTTGCGCACGACTTCATGTACGCGACGTTCGAGGTCCGTATTCCCTCGTACATCCCCTACAAGGGTGTACTAACGTCTTCCATATCCAACACTCCCCTGCCACAGCACACCTCCCCTCCTCCTCCTGTCGACCACCCCAACATCTCACCTCTGGCACCCACTCACCACCGCACCCCCTAAGCCTGCAAACACCCTCACCTTCAGTGCCCTAAACCCAGCACCGCCTCAACACCTCGCCGCACTCTTCCGCCGTAACCCCTACGACCACTGCCGCCTACAGTCACCAGCGCTCCGACCCCCGATGCCGACATCACCCTCCGCCGCAGTCTTGGCCTCCACCTGCAAGCACAACTTAGAAGAGAACACGTGAGAAGCTTAAAGAGGTTAGCTTTAGTCATTGATTAATTGTTAGGGTTAGTTTATATAAAAACTGTGTTCCTTTTCTATCATGTTAGTATATTATAATTATTAGTATGCAGTTTCAATAGTTAGTATTGTTAGGGTTATTTCTATTAGGGCTAAAATTATATAGTTCCTGTTATAACTTTGGAATTATTATGTAGGTGAGTAGTTATAATAATAATCAGTTTATATATATTAATGTGAGTTATTTGATTAGTATATGTTTGGTATGAAAAAATATTATATAAGTTAATTTATATTTGTAACAGTATATTTTCAGTAGCTATTCATTTAAATATAGGTGTTAGATTATAACCGCGACGATATTGGTTAATTTTATTTATTAAAAGGGTTTTACATCATTACCAGTAGGTTAGTTATTCTAATAAATTCATATAAGAAGTTAGGTTAATATGTATGAATAGTACCCTCTAATTATTTGAATAAATAAGTTAATTTCGTATAAACTGATGTCGGAACCGAATGACGCAGAAAACATCCGCGCCTTCCGTACAAAATCGTCGGCACTAAAATCACCGGAAACAGGCAAGCATACAATTTAATACATGTTTTTAAATGTTACTCATTTTGATGTTTTACACTTAAACGGTGATATCTTGTACACAAAAATGGCATGTAACTCAATGACACTAAAACCCCTTAAAAGGCACTTGTGTGAATTGTTAAACTTGAACCCGTGTCCGTGTGTGTGGACATCTTAAAGAAAAGTGAATATACTTGTTACGACATGAAATGCACAGACAATGAAAAGAACAACTTGAATACCGTAGAACATGATAGCCGGTTTGGCTAACACATATATATTTCATGTCGTTGGCTCATAGATATTGTATACCAATATTTGGCTATTCATGTTGGTCGGTTGGCTAGTCTGGCTCGTGTCCAGTATATAACTCATGATGGCTGGTTGGCTGATTTTGGCTTGTGGTCCAAAAAGTACACGTGGGTGTGGTTGGGTTCCCGGGCACTAGCTGGTAATAAAAGGGTCACCTTCGGGGGCACTTGAAGGTGGATTCACTTACTAGCTGTCTAAAAACAGGAACCTTAGTCACGGACTTGTACACACAATTAAACAACTTGAAAAATGCTGTTAACTTATAGAACTGTTGTTGCTTTATTTGAAATTTAACTGACATGTTTCCATAATAGAATTGTCATGCTAGTGTAAATCTTTATAACTACTTTAACTTCCAAATATAATCTTTTGCATATCTTGCCAAGGGTCCCCTTTTAACCATAACTTGCCAAGGACCCTTGATGACATACATTCCTTGTTGTTTGAATGTATGTCAGGTCACGAGACAGAGTACCAGGAGGACGAGTTGCTAGATCAGAGAGATCCGTTGGACCAGGAGTACGTCGACCCAGAGGTCCTCCCCACAGAGGACTAGTTCCAAGATTCTGATGTTGCAGCTTAGAGGTTTATTTCTGTTATTCGGTTGGGTGTGTACCCACTTTTGTAGACTTTGTTTGTTGGCCATGCTTGGGGCCTTACTTTCTCTGTGTACTTTTCTCTCTGGATGTTGGCTAAAATTTTAAATATCTCTATTGTTCTGATTACATGCAAGAAGCTGTGTTTGGTTGTTAGTCACAGACTCTTGTTGGGCTTAAGCTTCACCGCTTCAGCCCATGCGGACCCGCTCGCATCTTCGCTCCCAAGTATAATAGGAAATGGGGTGTGATAGGTTTTTGTGGTGGCCCATGCAGGTCCATGCATTATGCAAAACTCAGAACAATGGAATTACTAACATTAGCCAAAAACGTCTGGATTTAACTGGTACACAAAAATTTACTCGAGTTTTCTTGTTTCAGCATGGTAGGACGACACAACACCCAGAACGGGAATGGAGCCAGTGGTAGTGGTACTGCCGACATCAATGAACTCAGAATTATGAGAGGAATGCTGGAGATCCAGCAGGAGCTGATCCAATAGAGCCAGCAACCTGCTCCACCACCACCATCGCCACCCCAAGCTGAACTTGGGGTGAAGCAATTCCATGAGTTGCAACCCAAGAGCTTCTCTGGAAAGGATGGGCCATTGGATGCTAAAGAATGGGCCCATGGGACTGAAGATAAGCTGAATGCTACACCTATCCCACAGGCTGGATGGGTTGATGTAGCGAAGCTCCAGCTGACTGACAATGCTAGAAGCTGGTGGCAGCTGGAAGAGAGACGTTTGGTCAGACTGATCTCTTGGGGCATGTTTCAGGAACGGTTTAACGCCAAATATTTTCCCAAGACAGCCAAAAGAGAACTTCAACAGCGTTTCTCCAATCTGGTCCAGGGAGGCAGGACCGTTGATGAGTATGATGCCGAGTTTTCTATGCTCAGCCGCTTTGCACTACACATGGTTGAAGATCCGGAAGACTGTGCCTTTCAGTTACGCCAAGGCCTGAATCCCGAAGTTCAAGCCTCGATGACCTCGGCAAAGCTGATGACTCTTCTGTATGTATTGGATGTAGCACGGAGTCATGAAGTTGTAGAGAGGCTTCCAGTGGGACCTTTAGCTGGAGGAGGCAAGCGTCCCATGGAGCCGACTATGATGGTGCCCAGAGGAAATTTTCGACCTCCACAGACCACAGTTTGAGAGGCCAGCTGCTCCTGTCAATCGATCACAGCTGACTTGCTACTTTTGTGGCAAGACGGTACAACAGAAGAAGGATTACAGGAGGATGTTGAATCAATAACTGATCTACGGATTATCTACATTTGTTGCAAGGGACTGCCCCACAGCAAGGACCGTCGAGCACCTACTGGAGTACCTAGACCTATTCAGCAAGCAGTGCCTACACCTGTTCAGCGAGGAACACCCGAACCTGCTCAGCATGGACCGCCTCTGATTCCATAGAACCGGACCTATTAGCAGGCCTATCAGCCGAAGCGCCAGGCGTTCACGATGATAGCTGCAGAAGCTGAGGCTGAGGATGAAGTGATCACATGTAACATTTATATCTAGTATTTCTTATTTCTCTTATATTCAGCTTGTTAGTTAGTTTTCCTTGCTAAGTTTATTATTATTATCATCTTAGGTGTTATCTTAGTGGCCTCCCACCTGGCACTGACTTTATTCGATTCCAGAGCTTCTCTGTGTATTATATCCTGAAAGTTTGTGGTTAAGCACTCTATTTCTACCTACTCACTTCCCAAGAGATGGAATATCACAACCGGAAGAGGCGTGGTGAGTGTTACCTTGGGATGCAAATCATGTCCTTTAGTGATTTGCAGACATGAGCTCTATGCAGACTTCATGGTCCTGGACACACCCAATTTTGATGCTATCCTTGGTGTGGACTGGTTAGGGACTTTCTATGCTATTATTGACTGTCACAAGAAGACAATAGTATTTGAAATTTTCGACCGTACGGTGTTCAAATTCATCAGTGATAATCGTTCACTCGGACGTATCAGATTTTGGGCTCAGCCGAACGAAGAGATACTCGCATCTATGCAAGTCGAACCGGAGAAGCATGCAGTGGTTTGAGATTTCAAAGATGTATTTTCGGAAGATATTTCTGGATTGCCGCCTGACCGAGCTTTGGAGTTCAGTATCGACCTGATGCCGAATACTCAGCCAATCTTGAAGGCGCCTTACCGTATGGCTCCAGCAGAACTTAAAGAGTTGCGGAAGCAGTTGGATGACCTGTTGCAGAAAGGATTCATCTATCCCAGTGTGTCTCCCTGGGGTGCCCCTGTACTACTGGTCAAGAAGAAGGATAGATCGAGGAAAATGGGTATGGATTATCGGGAGCTGAACAACGTCATTGTGAAGAATAAGTACCCGTTACCTCGTATCGATGATATCTTCGATTAACTCGATGGATTGTGAGTTTTCTCGAAGCTGGATCTCAGGATTGGATACCATCAGGTGAAGGTCAAGAACGAAGATATCTACAAGATGGCCTTTTGAACCAAGTATGGACACTACGAGTTCGTTGTCATGCCATTCGGTGTGACCAACGCTCCTGTAGTATTCATGAATCTCATGAATCTTATATTCTATGAGTTTCTAGATAAATTCGTAGTGATATTTATGGATGACATATTGGTCTACTCGAAGAGTGAAGAGGAGCATGTCGAGCACCTGAGGATTGTGTTGGAGACACTTCGACGTCATCAGTTGTATACCAAGTACAACAAGTGCAAATTCTGGCTAGACCGTATTGCATTCCTTGGGCATGTGGTATTGGGCGATGGTATCTCTGTGGACCCAGAGAAAGTTGCTTCAGTCAGATATTGGCATACCCCTCAGTCGGCATCAGACATCACGAGTTTCTTGGGATTGGCAGGTTACTACCGTCGATTCATTCAGGATTTCTCGAAGATAGCTGAGCCTATGACTCGATTGACGAGGAAGGACGTCAAGTTTGTTTGGTCAAACTCTTGCGAGCAGGCATTTGGGACTTTGAAAGCAAGGCTGACATCTGCACCAGTCCTGACTATTCCAGATAGGACTGGAGGATTTAAGATCTTTTGTGATGCCTCAGGAAAAGGTCTCAGATGTGTCCTACATCAGCATAGTCATGTAGTCGCTTACGCTTCTTGACAGTTGAAGATCCACGAGAAGAATTATCTGACTCACGACTTGGAGTTAGCCGATGTCATCTTCATATTGAAGATTTGGAGACATTTCTTACTGAGTGAGAAAGTAAAGAACTTCACTGATTACAAAAGTTTGAAAATATATTTTTACTCAGAAGGATTTAAATATGAGATAGCGTAGATGGTTAGAGCTGATGGCTGATTATAACATCGACCTCCAGTATCACCCAAGGAAGGTTAATGTCGTACCCGATGCCTTGAGTAGACTCTCATCAGTTATGAATATTACCATTCAGTGGAGGCTATAGTAGGATCTGTGTGAAATGAGCACAGAAGTTGTGTTACCTAGATTCACATCGTCGTTGATGAACATGCAGATTCAGTCGACGATAGTGGATCGGATCAAAGCTGCACAGTTTGGAGATGCTAAACTGCAGAAGATCCGAGAGCAAGTTGAATTTGGACTTCGAACGGATTTTATCATTCACGAGGATGGTTCCTTGAGATACGGCAACATGATCTGCGTACCTGCAGGTAATATCAGAGATGAGCTGATGAATGAAGCTCATAGCCCTCCTTATTCCATTCATCCTAGCGGTACCAAGATGAACAAGGATCTCCGTCTGAATTTTTGGTGGCACGGTATGAAGAGGAGTGTAGCTCGGAGCATCGCCAGATGTCTCGTGTGTCAGCAAGTGAAGGCTGAACACCATCGCATTGCTGGACTACTTCAACCCCTGCCGATTCTGGAGTGGAAGTGGCAGCACATCACCATGAACTTCATGACTGGACTACCTTGGGGCACCAAGCAAAATGATGCGATTTGGGTTATCGTTAACCGATTAACCAAGTCTGAGCACTTCATTCCTTTTCGAGTAGGACAATCTACGGAGATACTGTCAAAGAAATATATGGAGGTAATTATATTTATCATACCCTTATAATTTCTTTCTAGTGCATATCGTGATGTGAACGTTAATCGTACCGGAGATTATGCGATTGCTTGTAGTCCCCGTGAGTATCGTCTCCGACCGAGACATGAGATTCACGTCCCAGTTCTGGAAGAGTCTGCAGAGAAATCTGGGTACCAGTCTGAGCTTCAGCACTGCGTATCACCCGTAGACTGATGGAAATCAGAGCGCACTATCCAGATATTTGAGGACATGTTGAAAGCTTGCATGTTAGATCTTAAATGTTCGTGTGAAGATCACTTGCATCTAGTGGAGTTCGCCTACAACAACAGCTAGCAAGCCAGCATTGGCATGGCGCCATTTGCTGCACTTTATGGAATGAAATGTCGATCTCCGCTGAGTTGGGATGACATTGGTGATAGAGAGCTGTTGGGACCAGAGGTGATAGTTGAGGCTGTGGATGTAGTGTGTACTATCAGGAATAATCTTCGTGTTGTACAGGATCGGTATAAGCATTGGGCTGATGCTAAACGACGTCCTTTGGAATTCAAGGCTGGAGATTATGTATTCTTGACGATATCCCCGAACAGAGGAGTGATTTGTTTTGGGAAGCGTGGCAAGCTTAGTCCGAGATTCATTGGACCTTTTGATGTGCTAGAGCGAGTTGCTTATCGTCTAGCTCTATCGCCTTCATTGGAGGGAGTACATGATGTTTTTCATGTATCTCAGCTACGTCGTTACATCAGTGACCCGTCACACGCTGTCGACTACCCAGAGATCACAGTTTGACCGGACCTGACTTATGAGCAGCAGCTAGTGCAGATCTTTGACCGACGTCAGAAGACACTTAGGAACAATGTCGTCGAGCTTGTGAGAGTGACATGGCATCATGATTCGCCTGGAGAATCCACCTGGGAACGAGAAGATGAAATGCGAGAGCGTTACCCTTATTTGTTCCCTGCCCCTTAGCTGATAGAAATTTCGAGAACAGAATTTTCTTAAGGTGGATAGAATGTAACGACTTGTATATTCAGATACACTGGAACTGAGTTCTATTGATGTATGTCTTCATTATTATACTGATGTGTAATCTCGTTAATATACTTGCATTAAGTTAGTCTATTTAAATCTTGTCATTATTATATTTAAGATTTCAAATTCAAATGTTTTCAAATTCAAATGTTTAACATTCAAAATTCAAACCCTTTCAAAAACTTTCCTTTTTGACCCTAATAAAAGCTAGACTAAATTAGTATTATTTTCTCTCATTAAACCCATTATTCCCTCTAATTATTAGTATGATTCAAACATTCAATATTAACTTAGCTTTTATTTCCCTAATCAAACCATTAAAACAAAAATCAATTAGTATTAATTCCCTAATCAATATTATTAAAACAAATCAAATATTAGTAAAAGCAAATCAGTTTTTATTAAAACACTTTCCTTTTTATTAAACCATTTCCTAAATTTCTTTTAACCCTAACCTACCCTAACTCGCGCACCAACACACATAGCCTTCTCTCTCTCTCTCTCTCTCTCTCTCTCTCTCTCTCTCTCTCTCTCTCTCTCTCTCTCTCTCTCTCTCTCTCTACTCCTATTTCATACGAAACCCTTTCCTCTCTCATACGCAACACAACCCCAGGCAAAACAAAAAAAAACCTAGCAGCACACCCTATTTCTTAAACAAAACCCTAGCTGCCATTTTTTTCTCCCTAGCTTTCTCTCCTCTACAACCCTAGGCTAACCTGAGCCCTACCTCTACAAAACCCTAGCCACCAAACTTCTAAGAGGACCCAAAGCAAACAAACCTAGGTTTCTTCTTCAAAACATCACCTACAAAACCCCAAGTCCGACCTCCTCTCCCCTAAGCAAACCCAGGCCGCGCGTGTCCGACCTCCAAGCCCTGCCACCACGCAACATTTCTCCGGTGCCCCCTCGACCTCCTCCACCTTACAAGAACCTCGCACCCCGACGCCCGACCTCCGCCTGCCACTCAACTTCCGGCGACCACAAACACCCGCACCCTCTCCAACCACCGCCATGCCAACACCCATCGCCCTTCCCTTCGCCTGCAGAGCCCAACGTCGCACGCCTGCAACCTCCCCCGTTGCAGCACACCTCCCCTCCTCCTCCTATCGACCACCCCAACATCTCCCCTCCGATGCCCACTCACCGCCGCAACACCTCCCTGCGCTCTTCCGCTGCAACCCCTACGACCACCGCCGCCTGCAGTCACCAGATCTCCGACCCCCGATGCTGACAACACCCTCCGCCGCAGTCTTGGCCTCCACCTGCAAGCACAACTTAGAAGAGAACACGTGAGAAGCTTAAAGAGGTTAGCTTGCAGTTATTGATTAATTGTTAGGGTTAGTTTATTTAAAAACTGTGTTCCTTTTCTATCATGTTAGTATGTAGTTTTAATAATTAGTATTGTTAGGGTTATTTCTATTAGGGCTAAAGTTATATAGTTCCTGTTATAACTTTGGAATTATTATGTAGGTGAGTAGTTATAATAATAATCAGTATATATATATATATATATATATATTAATGTGAGTTATTTGATTAGTATATGTTAGGTTTGAACAAATATTATATAAGTTAATTTATATATGTAATAGTATATTTTCAGTAGCTATTCATATCAATATATGTGTTAGATTATAACCAAGATGATATAGGTTAGTTTTATTTATTAAAAGGGTTTTACATCATAATCAGTAGGTTAGTTTTTCTAATAAATTCATATAAGAAGTTAGGTTAATATGTATGAACAGTACCCTCTAATTATTTGAATAAATAAGTTAATTTCGTGTAAACTGATGTCGGAACCGAATGACGCAGAAAACGTCTGCGCCTTCCGTACGAACTCGTAGGCACCAAAATCACCGAAAATAGGCAAGCGTACAATTTAATACATGTTTTTAAATGTTACTCATTTAGACGTTTTACACTTAAACTGTGATATCTTTTACACAAAAATGCCATGTGACACAATGACACTAAACCCCCTTAAAACGCACTTGTGTGAATTGCTAAACTTGAACCCATGTGCATGTGTATGGACATCTTAAAGAAAAGTTAATATACTTGTTATGACATGAAATGCACAGACAATGAAAAGAACAACTTGAATACCATAGAACATGGTAGCCGGTTTGGCTAACACATAGATGTTGAATGTCGTTGGCTCATAGATATTGTATGCCAATATTTGGCTATTCCCATCGGCCGGTTGAATAGTTTGGCTCGTGTCCAGTATATAGCTCATGATGGCCGGTTGGCTGATTCTGGCTCGTGGTCCAGAAAGTACACGTGGGTGGGGTTGGGTTCACAGGCACTAGGCGGTAGAAAGAGTCGCCATCGGGGGCACTTGATGGTGGATTCACTTACTAGCCGTCTAAAGACGGGAACCTTAGTCACGGACTTGCACACACAATTAAACAACTTGAAAAATGCTGTTAACTTATAGAACTGTTGTTGCTTTATTTGAAATTTAACTGCCATGTTTCCATAATAGAACTGTTATGCTAGTGTAAATCTTTATAACTGCTTTAACTGCCAAATATAATCTTTTGCCTATCTTGCCAAGGGTCCCCTTTTAACCATAACTTGCCAAGGACCCTTACTGACATACATTCCATATTGTTTGAATGTATGTCAGGTCACGAGACAGAGTACCCGGAGGACGAGTTACTAGATCAGAGTGATCCGTTTGGACCAGGAGTACGTCGACCCAGAGGTCCTACCCACAGAGGACTAGTTCCGAGATTCTGCTGTTGCGGTTTAGAGGTTTATTTCTGTTATTCTGTTGGGTGTGTACCCACTTTTGTAGACTCTATTTGTTGACCATGCTTGGGGCCTTACTTTCTCTGTGTACTTTTCTCTCCGGATGTTGGCTAAATTTTTAAATCTCTCTGTTGTTCTGATTGCATGCAAGAAGCTGCATTTGGTTGTTATTCACAGACGCTTATTGGGCTTATGCTTCACTGCTTCAGCCCATGTGGATCCGCTCGCGTCCTCGCTCCCAAGTATAATGGGAAGCGAGGCGTGACACCTCTATCTAGACTGTGGTTGAGAGCCCTGACACCTCGCAGCTACTGTTGCATTGGAGGACATGCTCTTCAAGAAGAACTCCACCTACCACTGCGTTGAACCACACACCTTGCGTAAAATGTCTGGAGTAACTCTCCTCTTCACCGTGTGTGGGTCAGGACACACACGCCCCATGAAGCAATGAAGCTCTGACATCTTTCCAATAAAGCGCAATGCACAGATCCTACCATCATTCCTTGGAGCTCGCCAAATGTTGTTCGGCACTTGGAGGAATCCTCCCTGACATCGGTTAGTCTAATAGGGTCTGGCTTTAATATCATGTTGTTTTTCTTAAATATGGCCCACTAGATCTCCAAATTGGTATAATCTTGTCCACTTGTGCCGACTAGCCCAATTGGTTTTACTCTTGGGTCTCCCCAAAAGGTCTCATACCAATGAAAATACTAATCCATATTTAAGCCCCACGGATTCCATATGCTTAGCCAATGTGAGACTATTTGTTCGTAATTCAACATAATGAAGGGTGACCAAGTGCCTGGTGAAAAAGGGTAAAACTTACAATACAATTTTATACAACGTCTGACAGAATCTACCTAGAAAAATACTAGATCATTAAAACAGTCAACTTCCATAGTTGGACTCTGATTGAGGTGATTCAAGATGCATTGAAAAGCTAACAAAGAATGATATCTGATGGGGTTTTTAATGGATGATAAATTCCAAAAACAGAAAAAATGATAGAGTTTTGAAGTCAGAAGTAGATTGTAGAAACTCTAACAACTCAAACCAGAAAAAAACACTCGATCACCAAAACAGTCATAATGACACAAATAGACTCCGATTTAGGTGATTCAAGATGCGTTGGACAGTTAACAAAGAATGAAATCTTATGGTACTATAATAGATGAGAAATTACAACTACATAAAAACTAACAGAGGTTTGAATGCAAAAACAGACTGCTCAAAAACTAATTGATGAAAACAGATAGTCAATAAAATCTGGTCCCACTGATCAGGCACATAGAGTTTATTGACCATACATCTGGTGCACTGTTCAGGCACCTGGTCAGAGAGATTCAGATGCCTGGTCTTCCTAGAAATTTTTCTTCACATAATGCATACGACAGACGTCTGGTGGGTGTAAATCAGACGCCTGGTCATAAGTTGAAAGTATGATTAAGAGTGTTATGGCCATTCAACCTAATGGGATGGATTCTAGAATGTTCCTATGTATTATGAGATGGAAATAGACATGAATAAATATTTGTGTGTGTGTCCCTTTAATCAAGGCATACAAATATTCTACTAAAGAAAGAGTAAATTACATAAAGAATCATAAAAGTTATATAATGATATACATGGTTCTTCATGACTTCAAAACTCCATTGCTCCATGCCTTGAGTCCATCATCTCATCACCACTTGTTTTGTCTCCATCACGATATAAAAATTATTAATTATTCGAGACAAATACTTTGAGACATTAGTAATCACAAAATGTGGTGATCATCATCAAAACTATATTTGGCTTAAAGGCCAATATCCAACCGGCCTTCATACTCAAAGATTTCAACTTGTTTTCTTGGCCAACGCTTGATCTCTTTATGGTCAGATTTCTACATCTAAATAATAGATCCAATCATATTAGCCACACTTAATTTGCTTGTGCTTCAATAAGGCTATATGAGATTGTTCATCATCTTCAACAAATGGTGTAAGTATTTCTCTTTGGATGTAGGAGGGAAATGGTTGCTCTCAGGTTGTTGAGAGGGTTTACACTAGAGGATTGTTCGAGCAGAGTTTACTTACACTGGTTTGTGGTGTAGAGCATTGACAGAATTAAACATTTAATTTGATGGGGGTCATACTATATATATACTAGCAAATAACCCGTGCACACGTGCACGTGGACTGAGAAAAAACGATCGGAAAGGGGGAAGAATAAAAAGTGTGGGTGTATGGGGGGAGGGTCCAGGGGAAAAATGTAAAAACTGGGGTTGTCTGTGCAAAATTCCACACCGCCTTTCTTATCCCTCAAAATCTCATCTCTTATCCCATTTCTCTTGTCCAATTTCTTTTATCCAATTTCTCTTGATAACATCCCTATTTTATAGAATAGATATGTATGTATGTATATGTATATGTATATGTATATATGTATAAGTATACTCTTGTCCAAATTTTCTTATCCAATTTCTCGTGTCCAATTTCTCTTGATACCATCCCTATTTTATAGAATATATATATATATATATATATATATATATATATATATATGAGGAAACGGGAAATAGGGTGTCACAGGAGAGAATCTCTCCTGGGTCGGTCAAAAAAACTCCAACCTCCACATGTTTTTTCGAAGATCCGAGCCGTTCATCTCGATCTCCGCCCTCTAAAACACCTACCCACCAATTTTCAGCCCGATCCGAGGTATTTTGCCCGTTCATCCACCCTTAGCAAAATTTAACGGTTTCGCATGAACATAACTTTTGCAAAGGGTGGATGAACGTGCAAAACACCTCGGATCGGGCTGAAAATTGGTGGGTAGGTGTTTTAGAGAGCGGAGATCGAAATGAATGGCTCGGATCTTCGAAAAAATATGTGGAGGTTGGAGTTTTTTTGACCGACCCAGGAGAGATTCTCTCCTGTGACACCCTATTTCCCGTTTCCTATATATATATATATATATATATATATATATATATATATATATATATATATATATATATATATATATATATATATATATATATATATATATAGGAAACGGGAAATAGGGTGTCACAGGAGAGAATCTCTCCTGGGTCGGTCAAAAAAACTCCAATCTCCACATTTTTTTTGGAAGATCCGAGCCGTTCATCTCGATCTCCACCCTCCAAAACACCTACCCACCAATTTTCAGCCCGATCCGAGGTGTTTTGCCCGTTCATCCACCCGACCCAAAAGTTATGTTCATGCGAAACCGTTAAATTTGGGTCGGGTGGATGAACGGGCAAAACACCTCGGATCGGGCTGAAAATTGGTGGGTAGGTGTTTTGGAGGGTGGAGATCGAGATGAACGGCTCGGATCTTCCAAAAAACATGTGGAGATTGGATTTTTTTTGACCGACCCAGGAGAGATTCTCTCCTGTGACACCATATTTCCCGTTTCCTCATATATATATATATATATATATATATATATATATATATATATAAAATATAGTGGGAGCCTGATACACACACACAAATATACCTACACACACATCAAAATTTTGTAGGAGCACATGCACCCACAGCTCAAGCCTTAGTTTCGCCCCTGGTGTAGGGGTGGCAACAGGTCGGGTGGGTTCAGGTTCGGGTTCGGGTTTGGGTCGGGTCAGATTTGACCTGACCCGGATAGGGGTAAACCGTAACCCGACCCGGATTGAATCTGGGTCGGGTTCGGGTGACCCGAAAAATTTCCGGGTCGGGTTCAGGTTAATCGTCGGTTAAAGATTTGACTTATACACAACTGCTTCTTTTTCGATATCCAGCTATTTATTAAGAGCCACCTGCAATTTATTAAGTGTTGCATAATTTCTAGCAGCTTGTCTCTTAAACCGCACTGATGACAGCAAGGACGTATAATTAACATTACCATTTTATTAACGAAAGTAATAAAATTAACTAAAAAGTTGTATGTAAAGGGAATTGAATCCAAGACCTCTTAAAGAAGAGGACACCAATTCAAATCGTATAAGTTCAATTCCCCTTGCAACTGTGTATTGAAGTTATTATATATATATATATATAAAGTAAACCGGGTCGAATTCGGGTCATTCGGGTTGATATACCAAACCCATACCCAACCCGGATTTTATTCGGGTCGGGTCGGGTCAACCCGGATCCTACTTGACCCGGATTGGCCCCTACCCATGTCCGCTTAAGGATGTCGGGTCGGGTCGGGTCGGGTCGGGTCGGGTCGGGCTCATTTTGCCACCCCTACCCTGGTGTAAAGGAAGGTTGTATTATCCTTAGTCAAGTCATAAAGTTTAGTCAAATCATTCCCATACCTCTCGTATTCAGTAAGATGAGGTATATATGCCCATGGCCTTCTACAACAAGGTCATATTCTGACACCCCCGAAGCCATCTTATGGCAACAAAGATGCATTACCTAGTTTTGAAATTTTTGGGCTTGACCTTTGTCAACAACCATAACACGAATACTAAATACTTTGCACCTTTGAAATGATGGAGCACTGTTGATAATTATTAAGAGAATTTTAAATGTAATACACTTGATATAGTTGAAAACAGAAAGTCATGTGAATTCGATTGGATAAGAAATTCAACACTAATCAGTTGACCAGGCCAGCATTGTAAGGAGAGGCAGGCTTTTTGAGTCTGAAATACCAAAAACTCGTTCTTTAATTTAAGAACCTCTTCCAAACATGATTTTCTTAGACATCAATATGGAAAAGTAAAATTTCATACCCAATAAAATAAACAATCCTTTTTGCACTTCCAACTTGATTTGGTTTACATCTACTAATTAATTCAACTAATTAAGTTCTTTTGAAATGCAATAATTTCAAGCAATTTTGCAAGTAATATTCTTAGAAAGCGTTTTAATTTGCAAGCAACCCTGCAAACAATCATATAATAAAATTGCTTTAATAATTAATTGGACCACATGATAATGTCATATACCGTTAGATTAGATTACCAATGACAGAATGGTCATAGGATCTTCATAATCATTTAGCCAATAATCTTATTATTGCTAATTGTAACGACCACTTTTCGTGGTACGTTGTTCGTGCACGTGCTTTTGTCCGTGCACGTGTTTGTTTTAGACTTTGGTTGTTTGTGAACACTTTCATGTGGTATGCCGTTGTGAACGTTTCTGAGAGTATTAAATAGTGGCACTAATTTGGAACGACGTTTCTCGAGTCGTTTTCCCACAATTTAATCTTACTCGATGAGACGTGGCGATTTGCACTTTTGACGGGAGACGTTTCTATTTTTAGTTTCGTCGTCCGACGTCAAAATTGAGATCCGTCTTCTTAGTTAGCTCACATTCGTCTTCACGATCACCACGATATTTATTTTATAATTTTTGGAGTTTATTTGACCACTTTTATATTTTTAACAAGTTTTATATTATTTTTAATAATTAATTTATAAATTATTTTCGGCCAAATAAAATTTATTTGAGTTTTAAACGTTTTAAAGAATTTTTGAGCCAATTTCCAGCTCATTTGGACCAGGTCAAATCCTTGGGTGAGATGGAGTTGATTAGATTCGAATTTTAAATCTTTTAAACTTCTAATCCTATTAGATTTAGCCCTAGACCAAGTCAACCCATCTATACTATATAAGCAACCCCTAGGAAGACCTATTTTCGCAAGAAATTAGCCCTAGCCTCTTCCAAACTTGAAATTGGACGTTGCGACGATTCGTCGCAACGTTGCGACAAGCCCCCGCAACAAGCCCCCGCCCGCTGCAGCGACCGACCCCAAACGTTGCAACTTCCGTTTCCATGTGTCTGACCGACGGAGATCCCCGCACCGAGGCTGTACGACCGATGGCCATTCGTCGCAACCCCGCATCCGTCGCATCGCTTGCCACCTGGGCCCCCCAAGTTCTCCAGAGTTATTGTGGGTCCCCCAAAGGCCCCTAGGACTACTGTGGGCCCCACCTAGGTGCTTGCTCTTCAAGGATTCGTCGCGTACGACGTCGTCGCACGTCGTAGCCCGTCGTCGCACGTGCGAGCTTTGGAATCTGGAATCGTCGCCCCGGTCGATTGCTCTGAACCTTCCAGCGAGGAAACTATATTGGAAACAGGACTTGGAGCGTGTTCTCTTATTCCAACCCGCGGCGTCGCTACCCGACGCCGGTGTAGCTTTCGCGTCGTGTTGAGGTAACGTTTTGCACCCCTAGGAACCCCAACCCAATTGCATGCTAATCAAGACTAAAATTGATGTTTTTAAAGTATTTTAAATGTTTTAAATTCACTAATCAAGATTAATAATATGGACTTTAGGCCGGTGGACTTGTGCACGTAGATAATTGTGATTTTTGGACTCATTGGACGGTGTGCTCAGACGTCGAACTTGCAGGCAAGTGAAACTTGCCAACTCTTGTGTAGGGCCATGTTTTTAGGCCACTTCCTTGTTCCTAGCGTAAAAGAGACTAGTCAGTGAAATGATAGCTGGCTAGACGCCTACTAGATCTAGTTTGACAACGAAACTAGATCCGTCACCTAATTGATCTAGCTTGACAACGAAGCTAGATCCAACCCTTAAACTTGTCATTCATGCATGCTAAACTGTCACGTTTACTTTTCTTACTTGTACGCTTTACTACTTGCCATGCCATGTCATCCATGCATTGAATGTTGCATTCGTAGCACACGCTACAATACTTGTCCTCGTACTACTTGTCCGGCTAGGTGCACCCCTACGCCATACTTGTTTAAACACTTCCTGGCTCGTGGTCCAGAAGCGAGCATTACCGTTCGGGGGTAAGGCCCTGGCTCGACACACGTGGAGGGGTAGGGATAAACGTTCACTTGAGCTTAGGAGTGGCCTGATCCGCCCTCTAGCCAAAAGATGGAATCCCTGTGCACGAGGTGCTTACTTTCCTTGTCTTGTACTTGTCTTGTGAATGCCATGCCATGCTCGTACTGTACTTTGCTTTACCTTACCTGTTGCACTCATACTTTAAACTGCAATGTCATCGCATTCATGCTAGAACTGCTAGGTTGTTCACTTTACTTTCAGTTTCCTTGCACAAGTCTCTTGTAGACTTGCTGACATGTGCCCCTTGCTCTTTTGGGTGTCACATGTTAGACCTGAGCCAGAGATCGTTGCTGAGTACGTGATGTGTTGCTGACGCTGAGTCTGAGTCCATGATTGCCCAGGAGGATTTTGGTGGACACCGGTGACCATTCTTTGAGTCTTTGTTGAGCCTTATTTTGCTTTAGGCTTTTGTTAGTTGTTGGTGCGTAGCACCATTGTTTTGTACTTTGTACTTTTGTTGGCCATGTTTGGGCCTTTAGACTCTCTTTTATTTCAGCCTGGTGGCTTTTCTGCGATGTTGGAATTTATATTTATGGATATTCTGATATTATTCTTTTGTCTCATTTCATTATTATTATCTTGTTTCGTTCGCGTTGCAAGGACCTGCAGTTTTAAATTTGATTGACGCTTATCGGACTTGCAGCTTTGTAGCTTCAAGTCTGAGCGGACCTTCTCACGCTTCGCCTCCATATTTTTGGGAAGCGGGGCGTGACAGGTTTTGTTGGTGGCCCATGCAGGTCCAATCTTGCAATTGCGAATTAACGGAACAACCATAATAACGGAATGTCCATTAAATAAATTGCAACATCCGAGTAATAAGCCCTGAGTTTAGTCGTTTTCTTATGACACTAGGTGATAAGAAGACTAGTTAGACGCATGTGCTTGTTAGATAGAGGCCTCTGTTTGTTAGTTAGACTCCCTGCCAGCAATTGATTTAATCGTCGTAGGAGTTACCTTAGTGGTTATTGCCTAACCCTGACCATATTAGACTTCTAGATTTTCCTTCGGTCGTTCGCTTGGGTTCATCGATATCGGACCAAGCTGAACGCACTTCCTTTACCGTCTAACCTTTAGAAGTCTTAGCGCCTAGTTTTAATATTTAGTTGGTCGACCGTAGGAGTTTCCGTAGACTTTCCTGGTTCATATCCTAGGCGTATGTACGTTCTGATCATCCGACCAATTTCCTTCCCTCGATTCACGAGATCGCCTCTTGACGATCGTCATCAATTTTCGAACCTCTCCGTTACAAATCTTAAATCTCCTGAAGGTATTTTTTTCAATCCTCTCTTCCACTAAGTTTAAATTTTGTTCAAAATACCTATATTTCATCCCCCTTCGTTGATTTAAATTTTTAAAATGTTTGTCGGAATTTTGAAACTCTAGCTTATGGTATTTTCCCAGCCTATATTTTTTTTATACTTATGTAAATGCGTCGATCTTTCATATATTAGTTTTACTTTTGCCCTGCTCAATTCGATTTATAATCCTCCCCCTTATTTGTGTTATTCGAATGATACATCGTGTTTACTTTTAATATACTTTTCAAGTCACATGGAGTTTCAGATTTCAGTAAGTTGGTTTTTGCTCGACGTTCTCGCTACTTCAGATTTTTGCAAAATTAATATTTTCATAGCCTCTTCCTGCTTTAGACCCTCCTAGATTTGATTTTAAAGATTTGCTATTCGATCCTGATAATTCTTATGCTAAGTCTTATACTATTATTTTCTTTCCGCTCACCATACACGCTTTTAGAAGAATTTCTAAACCAAATTGAATTTCAATTATTTTTATATCCGTGCCAGACTTATTGAGCTCGTATATTAAGAACCTTGTGTAAATCAGTTTTACATTTTTGGCAAACCTTGGTTTTCTAAAAGTAGTTTCAAATTGATTATCTTCAATTTTCCATAGCCCAAAGTTTTGAAGGCATTTAACCTGATTTTAAATTCTTCCGTTGCTTGATTTCATTCTTGACTTTCAAAAACTTTCGACAACATTATATTAAATTACTGATGTATAAAATTTCTAAAACCTCGTCCTTAATATTCGTGTAAATGATTTTGCTTCCTTTTATAATGATTTTTTTTTAAAACCAATAGACCATTTTCTCTTATTATGAATGTTTGACTCAAACTTATTTTGAACACCACGTTTTATCGATCTCCAAATATTTCTTTCCAGACGAGGATTTTAATTTTGAAGTACAACAGTTTTCAGATTTCACGAATTTTAGCATGTGCTACCTACCCTATCTTCTTTCCTATATCCTATGTATGTATCACTACACCTCCTTTACCCTCAACCTAAACATCACCATTGAGCCAATGCTCGTCTAACCAAGCCGTCTCCTTGTATTCGTCCTATCTGAACTCGTGCTAATCGGTCCTTCCCTCGTCACGCTCTCGACCCCTCTTTATTTCTTAGGCCTTAGTGCTCGTCAATGTCTATGTCAACACTAAGTTGTTAGTAGGCCCTTAGACCTTATGACGTAGTCGTAGTGCACGTACCCAAGTTGTGTACGTGGGCTTGAATGAGTGTATCCCCATAGTATATTGGTGCTTGCCTATTGTGTGATATATTTATATATATATACTCGGAGCCATTCGTGATAGTATGAAGTTGTTATGTGATAGTAGCTATAGATTTTGTGGATAGCTATACTATACTAGGGATGCTTGTGTATATTTGAATTAGCGTTGGAATATCTAAGTTGTGTATGTAGTAAGAGATACTTATAATGGTTGAAATAAAATGATTGGTAAAACTATGTGTGTGCTAGGTGTGATAATAATAAGTGTATGTATAGTTAAGTAAGTAGGCCTATTGAGTGACCCATATATTATTACGTATGAGTATGTGCTCGTAAATCGATATATTTAGTGTTTAGACGTAAGTAGTTACGTTTCGTTGCATGAGTATATGGGTGATATACATATGGTAGTAGGAGTATAATTTTGATTGGTATTGCTTGCTTTCGGGATGTTGCATGCGTGCATACCGTGAGGTATACACGACTATTGCACATCTTAATATGTACGTGTGGATGTGTTAGAATACTAATTATAGGTAGTAGGCTACGGTGTGAATATATATGTTACATGTGTGAGACTATACGATGAATACGTATGCATGTATTAGGGAGTGTATTATAAATATACATGTGCTGATGTCTGTATTATTATTATGGTATATAGGATGATTGAACTATGTAAGTATTACCTGACTAAATATTAAGTGTGGTTGATCTATGGAATGTATATGGTTGTATTGGTAGATGTATATATATTGGAGTGATATTGGTATGGGTATGAATATCGTGTTACGTATATAGAATATTCTGATATGTGTATTGAGTCTCACTCAAGCTTGAGTGGGTATACTCTAAGTGTATTGAATGAATGTCTGAAGTTTGAATGTATCAATGCTTGAAGTATGCATAGTGATAGAAGTGTTTGTGCCTGGTTGTGTTACGCACATGATTGTGGGTCGCTATACCAGTATATAGTTATAGGGTTGGTCTGGTGGTATCGTTATTAACTAAGGACTTGTTATGTGAACGTATGTGTACTAGCTAAAACTAGGTGTGTGGATGTACTAGTAATATAATGGTATGATTGGTGTATGTAAATGAAATGTTAGCGTGTATGGGTGTGCACCATGCACGGGTAAGTATGTGCTTAGTTATAGGTTTTGATGACTATGGTATATGTGGCGTGTCGTAAATACAGTTATAGGACCGTACGTGATGTGAATATATGGTGAACTATTTGCATGTATTTGAATGACTATATATTGTGAAATTATAGTAGCGGTGAATGTATATTAGATATAGTGAATTTGATTTAGTAATGGTATGGTGTGACTATAAGTGCTGAGATGTTGGTATTGGATGAATATTAGAGGGAAGTATACTCTTGATGTTTGTGCATAGGTAGCTATCTATATGTAGAGCAATGGTTGTATTTGCTAAGTGTGACACTATCCTTATGTGAGCACCTGAATTATTGTTTGTGAGTAGTAGTTATATAAGGGATGTATGTTTATATACCTGATTGAAATACATGTATGAATTTGACTGACTATAATAGGTATAAGTGTATACGTACGTGAATGTATATACGTGTTGGTAGTATTAATGTTTGACTACTTAGTGCATATATAAGCACTTGTAATGACTATACCTGGTTGAATTATTATATGACTTGATTGGGGTAGTTACTAGAGTGACTAGCGATATTAGAAAGTCCGAGGACGGACTTTATTCTAAGGTGGGGAGGATGTAACGACCACTTTTCGTGGTACGTTGTTCGTGCACGTGCTTTTATCCGTGCACGTGTTTGTTTTAGACTTTGGTTATTTGTGAACACTTTCGTGTGGTATGCCGTTGTGAACGTTTCTGAGAGTATTAAATAGTGGCACTAATTTGGAATGACGTTTCTCGAGTCGTTTTCCCACAATTTAATCTTACTCGATGAGACGTGGCGATTTGCACTTTTGACGGGAGACGTTTCTATTTTTAGTTTCGTCGTCCGACGTCAAAATTGAGATCCGTCTTCTTAGTTAGCTCACATTCGTCTTCACGATCACCACGATATTTATTTTATAATTTTTGGAGTTTATTTGACCACTTTTATAGTTTTAACAAGTTTTATATTATTTTTAATAATTAATTTATAAATTATTTTCGGCCAAATAAAATTTATTTGAGTTTTAAACGTTTTAAAGAATTTTTGAGCCAATTTCCAGCTCATTTGGACCAGGTCAAATCCTTGGGTGAGATGGAGTTGATTAGATTCGAATTTTAAATCTTTTAAACTTCTAATCCTATTAGATTTAGCCCTAGACCAAGTCAACCCATCTATACTATATAAGCAACCCCTAGGAAGACCTATTTTCGCAAGAAATTAGCCCTAGCCTCTTCCAAACTTGAAATTGGACGTTGCGACGATTCGTCGCAACGTTGCGACAAGCTGCTGCCGCACGACCGAAGAAACGAGGCCGTTTTCCCCGCTCAGACCGAGAGCCCCCGCCGCTCATCCGCTTCGCCCGCTTGCACAGCCGCCGCTCCGCTTTGCTCCATGCCCGACTGAGAGAAACTCTCGGTCAGACTGGTCGTCCGCTCCGATATCGCCCGTTCCCCCGCTCCGCTGCAGCCCAAGCGCCCGACCGGCCCGCCCGCTGTGTCTGACCGATGCTCTCGCCCGCATCGCCCCGCGTTGCAACATTGCAACGTTGCAACGCCCGCCAAGCGCCGTGACCGAGCCGCCCCAAGCGCCCGACCGAAGCACAGCCCCGCAACAAGCCCCCGCCCGCTGCAGCGACCGACCCCAAACGTTGCAACTTCCGTTTCCATGTGTCTGACCGACAGAGATCCCCGCACCGAGGCTGTACGACCGATGGCCATTCGTCGCAACCCCGCATCCGTCGCATCGCTTGCCACCGTGGGCCCCCCAAGTTCTCCAGAGTTATTGTGGGTCCCCCAAAGGCCCCTAGGACTACTGTGGGCCCCACCTAGGTGCTTGCTCTTCAAGGATTCGTCGCGTACGATGTCGTCGCACGTCGTAACCCGTCGTCGCACGTGCGAGCTTTGGAATCTGGAATCGTCGCCCCGGTCGATTGCTCTGAACCTTCCAGCGAGGAAACTATATTGGAAACAGGACTTGGAGCGCGTTCTCTTATTCCAACCCGCGGCGTCGCTACCCGACGCCGGTGTAGCTTTCGCGTCGTGTTGAGGTAACGTTTTGCACCCCTAGGAACCCCAACCCAATTGCATGCTAATCAAGACTAAAATTGATGTTTTTAAAGTATTTTAAATGTTTTAAATTCACTAATCAAGATTAATAATATGGACTTTAGGCCGGTGGACTTGTGCACGTAGATAATTGTGATTTTTGGACTCATTGGACGGTGTGCTCAGACGTCGAACTTGCAGGCAAGTGAAACTTGCCAACTCTTGTGTAGGGCCATGTTTTTAGGCCACTTCCTTGTTCCTAGCATAAAAGAGACTAGTCAGTGAAATGATAGCTGGCTAGACGCCTACTAGATCTAGTTTGACAACGAAACTAGATCCGTCACCTAATTGATCTAGCTTGACAACGAAGCTAGATCCAACCCTTAAACTTGTCATTCATGCATGCTAAACTGTCACGTTTACTTTTCTTACTTGTACGCTTTACTACTTGCCATGCCATGTCATCCATGCATTGAATGTTGCATTCGTAGCACACGCTACAATACTTGTCCTCGTACTACTTGTCCGGCTAGGTGCACCCCTACGCCATACTTGTTTAAACACTTCCTGGCTCGTGGTCCAGAAGCGAGCATTACCGTTCGGGGGTAAGGCCCTGGCTCGACACACGTGGAGGGGTAGGGATAAACGTTCACTTGAGCTTAGGAGTGGCCTGATCCGCCCTCTAGCCAAAAGATGGAATCCCTGTGCACGAGGTGCTTACTTTCCTTGTCTTGTACTTGTCTTGTGAATGCCATGCCATGCTCGTACTGTACTTTGCTTTACCTTACCTGTTGCACTCATACTTTAAACTGCCATGTCATCGCATTCATGCTAGAACTGCTAGGTTGTTCACTTTACTTTCAGTTTCCTTGCACAAGTCTCTTGTAGACTTGCTGACATGTGCCCCTTGCTCTTTTGGGTGTCACATGTTAGACCTGAGCCAGAGATCGTTGCTGAGTACGTGATGTGTTGCTGACGCTGAGTCTGAGTCCATGATTTCCCAGGAGGATTTTGGTGGACACCGGTGACCATTCTTTGAGTCTTTGTTGAGCCTTATTTTGCTTTAGGCTTTTGTTAGTTGTTGGTGCGTAGCACCGTTGTTTTGTACTTTGTACTTTTGTTGGACATGTTTGGGCCTTTAGACTCTCTTTTATTTTAGCCTGGTGGCTTTTCTGCGATGTTGGAATTTATATTTATGGATATTCTGAGATTATTCTTTTGTCTCATTTCATTATTATTATCTTGTTTCGTTCGCGTTGCAAGGACCTGCAGTTTTAAATTTGATTGACGCTTATCGGACTTGCAGCTTTGTAGCTTCAAGTCTGAGCGGACCTTCTCATGCTTCGCCTCCATATTTTTGGTAAGCGGGGCGTGACACTAATAAAACATCAATGACCACATCATAAAAGTGTTTTACAGCACCTTTTAAAATCCATCCAAAAATTTTACCTCATAAAATTCTTCAATATTTAATTTTCATGAAAATAATTTTGTTATCACATAATGAAAACAAAATATTTAAAACAATACCGAAATTTAAAATCGGATTTAATGTAGAAAAGGTGGCACATGATCTAATAGATCAGGTGTCAAGACACACAAAGGTGGAAAGTACAAGCCCATCATGGGCATGGGCTTGTACTTGTTGGGGTGCCCACCTTTTTGTGTCTAGATCAGGTGCCACCTGATCGACATGAATCCCTTTAAAATATCACAAATTTTGCAATTTACGCAACTTTGAAAAAACTTGCTATTAGCATAGTGTTACGACTAATATCAACAGGCCCGAATTACAACGGCCCACGGCCCGACCTCAAAGGAGAAGCCCACTAGAGAAGACGAGCCCGCCCGAAGGGGGCCCACGGACGGAGCGAAAGGCCTAGCCACCTCGCCCTCGGGTACACCCAACTGGCCCCCATTCGGCCGGATTAACCGCCCCTCTGAATCCGCGATCCCATGATGGCCATTAACGGACCCGTTAATGGGCCACCCCACGACAACACACGAGTGGGAGGAGGCGGAGGCGGATCGTGGGGACGTGAGGAGAGGCAGGACGTGGGGCAATCACGGAAGACCCTATAAGGGGAAGGCCAGGACGACGAAAGGGGGGATCGAAACTCAGGTAACCCACACAGAGGTACTCCATCAACGACCTAGGCTTTCGCCACTCCATTTGCTCCCTCCTCCAAAAAAACTCGCGCCGCCTGGGTTGACGTTCTGGCTTCCACACAAGCCGGATCTCCCCCGCCGAGTATCCTTTCAGACCCTGATCTGACTTAGGCATCGGAGGGGCTTTGGCCGGAACCTAGGTCCGGCCTCCCTAACGAGTTTCTTCATCTGTCCAGGAAGAAAACATACGAGGCGCCGAGGCTACCCCTCAGCGTCGGTCGGCCATCACCGTTGCAGTCGTCAGGTGGACGACTGATCAAGTACCGATCTACTTGCAAAGCGCCGAGGCTACCCCTCGATGCGGATACGGCTGAGGCCGAGCACGATCTAGCCGAGGCCGAGCGCGACTCACCGAGCCGAGGCTTCCCCTCGGCTCCATAACGCCGAGAACAAGCAGGCTCGGCGAACCCAAGGGACCCTCAAGTCGGCCCCTTGACCACGTTGACCAGACAGCCGACGGTCAACGAGCTGTGGTGAGAAAACACCTGTAAACATCTGGCGCCGTCTGTGGGAACACGAACAACGCCCACGTAAAACAACCACACAGACAATGACACGGATCCGCCGAGGGGGCGGAGAAGAGGCGCGGCCCCAGTGGAGGGCACTGACCCACCCCGTGGCAAGCGAGGCAAGCCCACGCCTCCCATGCACGCGAACCGGGCAGCGAGTGTGGATCGAGCGGAGGACAGTGTTGAGGAGACCGACAGCCGACCAGTAGCTTCCCGGGGCAGTAGGATCGATAGAACACGGGAAAAGCCGAGATCAGGCGAAGCGCTGGTGGTGTCCCTGATTGTAGATCCCTCCGTTGTGCGGCGGATACTAGTCGACACCGGCAGCTCGTGCGACATCCTCTTTACATCGACTTTAGAAAGGATGGGGCTGCGTGGCAAAGACTTGGAGCCATGCACAGGGCCCGTGGTTGGCTTCACGGGACATTCTGCACCTATCATCGGGGCGATCCACCTCCCGGTCACGCTAGGGAGAGCGCCCGATTCGATGGCGCTGACTGTGGAATTCATTGTGCTAAAAGTCGGCTCGGCGTACAATGGCATCATCGGCCGCCCCCTCCTCAACGCTATCGATGCGGTGGTCTCGACGCTCCACCAGACAATCAGGTTTCAAACCCCGAAGGGGGTCGAGCAAATCAATGGCGACACGAAGGGAGAGAAGATCTGCTATCACTTGGTAGACGAGAAGGTCGTCGGGGGGCTGGGCGGTCCAATGGCCTCTCTTGACCTGAGGCACGGACCGAGAGCTACCCCTGCAAAAGAACAAGAGCAGATCCCCGTCACGAACGTGGAGGGGAGATTCGTCTCCTTTGGGTCAGGGCTGGATCCTGACTCAAAGCGCAAGCTGGTCGAATGCCTGGAGGCTAACCTGGACGTCTTCGCGTGGTCGGCCGAGGATATGCTTGGCATTGATCCCCGGGTGATAGTTCATCGTTTGATCGCCGACCCCAAGTTTAGACCCGTCCGGTAGAAGAAGCGGAACCTAGGCGGTGAAAAGATGAAGGCAGCCTGTGATGAAGTAGAGCAACTCCTTGACGCCGGTTTCATCCGAGAGGTCTGGTACCCCAAATGGCTGTCCAACGTGGTAATGGTCAGAAAGCCCAACGGGAAGTGGCGGATGTGTGTGGATTTTAGCAACCTCAACAAGGCCTGTCCCAAGGACAGCTATCCACTGCCACGGATCGACCACCTCGTGGACAGCGCCTCGGGATATGAGATGCTCAGCTTCATGGACGCCTACTCTGGGTACAACCAGGTCCAGATAGATCTTGATGAAGAAGAGATGACGGCTTTCACTACGGACCGAGGGACCTTCTGCTACAAGAAAATGCCCTTCGGATTGAAGAACGTGGGGGCAACCTACCAAAGAATGGTCAACAAGGTGTTCGACTCCTAGATAGGAAGAAACCTGGAGGTCTACGTCAACGACATGCTGGTGAAGTCGAGGGATCCTGCTGACCACATTGCCAACCTTAGGGAAACCTTCGAACGGCTACGAAGGTTCAATATTCGGCTCAATCCCGTGAAATGCATGTTCGACATGAGATCCGGCAAATTCCTGGGATTCATGATCACCAATCGCGGGATCGAGGCCAACCCCGACAAAATTGAGGCACTAATTAACATGCGGGAGCCGACAACCATCAAGGAGTTGCAGAGGTTGAATGGCCGCATCGCTGCCCTCGGGTGATTTCTGTCCCGGTCGGCGGAAAGATCTCTCCCGTTCTTCAAGACTCTGAGGAAGGCAATCTACGCGCCAGCCGACGAAAGGAAGACAATATCATGGGATGAGGACTGCTCCCGAGCCTTCGCCGACCTCAAAGAGTACCTCCGCAGCCCACCACTCCTCTCCAAACCACGAGAGGGGGAATCGTTGAGCCTGTATTTAGCCTGCACGATGGAGGCTGTGAGCTCGGTGCTGATCCGGGAAGACGATGGGGTACAGAGGCCGGTATACTACACCAGTCGTGTCTTGAAAGACTCTGAGGGGCGGTACACGCCAATGGAGAAGTTAGCGTATGCCCTCGTCCTCTCGGCCAGACGACTCTGCCCCTACTTCCAGGCTCACACGATACTGGTCCTAACCGATTCCCAGTTGGAACAGAACCTCAAAAGGTTTGACCGCATGGGAAGGATGTTGAACTGGGGGGTCGAGTTGAACGAATTCGACCTGTGATTCAAGCCCTGCACGGCTTGAATCGCACTGGCTGACTTCATCGCCGAGTGTACCATAGAAGAAAGAGCCCTTGCGCCGGGAGACGTCTCGGAAACATTAACAAACCAACCTTTGTACTTACTTATGACTGACATCAACTCGGCTGGCCACTCAGGCGATCAAGACACATGGATTATTCACGTGGACGGCTCGGTGACCCGGGCTGGGAGCAGAGCCGGGATCACGATTCGGTCTCCCGAGGGGAACGTCGTTGAATACGCGCTTAGGTTCGAGTTCCCGGCCACCAACAACGTGGCCGAGTATGAGGCCGCAATAAACGGCTTGAAGCTGGCCCGAGAACTCGGAGCTGAGTGCGTACAACTCCTCAGTGACTCGAAGCTCATCGTCAACCAGCTACAAGGGAGCTACGAGGCACACGAAGGAACGATGCAGGACTACTTGGCCACGGCCAAGACTGTGATGTCCAAATTCAAAAGGGCCGAGACCCTTCACCTCCCGCGGTCGGAGAATGCCCGAGCGGACGCACTGTCTGTAACGGCCTGTTTCTATCGTACCTTCTTCGTGCACGTGCTTTTGATCGTGCACGTGTTTATTTTAGACTTTATTTGTTTTTGAAAGTTTTTGTGTGATATGTCGTCGTGATCGTCTCTGAAAGTATTAGATTGTGGATCAACTTGGGAACGACATATCTCGAGTCGTTCTTCCGCGATACTAACTTATTTGATGTAACGTCGCGACTTTCTGTTTTGACGCGAGACGTTTCTATTTTTAGTTTCGTCTCTTGACGTCAAAATTTAGATCCGTCTTCTCCGATCTCTTTCTCTCGTCGTCCCGAACACCCTAGAATTATTTTACAATTTTTTGACTTAATTTGACCTATTTTCCATTTATTTGAAAGTTTTAAATAATTTTAAAACCTATTTTTATAAGAGTTTTAATTACAATAAAATTCCTATATCATAATAACGTATTAAAGAATTTTTAGGCAAAATTTTAGAATTTTTGGCCGCACCCATTTTACGTGAGGGAGAGGAGAGTAATTTTAAACTAAAATAATTATTTTTAATTATTTAATTACGATTTTCTAAACCCTAACCCTAACCCTAGATCTAAACTATTTATATTAGCCCTAGGCTAAGTTATTTGAGCATTACAAAAACCCTAGCCGTCAAAAACGCCTTCCCGACGTTCGTCGCAACGTTGCGACGATCGCCTAGTGCACGACCGGAGCTCACCCCCGCAATTCCCAGCGCACGACCGGCGCTCCGCTCCGCATCGCCGTTGCATCGCCCCGCTACATCGCCGACCCCGCTGTCGCCCGCTCCGACCGAGGCCATCGCTCGGTCTGACCGAGAGAACAGCCCGCACCCCGCTTCGTTGCCACCGCTCCGCATCCGCTCCGCACCCGCTAGCGCCTGACCGGTGGGTTCGCCCGCAGCGACCGAGAGGTCGCCCCGCACCCGCGCTGCTCCGCTTCGTTGCAAGTTGCAACGTTGCAACTTGGCCCGCCCCGCTGCGACCGACGGGATCCTTCGGTCTGACCGAGGGAATCCCTCGCACCGCCTAAGCTCCCGCCTCCGCCTGCGCTGCACTTGCACGACCGAGAGCCCCTCTCGGTCTGACCGAGAGGAACCCCCGCACCGAAGGTGAACGACCGACAGAACTTCGTCGCAACGTCATTTCTCCCACACCAACTCCTGTGGTGGGCCCCCCAAGTGCTCCTGAGGTGTTGTGGGCCCCCTTGGACCCCTAGCACTGCTGTGGGCCCCACTTGGACGTACTACTTTGCGGATTTGCCATCTACGACGTTGCGACACGTCGTAGGCCTTCGTCGCAAGTTCAGACTTTTGGAGAGACATGCGAGGACCAGATCTGAAGCTGAGGAGTCTTCCGATCAGACCCGACATCCAATCTACAGCAAACTCCGGTTCAGGTTGGTTCCCCGAAACTCGTAGAAACCCCCACAATAGCTGACTGAACCCGAAACTAAAAACCGTCAACTTGAACTAAATTTACTTTCCAGCTCCCGTAAAATGTTGTACGAACTTAGAAAATCGACGAACGGACTTTGTTGACTGTGCACATAGGATAGATCGTCGATTAGGATGAACATCAAAAAGTGACTTTTGACGAATAGGATAGTCCCGAAAACCTAGAAACGAAACCTAATAGGATTTGATGAAATTGAGACCTGACACCGTCGCCGTGGCGATATTTCAGACGGACTTCTGCAGACGAGACGCTTGGACGAGACGCTTCGAGAGGACGACACACTCGCCATTTCAGGCAAGTGTACCCACTTGCGTTTTGACCGTGCTTTGGTCTTAGATTGCTAGAACTGTTAGACTGTGAATGTATAGAACCGGACGTGAAATGATAGCGTCCGGGACTACTCCTGACTGCTCAGACTTGACGACGAAGTCTGAGCCTGACAACAACAACTTTAATGCTGTAGGGCTATCATGTGTGTGCGTGTGTGTGGACACCCTAGAATAACCCTTCCTGTCTTGTCACGTCCCGTCTTGCACAGCCCGCTGGGCAATAGGGCACTCTTCGAGTGATCCCTTGTACAGATTCACAGCCTGCGAGCAATAGGGCACTCTCCAAGTTGAGAGAGTGATCCCTTGTACAGATACATAGCCCGAGGGCAATATGGCACTCTCCAAGCTAGAGAGAGTGATCCCTTGTACGGATTCCCAGCCTACGGGCAATAGGGCACTCGCCAAGCTAGAGCGAGTGATCCCTTGTACTGGTGTCATGTCTTGTCTTGTCTTGGGGTTTGGGGTAGGGTTGAGCGTGCGCATGGCAAGAGAGTCTGATCCCCCTCGAACCGTAAGGCGTGAACCCTTTCGTGTCTCACTTGTCTTGTCCTGCCTTGTTTCCGTCACGTCACGTCTTGTCTTGACACCTGTAGGTTAGTCCCGTAGTTGGTAGCACACGCTACGACTACTACTTGTCCCGTTTTACTTTCCTGCTGCGTTACTTCCTGTCGTGTTACTCTGTTATAACCACAGCATGTTAATCAACCAGTAAACTGTTGTGTAAAAGAACCTCAGCATGCTAATCAACCAGTAAACCGTTGTTTAAAGTTCGGTGCACTTGTAGTAAAGTCTAACCCTTCTTGTAGACTTTACCTGACGTACAGTTCCTTTCTTTTGGGTGCTATACGTCAGGTGCTCAGTCAGAGTTCGTGGACGAGGAAGATTCTCTGGAGTATGAGGAGCCGAGGACGTCGACCCAGAGTACGTGCCTGACGAGGACCAGACCTTGAGGTCTTTTTAGTCGCCACTTTCAGAGGTTACTGCTTTTAGTTTGCTTTTAGTTAGGCTGTTGCCATGCTTAGGCTTCCTTTTTAGACTTTGTACCAGTTGGATATTATACCTTTAATTGAATGAATGCCTTTTCCTTTCTGTACTTCTGTTGTTTCGAACTTTATTAATGCAAGAACCTGAATCTTTTAAAATGGTACCTCTACAGACGCTTATTGGGTCCGAGCTTCTCAAGCTCTGGCCTAAGCGGGCCTCGTCACGTTTAGCTTCCGTCCATTTTGGGAAGCGGGGCGTGACAGGTTTTAGTGGTGGCCCATGCAGGTCTTGCAAAAGTTCGGAACAATAAAAGTACCGCATTCATTTAATATCCACGTACGAGTCTGAATTAGTTTCCCAGTCTTAGATAGTAGGAAGACTTAGGTAGACGTCCTAGTTTGATAGCTTGACGCCTTGGTTAAGATCGAGTCGTCCTCGTCCCAGACTACCTTAGCATCCCCATTTGACTCCGATCGTGCTAGAATTTCTAGAGTCCTTCTCTCTTTGTCTTTCACTCGGATCCATCGACTTCGGGCCCAGCAGAACGTAACCTCGATTCTCTTAGGAACCCCCTCTTTAGATCCTGATTATAGTCTAGCTCATAGGAAGCCTTTGAGCTGAGTTATCCAAATCTTTAGACGACCCGATGATTAGAACCCTTGTCCTCTAGCATCCCTCTGATCCTTGCAAATTTTTGTGCTATCGACCATAGAGTCCCATCGTAGCTCTTCACGATTCATATCTTACGCATACTCTTCATGCGATCATTTTTCCTTTCTCTCGATTCTCGTGATCGTTTCCTAATGATCATCATTGATCCTTCGAATCCCTTCCTTGACCAATTCTACCTCCTCCAAAATTATTTTCGACTTTCCTTGTTAAGTTTTCGCTCTAGCTTGATTTCTTTGAAAACCCCTATATTATATATTTAAAATTTGTTGTTTTGGATCGAGTTAAAACTTTTAATTGACTTGGAGCTTTCTTGGACGTTAATGTTTTAAGTCAATATCTCGCATTATTTGCCTTGTTTCCAAAATATATATATTACTTTTATAAACTACACAATTTATTTCTGCTATCTTGTACTTATTTTCAAATTTTTCCCCTTTCCCAAAACATGTTTCCTTTAAAAGTATTTTCGAAATTCATTATTAAATCCTCCGCCCAAATTGACTTTTTTTTGAAACTTTTATTAATTTTTTAAAATTTCTTACTTTCGGTTGAGTTAAAATTCTTTCGCAAATTTTGAAATCCTTTCGGTCGTGAAAGTTTTAAGTTACGACCTCGTACTTATTTTCGAATCAGTATCCATCGTATTTTAGTTTTAAAACTTTGTTACCATTTCGGGAATTCAATATATCATTTTTCTAACCTAAGAAATTTACTTTTAACCATTTACGTACGTACTTTAGAATATTTTTCTAAAACAAAGGGGGATTTTAAATTTCTTTACATATAAACATCTCTATGTTCATCGTGCTCATACTTCAAGAACCTTTGTTTAAATTCATTTTCATTTACAAACAATCGCTACATCATCCCACTTTTATTTCCTTTATTTCTTGTTTTCGAAACCCATTATTAAATTCTTCGCTCGGTTTAACTTCCTTGAAAACCCTTTATTATATATATTTAAAATTTATTGCTTTTTGATTGAAAGTTCCTTCTTAGATTTTGAAATCTCCTTGGTCGTCAATTTTCAAGTTACTATCTGGAAATTATTTCAAATCGATATCTTTCATATTTTCATTTTTAAAACCGTGTTAACATTTTGATAATTCAATTTATATTTTTCTGGGCTACCAGATCTATTTCTAAATCACTTACAGTGCATACTTTTAAAATATTTTCTGGACTAGGTGGAACTTCAATTATTTTTATTATTATTATCATATCTGTTCTATGTTCCTCGTGACCACATTTCAAAATCTTTGTGTAAACTTATTTTCATTTGCAAAACAATCGTTTTCCACCCAACCAACTACCTCCTTATCTCGTCTTATTTGAACTCGTTCCTTCCGATTCTTTTCGTTACACTCCTGGCTACTGTTTTCTTTAGGTTGTGTAAACATTGGTCCTTGTAGTTGTCTACGTTGTTTCTGGTTTAATGAGTAGGTCCTTTGGTAGGTGATGTCGTCGTGGTGGTTGAGCATAAGTAGAGTGCTTAGACCTGTATGAGTGTGTCATCTTTAGGATCCTGATATTTGTCTCATGTGTCTTGAATGTGTACTCGGCGTTAACCATGGTATGATGGGAGTTGTCTGAATGACGGTATTCATACTTATATGAATGGCGTCATCGCAGGCAGATCCTTAGACTTAGTTTTAGTTTTAATGAATGGTTTATCTTGGTTGTATGTGAATCATATCAAAACTTTGTTTTCTTTAAACCAAATCTTTAAAGTTTTAAAACTAGCTCACAAGATCACAAATCACTTAACCTCCCTCATCCATTACCGCAACACCACACGTTTTTCCCAAATGTTTTAAAATATTTCTTTGGCCTTAAGTCTCTCTTTCTCTTCTCTTCTTTATCCCTTAAACAAAATTTTCGTGTTTATGGTTGTTATATTAATTGGGCCTAGCTATTATCGTTATAGGATTTTTGTTTACAGGTAGGCTTGGAGTGAGATGAGTTTTATTATGGCAATGATTAATTGATTTTGGGAACACGAGGATGATGGATTAGAATATCTTTTGGATGAAAAGAATGAACTGTCCAAGACTTATTTATAATACCGGAGTGTGGCGGACTCAATGGGAAATTCTGGTCGAATGAAATTATATGCGAGGAGATGATGACTCATCAGACTTGAGACTTAGACGGGTAGTAGATAGGAGTAACTGCGGAGAATGGTATGAGTTAGGATGATCATGAGATTGAGTAGAGCATATATTAGCATTGAGACTGATTGATGAATTGACGTGAGAAGACTTTGAGAATAACACGACGTGTGGAGATTAATGGATGTTTAGGTAGTCGGACTTAATTTTGGTTGGGATTAGTTATAGTGAGTAGGATGAGGGGTAATTCTGACAGATCAAATTATTTGGTGGATGAATTTATGGGGAGATATGATGAGAATGTATTGAAGACACGACGATTGCTGATTGGTGAAGGTATTATAGGATAGACAAATGTTTTTGTCTTGGATTGGTAGTTGACTAGAATCTCATTTTTCTTGGAGATTGATTAACCTTGGGAAGAGATTGAGAAATTTAAAAGATATTATTGAGGAGATGATTACTATTTTTATGAGAACTTGGAGATTGGAATTTGGAACGGTAGTGATGGATCTATATTATTAGGAGGTGAGTTTAGTCGTGGCTTTGCCCAGTGAAAAGATGGATTATGAGGGATTATTGAGAAATGTTGTTCGAAGTTACAGGATTAGAAATCTTTTTGAATAGATATGATAGTCGCGGATATAAGGTTATATGGGTAATTATTACTAGTGTGAGTGATTCCGAGGGCGGAATCATTTCTAAGGTGGGTAGAATG
This sequence comes from Scilla litardierei, assembly GCA_030789695.1. Taxonomy (NCBI): domain Eukaryota; kingdom Viridiplantae; phylum Streptophyta; class Magnoliopsida; order Asparagales; family Asparagaceae; genus Scilla; species Scilla litardierei. The sequence continues at coordinate 136,005,103 of CM061138.1, read as the reverse complement.
TAACGTCATGTTTCTATCGTACCTTCTTCGTGCATGTGCTTTTGATCGTGCACGTGTTTATTTTAGACTTTATTTGTTTTTGAACGTTTTTGTGTGATATGTCGTCGTGATCGTCTCTGAAAGTATTAGATTGTGGATCAACTTGGGAACGACATATCTCGAGTCGTTCTTCCGCGATACTAACTTATTTGATGTAACGTCGTGACTTTCCGTTTTCACGCGAGACGTTTCTATTTTTAGTTTCGTCTCTCGACGTCGAAATTTAGATCAGTCTTCTCCGATCTCTTTCTCTCGTCGTCCCGAACACCCTAGAATTATTTTACAATTTTTGGACTTAATTTGACCTATTTTCCATTTATTTGAAAGTTTTAAATAATTTTAAAACCTATTTTTATAAGAGTTTTAATTACAATAAAATTCCTATATCATAATAACGTATTAAAGAATTTTTAGGCAAAATTTTAGAATTTTTGGCCGCACCCATTTTACGTGAGGGAGAGGAGAGTAATTTTAAACTAAAATAATTATTTTTAATTATTTAATTACGATTTTCTAAACCCTAACCCTAACCCTAGCTCTAAACTATTTATATTAGCCCTAGGCTAAGTTATTTGAGCATTACAAAAACCCTAACCGTCAAAAACACATTCCCGACGTTCGTTGCAACGTTGCGACGATCGCCTAGTGCACGACCGGAGCTCACCCCCGCAATTCCCAGTGCACGACCGGCGCTCCGCTCCGCATCGCCGCTGCATCGCCCCGCTGCATCGCCGACCCCGCTGTCGCCCGCTCCGACCGAGGCCATCGCTCGGTCTGACCGAGAGAACAGCTCGCACCCCGCTTCGTTGCCACCGCTCCGCATCCGCTCCGCACCCGCTAGCGCCTGACCAGTGGGTTCGCCCGCAGCGACCGAGAGGTCGCCCCGCACCCGCGCTGCTCCGCTTCGTTGCAAGTTGCAACGTTGCAACTTGGCCCGCCCCGCTGCGACCGACGGGATCCTTCGGTCTGACCGAGGGAATCCCTCGCACCGCCCAAGCTCCCGCCTCCGCCTGCGCTGCACTTGCACGACCGAGAGCCCCTCTCGGTCTGACCGAGAGGAACCCCCGCACCGAAGGTGAACGACCGACAGAACTTCGTCGCAACGTCATTTCTCCCACACCAACTCCTGTGGTGGGCCCCCCAAGTGCTCCTGAGGTGTTGTGGGCCCCCTTGGACCCCTAGCACTGCTGTGGGCCCCACTTGGACGTACTACTTCGCGGATTTGCCGTCTACGACGTTGCGACACGTCGTAGGCCTTCGTCGCAAGTTCAGACTTTTGGAGAGACATGCGAAGACCAGATCTGAAGCTGAGGAGTCCTCCGATCAGACCCGACATCCAATCTACAGAAAACTCCGGTTCAGGTTGGTTCCCCGAAACTCGTAGAAACCCCCACAATAGCTGACTGAACCCTAAACTAAAAACCGTCAACTTGAACTAAATTTACTTTCCAGCTCCCGTAAAACGTTGTACGAACTTAGAAAATCGACGAACGGACTTTGTTGACTGTGCACATAGGATAGATCGTCGATTAGGATGAACATCAAAAAGTGACTTTTGACGAATAGGATAGTCCCGAAAACCTAGAAACGAAACCTAATAGGATTTGATGAAATTGAGACCTGACACCGTCGCCGTGGCGATATTTCAGACGGACTTCTGCAGACGAGACGCTTGGATGAGACGCTTGGACGAGACGCTTCGAGAGGACGACACACTCGACATTTCAGGCAAGTGTACCCACTTGCGTTTTGACCGTGCTTTGGTCTTAGATTGCTGACGTGCGTCTATATTTCATATATTCACGCACGTTTTCTTTTGTGTTTCTCCGTGTTTTCCGCCGTCTCTTATTCGTTTTCGTATGTGTTCCCGTTTTCTTTCACTTTTCTTTGTTTGTCCATGATTGCAAGAGTTCGACCACGTAGGGGACCTTTTACGATGATATCCCAAGTCCCCGGAGCAACGGGAAAAGTCACGCGTGATCCAGGGGGTCAAACGGCGAAGTATTCATCTTTCTGCCCCTCACCCGGTCGGTTGGTCATCTCCAACCGATCGGGTGATGCACGCGTGCACCAACCGATCGCTACCGCAGCTCACGAAGAAGTCACCCGACCGGTTCACAGATGACGTGCGTCTATATTTCATATATTCACACACGTTTTCTTTTGTGTTTCTCCGTGTTTTCCGCCGTCTCTTATTCGTTTTCGTATGTTTTCCCGTTTTCTTTCACTTTTCTTTGTTTGTCCATGATTGCAGGAGTTCGACCACGTAGGGGACCTTTTACGATGATATCCCAAGTCCCCGGAGCAACGGGAAAAGTCACGCGTGATCCAGGGCGTCAAACAGTGAAGTATTCATCTTTCTGCCCCTCACCCGGTCAGTTGGTCATCTCCAACCGATCGGGTGATGCACGCGTGCACCAACCGGTCGCTACCACAGCTCACGAAGAAGTCACCCGACCGGTTCACAGACCGGTTCTGCGGGCGGCTGTTCTCTGTCTTTTCGAGCAGAATTCCAACCGATCGGGTGACTCTCACCCGATCGGTTCATCTGTAGCTGAGAAAAAGAGCTGAAGACACGGGCGTCGAACCGACCGGTTCACCCGACTGCTCCAAGATCCAACCGGTCGCTCAAGAACTCACCCGATCGGTTCGTGAGATCAAGTGAAAACTCGCCGTTTTCTGTGATTTATCTGTAACGGATCAACCGATCGGTTGACTTGTCACCCGATCGATTGATCCGAAAATCTATATATAGGACCCCTAGGGTTCCAGAAACGGGAGAGTTGTATTTTTTTACTGTTTTATTTCCCTGTGACGGCTGTAATTGTTACTCTTAAGTAAGTTTTCAGATCTTTCTAATTTTTTAGTATTGTCTTTACTACTCCTTTACTTCCGCATTGCAATTGTCGGATTATGATTCTAACGGTTAAATTTCATTTAGATTGCTTTTTCATGAATTTTTGTGAGTAGTTCCCAAATCTGGGATTTTGGTGGAAGCCCCTTCGGGGGCTCTTCCCGATGCGTCCATAGGGTTAGGGAATCGATAGGGAGTAGGAATCTAACGGTTACGCGGGGCGTTTCATTGTCATCGGCGGGAAAAAGACCGCCTTTGACCTTTGGGCCAAGGGGGAATAAACTTGGCGGTTGACTCCCTAGCCAAAGCTCACGCCTTTAGCGTAGACGCCGAATCCTAGCACGCGGGAGCGGCAGGATGAGACGTCGGGAGATATCGTTGCGGACTTAGTGCTCCCGGGATCGATCAGTGTTTATGGACACGGGAGTGCCTACTGATCGAATCCGGGAAGTCCGGTGTATCATCCTGGGCACCGACCGGAATATCGGGCCCATGGGACGCCGGTACCACTTTCAGAGGCAACGTCTCACCATTAGACCCTAATCCCGATCGCTATCCATACCCGTAGGCCGTAGCGGCGAGAGCCTCTCGTCGGGTCGGAAACCAAAGTCCCGGGTTTACTTTCTTTTTGTTCATACGCTTTCATTTCCTTTCGTGACAACCAACCACCGATTCGGGCTAGCTCGCCCCTCGGGGTGATTTAGGTCCTACCTGACCCAAGCACAACCTCGCCTCCCTGAGTTCGATATTCCCGCACCCTACACCAACCATGAAACTTGCGGTAAACGACACCGCGCCGCCGCGACGCAAGCGGGGCGCCGGTCAAGTTTATGGCGCCGTTGCCGGGGAGGCAACGTGCTTGATATTTTAGGATCTCTTGAACCCTCGTGTCTAGCTCACATCCCTACCTCGTGATAATTTTCGCATTCTTGTTTTTCTTTTTCTTATTTGTTTTTCTCATTTTTATTTCTTATTTTATCTGTTTCTTTCCCACTTGTCGCTTCCCGGGTGTCTGTTGTTTTTCATGCGCAGGAGTTCAAGGAGTCTTGACGACTTGATTCCCCTCGATCCAGAGATTAACGCCACCCTTAGGCGTTTGGCCGCCGAAAAGCGAAGAAGGGAAGATCCCGAATCCATGGAGGAGAACACCCCACCTCACAAGTCTCTGCTGGAGTACTCGATGCCCTCCATCGAGTCAACTTCCACCATCCGATCTCCAGCTATCGCGGCCCAAAGCTTTGAGCTGAAGCCGTCTCTAGTGACATGGATCCAGCAGGACCAGTTTGCGGGTGCGCCCATGGAGAGCCCGATAGAGCACCTGGACTCCTTCTTGGAGAAGTGTGACACCTTCCGAATTAACGGTGTCACTACAGAGGCTATCCGTCTGAAGCTGTTCCCTTTCTCTTTGCGGGACAAGGCCAAGCAGTGGTTAAGGGGGAAGGACCCCAATACTTTCAACACCTGGGAGAAGCTCTCCAACGCTTTTCTGACGAAGTTCTTTCCTCCGGGGAAGACCATGAAGCTGAGGAGTGAGATCTCCTCCTTCTCCCAGGCCAGCCACGAGTCCTTGCATGAGGCTTGGACGAGATATAAAGAGATGCAAAGAAGATGCCCTCATCATGAGCTTCCGAAGTGGTAGATTATCAATCTGTTCTACAATGGGCTGAGGGATGACCTTAAATCTTCTATGGACGCCGCGGCTGGGGGTTCCTTCATGTCCCGAAGCGAGGAAGATGCCGGGAATATTCTGGAAAACATGGCATCCAACAATGAGCGGTGGTGTGACGAGAGAGCCACACCAAGAACTGGGGGTATACACAGAGTCGAGGACGTCGACAAACTTTCGAGCAAGTTTGACTTGCTTTCGACCCAGATCTCCGCACTGATGGTTGGAGCCGGTGGGGCCGGTACACAGCAAGTTTCTGCGGTGGAGTCCGAATTCCTTGGGGAATTCGACGGTGGTGACATCTCACCACCGTTGGATCAGGCGAGCGCACTATTTTACAACCCCACGGGGAATGCGCCATATCCGCCAAGGACAAATTCCAACCCGGCCTACTCTCCCAACAACCGGAACCATCCGAATTTCAGTTACCGGCCACCATTTCAGCCCTCGTCGCCGCAGCAGCCGCAGCAACAAATCTATCAGCCGGCTAGACCACCGCAGAATCAGGGTCAGCTGCAACCATTTCAGCAGCAACCTCAGCAACAAACGTACGCTCCCAGGAATCAGCAACCGTTACAGCAGCAGCAGTATGGCCAACAGAGGGCCGTCTCTCCAGTTGAGTCTCTCTTGACTCAATATATTACCAACCAGGAGAGGATCTACCAAAAGCTGGAAATGGGCCAGCGGACCCTCACGGACCAAGTAACCCAGCTGGGGTTACAGGTGGCGAACCTCGCAAGGTCACAAAACCAATTGCTGCCACAACCGGAGGTGAACCCTCGAGGAGCAACACAAACATCGGCACTCGTGCACGAGCACGCAAATGTGTCCGCTATCATTCTGAGAAGCGGGACACAGATTCCTACTAGAGTGCCCCCTAGCAACCCGGAAGCACCATTGGTCGTTGAGAGACCGACTGAAAAATTAAACGACACCGGTGCTTCGTCATCAAATCCCATGACTCAGGAGGGAGTATCTGAAGAAGAGAAGAAGAAGGAGGAAGAGAGCCCAAGAGTGTATAAACCCGTTGTGCCATTTCCACAACGGTTGGCTCAGGCGAAAATTGATGAGAAATATGGGAAGTTCTTCGCCATGGTCAAGGACCTAAGCCTGCAAATCCCCTTCTTGGAGGCAATTGAGACAATCCCCTCCTATGCAAAATTCTTAAAAGATTTGGTGACCAAAGGGTCGAGAAAAGAGAAAGTGGTGCTGACGGCAGAATGCAGCGCTCTTATCCAGAGGGATAACCCGCCAAAGCTCAAGGACCCGGGGAGCTTCTCTATCCCTTGCACGATCGGGGCTGTGAAGATTAATCGTGCACTCGTCGATCTAGGAGCGAGTGTTAGCTTGATGCCCTTGTCGATGTACAGAAGGATAGGAATGGGTGATTTGGAACCCACCGGGATGACCCTACAACTAGCTGACCGGTCGGTCAAATATCCGGTGGGAATTGTTGATGATCTCCCCGTGAATGTGAGAGGGGTGCATGTGCCTGTGGACTTTGTAGTCATGGACATGCCCGAAGACGCACACACCCCCATTATCCTGGGACGGCCTTTCAGGGCCACTGCTGGCGTTCTTATAGATGTGAAGAACGGAAAACTCTCCTTGAACGTCAGCGGAGAGAAAGTTGAGTTTGACCTGGGACTATCTATGAAGCACCCCGACCCTCCTGATGACCTCCGGTGTAATCTGCTTGAGATAGAAGAAGAAAAGGCTGTGGAGGAGAGCTCCTGGGAGATTCTCCTGAGAAACCCCCCCGATGAATTGGGGAATTCTGAAGATGAAGAAGGCCCCGAAGACGAAGAAGCTACTGGAAAACCAAGTGCAGCGAGAACGACCCCTCTCGGGTTCCCCAAGTTTCCTCCTGTGAAGAGAACGGGGAAAGAGCTCACGGACCTCACTAAAGACGAGGTCCGAATCCTGAAAAAGATGGCGGGAAGCGCCAACACCAAGGAAAAGCCCCCGGATCTCAAGAACAAAGGGAGGGTGGTCGAGCAAGTATTTTTCCAGCCGCTGACTACCCCGAGCGCCTTCAGCTCCAACAAGGAAGAGATGACTAAGATTGGGCATCACCCGTATCAGCCACCATGAGCATCTCTTGCGGGCGTCGAGCCAACGACGTTAAACAAGTGCGCTTCATGGGAGGCAACCCATGTTCTAAACTTTTTCTCTAATTTTTAGCGTTATTTTTTACTTTATTTTATCTATTTTCTATAAATAAAGTCAGCCGCGAGAACATCCGTTAGGGGACTTAATCAAATTTCTTGGTTTTTGCAAGAAACAAGCCTCAACCGATCGGGTGATAACTCACCCGATCGGTTGGGATGTATCAGATACATGCCGAGATCTGTCCCCGAATGAACCGATCGGTTGAATAATGAAGAGACCGGGTGGCAGACCGGGTGAGCTGGGGAGAACTCTCGGAAAATTTTGAGGAATATCAACCGATCGGTTGAGTTTGAGCGCGATCGGTTGACATGACCAGGTGAGAAGCCCTAAGTTCTCGGGAAATTTAGTGGAGCGGCCAACCGATCGGTTGACAAGTCAACCGATCGGTTCGCCTGTAGCATTTCTTCGGCAAAATTTTCGACCTAACCGTCAACCGACCGGGTGACAAGTCACCCGATCGGTTCGACTTAAAACCCTATAAATACCCCCCGACGCCCGCTCGTTTCCGCCCTCGCCCGATCACAAATCTAGCCGTCGTTTCATCTTCCCCTCTTCTCCAACAACCGATCCCCACTCCCCCACGTCCCCTACTCCTCCATTACTCCCACTCTCCACCTCCTTCATCAACCCCTCCATCATCTACACCCTCTCTCTCCTCCCATTCCGAGATTTTTGACCTAATTTTCCCAAATCCACCTCCATTTCGAAAATTTTTGCCGAAGGAGTTCGCCGCGGCTCCAACTTCTCTCGCTGAACAGTGAGGGGACATCAACGAGCAAGCTCCACCACTGCAATTGGGTAAACTCGCTCCTAAGCCTATTTTATACTTTTGCCCTACTTATTGTGCTTGCTCGTTTGTTTGTGTTAGTGTGCATCCACGATTTTTGCACTAATTCTTGCTCACACTCACACACATGGCTAAAGATAAGGATAAGGGAAAGGGTATCATGCGGGAAGAGGAGCCGTCTCGAAAAAGACGAAAACAAACACGCCCCCCTTCCCATACACGAGCACTTACACTTGGCCCTCCCCCGCCTGTTGTCCCCCCTGTGGACCCAATGTTGGGGCCCGCACGGGTATATTTTTCGGAACCAGGAGCACAAAGATTTTTACTGTAGGCTTGATGCTCGAGGGCATCTATCCACTAAATTCCCGCATGCACAAACACTTCTCGATCTCGGTGTCTTCACCGAGATCGAATATCTTTTCGGCAACTTAGGATGGTTAGCCTTCCTTAATGCATCTGCCACTTCCCACCTGGCACTCACACTCGAATTCCTCTCCACACTTGTTTTAGAGTCCGGGTCGATCGTTAGATTCCGGGTGCGTAACTGTAGTGTCACCACAACCCTGAACACGATTAATGATATATTTGGTTTCCCCAATCTCGGGGATGATTCTATCAGACACCATGGGTACACGCCCGAATTTAGCGTCGATCAATTCTGGTTCCGCCTCACATTGATCGGCGACTACCCCCGAGGTCGGGCCAAGGCCTCCTCCATCATTCATCCCGTGTTTCGTCTTGCCCACAGGATCATCTCTTCCACATTCTTTCCTAGGGACGAGTCAGGCACTGTGACTATCCCCGATCTTTTTATCCTTTGGGCCATGACTTTTCCTTATGTCCGGGATGATGATGGAGTTAGCTTCAGGGCCCCTACCGTCCCCATTCATGGCGGCGATTGGCTTGTTCACAAGCTACTCGAGATTAGCCGGGCCGGTAAGGGAAAGTTTTGTTGCGGGGGCATCATCACTATCATATGTTCTTACCCCCAATTCAATATCCCCCTCCCCAACAATCTTCCTGTTGCCGCAGGACCATCACGTCTTGATATTGACGTCCTGTGGCACATTCACATGATTAGACCCTACTCAGCTGGCCGCTACATCTTCAACTATGGCCACCCCCCAGCCCCTTACACCATTCTGCCCAACCCCGCTCGCATGCCCATTGCTCTCGTGGGAGATTGGACTTTCCCTCCTGATCCCGACTTCTTTGCGGGGTTGAATCTTCCTTTTCTCCCCGCAGGCGCCCGCAGATCACCGTCCCCTGCCGCCCACTTAGGCGAGCAAGATATCCCTGCGTCTGGGGGAGACTTAGGGGCTGGCCCGAGTCGTCCCGTTTCTGCTCCGGGACCGATCACGTCTGAGTGTAGGATCCTGTCCAAAACAGAGTTAGGATCGATAACATGAAGTTTAGACTTACGCTTGCGTATGCGGCACGGTAGTCTACGAACTTCGCCTTCGGATTCGCCACGACGGATCGAGTCTTCTCACGAACGGAGTAAGGCTACTAATCCACAATCTAAATCTCTACTTTAGATTAAGAACTTGGATAAGAGGGAGAGAAAGGATTTCTGCAGAGCTTCGCTAGGATGAAGATGCATGCATGAATTTCATGCATATGGTGTAAGAAATGGCTTACCCTTGGGTCTTATTTATAGCCCCCAAGGTAGTTATTTTAGGGTAAGTTGTTCCTTTGGAACAACTTAATTAAGGTGTACCATGATACATGGCACATTATAAGCTTAAGTTGTACCATATGCATGGTACAACATAAGCTTAAGATATTCCCCCTTTATTAGCCATATGTCGCATGCACTTATGCATATATAATGCGACTTTCCCACTCATCCAGAGATCCTCTCCGCAAGGGAACAGATTCCCTTTGTACACGACTTCGTGTACGCGACGTTCGAGGTCCGTATTCCCTCGTACATCCCCCACAAGGGTGTACAAACGTCTTCCATATCCAACATCTCCCACTCACACTTGAGGGGATTGTAAGAGAATGTCTTTCCCTTAGTTCTTTCATCTATCATACCGAGAAATAGACCGTGCGACCGTCATGCGCGTAGAGTCTGTTGTTGTGCACTTGTTAGAGATACACAACGACCTCGAAGGTGCAAAGTTGAGTAGTTCAACGCATGCTTTACCCTAGATTATTTCTTCACATTTCTTATACTTTATATTCAACAATTGAATCCCATCTGGATCACAATTGGCTGGCCAGCTTTGAATCATTAAAGTCCAAATGTGAATACGAAATCAATCTTCCTCTTCTTGCGAACCTTCTGATCTTGACTTGATTCGCTTTTCTAACGTGTCCCGCCGAGCCGAATTATCATAGCCCATAAGTAACACGCTAAGATAGCGATCATCTCGTCAAATCTAAAGGAACCAATTGGAGTCCTTGAGGGTAAGAGTTAAGGCCCATATGGCCTTTGAGTCTCACATAATAGCAAACATTATTGCTACTAACTCAGTGGTCGAAATGCATACGTGGTATGAACACGTATTACAACATCACTCCTTTCCCAGGGAGAGTATGTCTTAATGATGTTGTACGGATGAAAAGATCAAACACCACAGTGCCTATCTTTTTGAGTCCCTTTACTACTCGTGAAATATTCACAGACTCTCATCCTGCATAAGACAGATAGGATTTAAAAAATCCTACGAGATCTTTTTCAAATATCCTTGTGATACAGATCTCAGATCTTTTGTAAGCATCCATATGATGCAGATCTTTCATTCGACTATCTTGTTTAAGTCATGACTCTAAATCATTCGTCTAATGATTTTTGACTTTAAACTAGTCTCATCTCTATCTTATCCATCTGATAAGATAAGGCGGTTGCTCATGTGAGAGAGCCAACCTTTATCTGTCCGACATACACACAATTCAGCTGAGATTTCAAAAATGTACACAAACATTTCTTAAGAAATTCATATGCAATGTTTGAAAAAGAACTTATTCTTTTATTAAATTTGATCTTTCTTAGACATGGGAATATATATTGGTACAACTCAGCTCATACGCAATCCTTGGGATGATAAGTTTTTATAAAACACATTTCTGGGGATCGCTTTCGTAAGCTGATCCTCTATCATCTCATGCGTAGATATGTACCTTATGTCTACCTTCTTGGTTTTATCATAGTCTTTTGCAAATCTGCAGTTCCTTTAAGATACTGCATTATCCTCTTAACCGCTTTCCAGTGTTCTTGCCCTGGGTTGGATTGGTAACAGTTTACCATTTCCAACGGCAAAACAGATGTCCAGTCTCGTACACACCATAATGTACATAAGACTATCAACTGTACTGGAATATGGAACTTTTTCCATAATTTCCTTTTCCTTTTGGTTCTTTGGACGTGATTCCAGATATAAATTATCGCATGTGCTTATATGAATATCAATGGACTTGCAGTCCTGCATATTAAATCGTTCTAGAACCTTCTTTATATAAGTCTCCTGTGAAAGAGAAAGAAGTTTCTTCGAACGATTCCTTGAAATCTTAACTCCAAGGATATATGCGGCTTTTCCTATGCCTTTCATCTAAAATACTGATGAAAGCCAAGCCTTGATACTCATTACAAAGCCCTTGTCATTTCTGGCTATTAAAATGTTATCTACATATAGATACATGATAATATACTTGCTTTTAATCCTCTTGATATATACTCAGTTATCTTCATCAAGCATGGAAAAAATCCATTTGATAAGACAACTTCTTGAAATCGTATATACCATTGCCTCGAGGATTATTTAAGACCATATATGGACTTACGAAGTTTACAAACCTTATGTTTGTTTCCTTCTTTTACAAACCCTGTTGGTTGTTCCATATAGATCTCCTCGTCCAATTCTCCATTGAGAAAAGCAGGTTTTACATCCATCTGATGTAATTCGAGGTATAAGCAAGCTACCATTGCCAGAATCATGCGAATCAAGGTAAAACGCACAACAGGTGAGAAGGTCTCTTCGTAGTCTATCCCTTCCTGTAGCGTAAAACCTTTCGCGACAAGGCGAGCTTCATATCTGTCAATAGAGCCATCAGCCTTATGCTTGATCTTGAGAACCCATTTGTTCCCAATTGCTCTATGTCCTCTGGGTAAGTTAACTAAGTCCCAGACTTGGTTAACTTTCATGGATTTCAATTCCTCCTTCATCGCTTCCATCCATTTGTCTTTCGCAGGGCATGATGCGGCCTATTTGAAAGTAGCAGGCTCGTCATCATCTTGTAGTAAAGTCATAAAGGTTTACGGAAATTCATCCTCAAAGACTTAGAGGAGCCAACCTTGTACGACTACTACGTCGTATTTGAGATTTCTTCAAGTCCTTGTTGACTCGAAGTTAGATCAATTTGCTCCCACTTGGATCATTATTCACGTATGGAATAGGATAATCGTCATTCGTATAATCCATTGGTGAAGGTTGAAACGTATTTTCGTTTTCACCAAGAATTCTCCCACTCGAATGAGGTAATCCTTCTTGATCATAAATCTCAAATAAAGATAAGTCCTGACTTATCTCGCCCTGTCTTGGAAACTCGTATTCCAAGAAAGTGACATCCCTCGACTCAAACTCAATTAGCCCACCTTTGTCTTCCTGACTAACAAACATATAACCTTTGGAGTTTTCTGCATATCGTATAAAGATACGTTTCCTTCCCCTTGGCCCAAGTTTGCCATACTTATGGGAGGAAATATGTGCGTAGAATGCACAACCCCAAGGTTTCAAAATGTCTAAGTCAGGAGAACTTTGGTTCCACAACTCATAAGGAGTGGAGCTGACTGATTTCGAGGGTACGCGGTTCAAAATGAAAGCGGCCGTCAATAATGCATCACCCCAAAAGGTGATTGGCAAGTTAGCTTGCTCCATCATTGAACGGACCATTTTTCATTAAAGTCCTATACCTCCTTTCTGCAACACCAATTTGTTGAGGAGTATAGGGCATAGTTACCTGATGTACTATGCCTTTTTCATCACAAAGTTCCTTTAAACTTGTTGACTGATATTCACCGCCCCTATCGGTTCGCATGACCTTAATCTTGCGATCTAATTGATTCTCCACTAAACTCATATAGTTTTTAAAGCAGGTTTAGTGCTTTCACTTTGTGGGATATCAAATAGATATGACCGAATCGGGTGAAATCATCAATAAAAGTGATGAAAAATAGGACCTCCCGCGTCTTGTCTTGACATTCATCGGACCACATATGTCCGAATGGATAAGCTGTAATGGAACCTCGGCCCTTGTGCCGGTTCCAAATGGCTTGCGACAAGATTTCCTCACAAGGCAATGTTCGCAGGTCGACATTTCAACCTTTGAAACATTAGATAGAAGGCCACGTTTGGCAAGTCTATCTATACGCATTGGTCCAATATGACCAAGCCTTGCGTGCCAACAAATTATATTAGACTCATTAGTCAAAGAATTTGTCACAAGGAAATTTTCATTACATGAGGAAATACATTGTACTTATTACAATAAATCCTTTGAAATACAAACCCAGTACCAATAAAGGAATTATTACAAAATAGGTCCATATTACAATCATGAAGGAACCAACTATAACCCAGACCCATTAAATTGACCACAGTATTAATATTCCTTTGAATATATGGAATGAAGAGAACATCATAAAGTAGGAGAGTGTGGCCGTTGTCCAAGTCTAGCTTGCAATTCCCAACGCCTTTCTCTACAACACGTGTGTTGTTTCCTACATTGATCCACTTCATTTCTTGGTGTATCCAGTGATACTCCACGAAGGACCATCTGTCCTTTGCTATGTGGTCGGTGGCACCTCGTCACTTCCACTCGTACACGAACGAGCATAGTGACCGAGTTTGTTGCACTTGAAGCACTTGATCCTTTTCAAGTCTTTCTTCTTGTGCCATTTCTTGTGCCCACCCTTATATTTGGGTTCCTTGGTAGACTCAGGTTGCTTATTACGTTCATTAGAAGACTTCGAACGATCTTTACGTTTCTTTCCCCCGTGTGAGGAACTAGCAACCATGTGCACTTCTGCACTTGGCTTGGCAGCCGCAAGCCGCTCTTCCTCTAATTCGAGGTGCTTGGAAACATCGTTGAAGGTCTTGATGCTATCATTATGAGTGAGATGCATCTTCATCTGATCCCACCCATTTGGTAGGGAACGTATGACTGCTTGGATTTGTTGCTCATCAGTGAGCACATGACCTGCGTCCTTTAACTCCGAGATAAGGTTCGCCATATGTCGCAGATGTTTCCCCATGGAATGATCTGGACATTTCTTATATGAATCGAACCTTATAGTTAAGGCGCGAAGTTTGGACACCGATGTGCCACCGAACTTCTCCTCTAGCTTGGACCATATGTCCATGGCTAGGTCATGTTCTCGGAAGATGCGCATTATGTCATCAGCCATACTGCTTAATAACGTAATGCGCGCTATCTTGTTCTTCCGAGACCAATCATCAAAAGCTTCCTTGTCTCGTCTGTGTTGGGCCGTAGTGCCCAACTCAGGTTCAATCATTACGTTCTTTAGAGTTTCGAGCACTTCTTGCTCCTCTAAAACGTATTGTATCTTGATGGACCAAAGTTTGTAATTATCGCCGTTGAGTTTTTCACCTTTGTTTAACTCAGCGACGATATTCTTTGAAGCGGAAGACATTTTACTTTTAAAATGCTGCAAAAGACATAAAAACCGAAGGTTCGATCAAAAACATATTGCATAAAATTCTTAAAAATATAACTCCCACTTGAAATTATATTATATTTGATAAGTTACTTTCGAAAAATATTGAAGATGTTGTTCTAGAATCGAAAAGGTCTCTTTGATTCCAATCACCATCTAGAACAACCTTCAATATTCCCCCATCACTTATCAAACAATAGTACTATTATAGTACTAGCAGCGGAAAAACGAGTTTGAAAACGTATTTTTCAAATATAATTCCCACTTGAAATGATAATAGAATATCCCATATGGATAGTTCTAAAATCAACTCCCACTTGGAATGATATTCATAATTTGATAAGTTACTTTCGAAAAATATTGAAGATGTTACTCTAGATTCGGAAAGGTCACTACGTTTTCGATCACCATCTAGAGTAACTTTCAATATTTCTCCCTCACTTTATCAAATGTTAGTACTCTTATAGTACTTTGCAGCGGAAAAGCGTTTTTGAAAACTTATTTTTCAAAACGTATGAAAACGTATTTTTCAAATAAAATATATTTCAACTTAGTACCCTTATAATACTAGTGAAATATTCGGCACTTCCTGACCATTTGTCGGGAATGAGCCGTAGCCGTGCCTAAGTCGGATCCCCCCTTTTTTTTGGGATTTTTCTGCAAATTATCGTCGCCGGCTCCCGTATGGATCCAGGCGTTTCCCCCCGTATGAGAGAAATTTGATGCAGACGACTGTCGTTTGGCCCCGTATGGGCTAGTTCGACCAAGGCCTTTGCCGAATTGGTCTGAAACTTCCCCCCGGCCAGTGCCGATCAGTCCGACAACCGGCCAAGGACGGCCTGCGGCAGCCCTGTCCAAAACAGAGTTAGGATCGATAACATGAAGTTTAGACTTACGCTTGCGTATGCGGCACGGTAGTCTACGAACTTCGCCTTCGGATTCGCCACGACGGATCGAGTCTTCTCACGAACGGAGTAAGGCTACTAATCCACAATCTAAATCTCTACTTTAGATTAAGAACTTGGATAAGAGGGAGAGAAAGGATTTCTGCAGAGCTTCGCTAGGATGAAGATGCATGCATGAATTTCATGCATATGGTGTAAGAAATGGCTTACCCTTGGGTCTTATTTATAGCCCCCAAGGTAGTTATTTTAGGGTAAGTTGTTCCTTTGGAACAACTTAATTAAGGTGTACCATGATACATGGCACATTATAAGCTTAAGTTGTACCATATGCATGGTACAACATAAGCTTAAGATATTCCCCCTTTATTAGCCATATGTCGCATGCACTTATGCATATATAATGCGACTTTCCCACTCATCCAGAGATCCTCTCCGCAAGGGAACAGATTCCCTTTGTACACGACTTCGTGTACGCGACGTTCGAGGTCCGTATTCCCTCGTACATCCCCCACAAGGGTGTACAAACGTCTTCCATATCCAACACTGAGCACCTCCTTGCGGCCATTTCTGGCCTTGTCTCCTGTGCTGGCATGACCACTGCCGCCAGCACCTCTTCGACCTTACCTGGCGGCACCACCGCTGCCTCGCGCCAGTCTACGTCTTTTGGTCGCCGTCAGGTATCTGCCCGTCTAGGACTTGAGAGGGAGGTCGCCGCCCTTCGTGAGCTCGCCATGTCCTCTGTTTCCTCGGACCCATCACCATCCTCCTTTCTTACTCACCCACGTTTCCTCGCACTTGAGAGGAACGTGGCCGCCATTCTCCGCCTTCTTACTCATATCCATGGACCACCTCCACCTTCACCACCTCCACCTTCACCACCCAGGCGATCTTCTCCTCCACCCACCCACACTTCTCCACATCCATCATGCCCCTCACCACATTCTTCTCCTCCCTCTTCACATCCCATCCCGGCATCCACTTCACCCCTCCCGACCACTTCCACCGCACTCACGCTACCTCCTTCCTCCTCCGTCACTCCATACGTGCGCCGGAGGAAATTACCGGTACGCTCCAGATCCCTCCCACCACCCCCCACTACCGTCACCACCGCACCTACTTCCTCCACTTCTATTCCTCTCACTACCGCCTTGATCGCCTTCCTACCAACACCACCCATCACCACTGACACTTGTCCCATTGTTCACACCACCACTGCCCCTACTACTTCGCCTCTTCCCCCACTTCTCAGCACACCCCCAGCCTCCCCCGACCACCCATCCACACCCTCTTCCGAGGAGGACGAGGACTCAGCTCCTCCTGCTTTCTAGATTCACCCCTTTTGTTTTTGACTCCCCCTTGCACATATCTAGATTTCATTGATCATATCATTTCACTAGCACTTTCTGGTCTAGCTTGGGAGACGTCTGTTTTGGTGTGCTGTCGTGTTTTGTTTGTTTTTCTCATTTTTGCGTGTGTGTTTGTTTTCCACTTTTTGAGTGTCGTGTCGTCTGATTTTAATTTATTTTTATTTTCGTATTGTTTGATTTTGATCTTGTTTTTTATTTCTTTTTCAGTTTTATCTATATGTTTTCCTCGTTTTCATTTCTTTTCGTGTTTGTGCGTACCCCCCCCCCCCCATTTTCATTGCCCTCCCGTATTCACTCTTATTGCATTGAGGGCAATGCAAGTTTCAGCTTGGGGGAGTCGCACTTCGTGCGCCATTTGTGTTGTTTTTCTATGTTATTTGAGTCGTTTTCCATCGTGTTTTTCTTTTTTCTTTTTCCTTCTTTCTTTAGCTCTTTCTCCTAGAAATGAATCCTATGATGAATGGCCACAAAGTCACACACACCTAGCATTGCATCGATAATCACACTCACTAACCCTAGGATTTCGAGTCCTCTTGCATTTCACGCATCGTGGGTCCACTTAGCTTTTTGTGAGTCGTGTGTCGTGACTAGCATTTGGTGTGCTTCTGCTTTGTGATTTTACTTTATATACCTGTCCAGGAATGACCCCTAGATTATCATGCTTCGATATTGAATACGCGGTATTTGCTTCTAATGTCTGCTTCTATATGCATGCTATTTATATCGTATACTTCAATTCGCATGCGTCGGGATTCCACAACTAAGGACTAGGATACCCCATTTAGCCTAAGCTCTATTTAGCAACAATAGTCCCCTTTGCCCGAGTGTTTAGATTTCGACTTCTTTTTTGTTTTACTTGGTGCAAATCCCCTCGTCGTGTACCGTTCCCCCACTTGGGAGAGTACACAAGTGTATAGCCAAAAAAACCAAAAAGCCAAAAAAATGGGAGAAAAGAAATGAAAAACCCAAAAAGAAAAGAAAAGAAAAAGATTGTATAGCCAAAAAAGCCAAAAAAAATATGCAAATACCCAAAACCCAAAAAAATTCCCGTGTGAATATTTTCATACTTGCCAAGAATAAAGGGAAGGCGAGAATTTGCACCGAATGTTCTTCTCCACATCATCTCAACCCCCGTCGTTATCAAAGACACTTGGCTTAGGAGCTATTTAGCTAGTATCTAGGCTATAGTGGCGTGATTTCCTTAACCCTAGTTGTGGAGTCCCCGATGCATGATACGCTCCTATTCTCTCTATTCTCATGCATGCTCGAACTTATATTCGCCGCTTAATTCAATTCGATTCGATATTTGGGTCATATCTTGGATTTGTGTATATCGAGCCTCGTAGCACATCGTAGAAAGCATCACCATTTGCTAGCACACGACCACGCTCACTCGCGCTTCACTGCGTGGACCCACGACACTTATTTGGACTCGCTTTCCTAGGTTTAGTGGTGTGATTTGGCGTTTGCTTGCTGGGTGTGTCGTTTTTGATTTTGATGGCTCTGATGGACGATCTAGGGCTTAGAGTTTTCTTTTTCTTTCTTCCTCTCTATTTTTCCCTTCCGAGCTCCCACTCTCACTCGTCTTCCTCGAGGACGAGGAAGAGTTCAGCTGGGGGGATTTTGACGTGCGTCTATATTTCATATATTCACGCACGTTTTCTTTTGTGTTTCTCCGTGTTTTCCGCCGTCTCTTATTCGTTTTCGTATGTTTTCCCGTTTTCTTTCACTTTTCTTTGTTTGTCCATGATTGCAGGAGTTCGACCACGTAGGGGACCTTTTACGATGATATCCCAAGTCCCCGGAGCAACGGGAAAAGTCACGCGTGATCCAGGGGGTCAAACGGCGAAGTATTCATCTTTCTGCCCCTCACCCGGTCGGTTGGTCATCTCCAACCGATCGGGTGATGCACACGTGCACCAACCGGTCGCTACCACAGCTCACGAAGAAGTCACCCGACCGGTTCACAGACCGGTTCTGCGGGCGGCTGTTCTCTGTCTTTTCGAGCAGAATTCCAACCGATCGGGTGACTCTCACCCGATCGGTTCATCTGTAGCTGAGAAAAAGAGCTGAAGACACGGGCGTCGAACCGACCGGTTCACCCGACTGCTCCAAGATCCAACCGGTCGCTCAAGAACTCACCCGATCGGTTCGTGAGATCGGGTGAAAACTCGCCGTTTTCTGTGATTTATCTGTAACGGATCAACCGATCGGTTGACTTGTCACCCGATCGGTTGATCCGAAAATCTATATATATGACCCCTAGGGTTCCAGAAACGGGAGAGTTGTATTTTTTTACTGTTTTATTTCCCTGTGACGGCTGTAATTGTTACTCTTAAGTAAGTTTTCAGATCTTTCTAATTTTTTAGTATTGTCTTTACTACTCCTTTACTTCCGCATTGCAATTGTCGGATTATGATTCTAACGGTTAAATTTCATTTAGATTGCTTTTTCATGAATTTTTGTGAGTAGTTCCCAAATCTGGGATTTTGGTGGAAGCCCCTTCGGGGGCTCTTCCCGATGCGTCCATAGGGTTAGGGAATCGATAGGGAGTAGGAATCTAACGGTTACGCGGGGCGTTTCATTGTCATCGGCGGGAAAAAGATCGCCTTTGACCGTCGGGCCAAGGGGGAATAAACTTGGCGGTTGACTCCCTAGCCAAAGCTCACGCCTTTAGCGTAGACGCCGAATCCTAGCACGCGGGAGCGGCAGGATGAGACGTCAGGAGATATCGTTGCGGACTTAGTGCTCCCGGGATCGATCAGTGTTTATGGACACGGGAGTGCCCACTGATCGAATCCGGGAAGTCCGGTGTATCATCCTGGGCACCGACCGGAATATCGGGCCCATGGGACGCCAGTACCACTTTCAGAGGCAACGTCTCACCATTAGACCCTAATCCCGATCGCTATCCATACCCGTAGGCCGTAGCGGCGAGAGCCTCTCGTCGGGTCGGAAACCAAAGTCCCGGGTTTACTTTCTTTTTGTTCATACGCTTTCATTTCCTTTCGTGACAACCAACCACCGATTCGGGCTAGCTCGCCCCTCGGGGTGATTTAGGTCCTACCTGACCCAAGCACAACCTCGCCTCCCGGAGTTCGATATTCCCGCACCCTACACTAACCGTGAAACTTGCGGTAAACGACACCGCGCCGCCGCGACGCAAGCGGGGCGCCGGTCAACAGACCGGTTCTGCGGGCGGTTGTTCTCTGTCTTTTCGAGCAGAATTCCAACCGATCGGGTGACTCTCACCCGATCGGTTCATCTGTAGCTGAGAAAAAGAGCTGAAGACACGGGCGTCGAACCGACCGGTTCACCCGACTGCTCCAAGATCCAACTGGTCGCTCAAGAACTCACCCGATCGGTTCGTGAGATCGGGTGAAAACTCGCCGTTTTCTGTGATTTATCTGTAACGGATCAACCGATCGGTTGACTTGTCACCCGATCGGTTGATCCGAAAATCTATATATATGACCCCTAGGGTTCCAGAAACGGGAGAGTTGTATTTTTTTACTGTTTTATTTCCCTGTGACGGCTGTAATTGTTACTCTTAAGTAAGTTTTCAGATCTTTCTAATTTTTTAGTATTGTCTTTACTACTCCTTTACTTCCGCATTGCAATTGTCGGATTATGATTCTAACGGTTAAATTTCATTTAGATTGCTTTTTCATGAATTTTTGTGAGTAGTTCCCAAATCTGGGATTTTGGTGGAAGCCCCTTCGGGGGCTCTTCCCGATGCGTCCATAGGGTTAGGGAATCGATAGGGAGTAGGAATCTAACGGTTACGCTGGGCGTTTCATTGTCATCGGCGGGAAAAAGACCGCCTTTGACCGTCGGGCCAAGGGGGAATAAACTTGGCGGTTGACTCCCTAGCCAAAGCTCACGCCTTTAGCGTAGACGCCGAATCCTAGCACGCGGGAGCGGCAGGATGAGACGTCAGGAGATATCGTTGCGGACTTAGTGCTCCCGGGATCGATCAGTGTTTATGGACACGGGAGTGCCCACTGATCGAATCCGGGAAGTCCGGTGTATCATCCTGGGCACCGACCAGAATATCGGGCCCATGGGACGCCGGTACCACTTTCAGAGGCAACGTCTCACCATTAGACCCTAATCCCGATCGCTATCCATACCCGTAGGCCATAGCGACGAGAGCCTCTCGTCGGGTCGGAAACCAAAGTCCCGGGTTTACTTTCTTTATGTTCATACGCTTCCATTTCCTTTCGTGACAACCAACCACCGATTCGGGCTAGCTCGCCCCTCGGGGTGATTTAGGTCCTACCTGACCCAAGCACAACCTCGCCTCCCTGAGTTCGATATTCCCGCACCCTACACTAACCGTGAAACTTGCGGTAAACGACACCGCGCCGCCGCCACGCAAGCGGGGCGCCGGTCAAGTTTATGGCGCCGTTGCCGGGGAGGCAACGTGCTTGATATTTTAGGATCTCTTGAACCCTCGTGTCTAGCTCACATCCCTACCTCGCGATAATTTTCGCATTCTTCTTTTTCTTTTTCTTATTTGTTTTTCTCATTTTTATTTCTTATTTTATCTGTTTCTTTCCCACTTGTCGCTTCACGGGTGTCTGTTGTTTTTCATGCGCAGGAGTTCAAGGAGTCTTGACGACTTGATTCCCCTCGATCCAGAGATTAACGCCACCCTTAGGCGTTTGGCCGCCGAAAAGCGAAGAAGGGAAGATCCCGAATCCATGGAGGAGAACACCCCACCTCACAAGTCTCTGCTGGAGTACTCGATGCCCTCCATCGAGTCAACTTCCGCCATCCGATCTCCAGCTATTGCGGCCCAAAGCTTTGAGCTGAAGCCGTCTCTAGTGACATGGATCCAGCAGGACCAGTTTGCGGGTGCGCCCATGGAGAGCCCGATAGAGCACTTGGACTCCTTCTTGGAGAAGTGTGACACCTTCCGAATTAACGGTGTCACTACAGAGGCTATCCGTCTGAAGCTGTTCCCTTTCTCTTTGCGGGACAAGGACAAGCAGTGGTTAAGGGGGAAGGACCCCAATACTTTCAACACCTGGGAGAAGCTCTCCAACGCTTTTCTGACGAAGTTCTTTCCTCCGGGGAAGACCATGAAGCTGAGGAGTGAGATCTCCTCCTTCTCCCAGGCCAGCCACGAGTCCTTGCATGAGGCTTGGACGAGATATAAAGAGATGCAAAGAAGATGCCCTCATCATGAGCTTCCGAAGTGGCAAATTATCAATCTGTTCTACAATGGGCTGAGGGATGACCTTAAATCTTCTATGGACGCCGCGGCTGGGGGTTCCTTCATGTCCCGAAGCGAGGAAGATGCCGGGAATATTCTGGAAAACATGGCATCCAACAATGAGCGGTGGTGTGACGAGAGAGCCACACCAAGAACTGGGGGTATACACAGAGTCGAGGACGTCGACAAACTTTCGAGCAAGTTTGACTTGCTTTCGACCCAGATCTCCGCACTGATGGTTGGAGCCGGTGGGGCCGGTACACAGCAAGTTTCTGCGGTGGAGTCCGAATTCCTTGGGGAATTCGACGGTGGTGACATCTCACCACCGTTGGATCAGGCGAGCGCACTATTTTACAACCCCACGGGGAATGCGCCATATCCGCCAAGGACAAATTCCAACCCGGCCTACTCTCCCAACAACCGAAACCATCCGAATTTCAGTTACCGGCCACCATTTCAGCCCTTGCCGCCGCAGCAGCCGCAGCAACAAATCTATCAGCCGGCTAGACCACCGCAGAATCAGGGTCAGCTGCAACCATTTCAGCAGCAACCTCAGCAATAAACGTACGCTCCCAGGAATCAGCAGTCGTTCCAGCAGCAGCAGTATGGCCAACAGAGGGCCGTCTCTCCGGTTAAGTCTCTCTTGACTCAATATATTACCAACCAGGAGAGGATCAACCAAAAGCTGGAAATGGGCCAGCGAACCCTTACGGACCAAGTAACCCAGCTGGGGTTACAGGTGGCGAACCTCGCAAGGTCACAAAACCAATTGCCGCCACAACCGGAGGTGAACCCTCGAGGAGCAACACAAACATCGGCACTCGTGCACGAGCACGCAAATGTGTCCGCTATCATTCTGAGAAGCGGGACACAAATTCCTACTAGAGTGCCCCCTAGCAACCCGGAAGCACCATTGGTCGTTGAGAGACCGACTGAAAAATTAAACGACACCGGTGCTTCGTCATCAAATCCCATGACTCAGGAGGGAGTATCTGAAGAAGAGAAGAAGAAGGAGGAAGAGAGCCCAAGAGTGTATAAACCCGTTGTGCCATTTCCACAACGGTTGGCTCAGGCGAAAATTGATGAGAAATATGGGAAGTTCTTCGCCATGGTCAAGGACCTAAGCCTGCAAATCCCCTTCTTGGAGGCAATTGAGACAATCCCCTCCTATGCAAAATTCTTAAAAGATTTGGTGACCAAAGGGTCGAGAAAAGAGAAAGTGGTGCTGACGGCAGAATGCAGCGCTCTTATCCAGAGGGATAACCCGCCAAAGCTCAAGGACCCGGGGAGCTTCTCTATCCCTTGCACGATCGGGGCTGTGAAGATTAATCATGCACTCGTCGATCTAGGAGCGAGTGTTAGCTTGATGCCCTTGTCGATGTACAGAAGGATAGGAATGGGTGATTTGGAACCCACCGGGATGACCCTACAACTAGCTGACCGGTCGGTCAAATATCCGGTGGGAATTGTTGATGATCTCCCCGTGAATGTGAGAGGGGTGCATGTGCCTGTGGACTTTGTAGTCATGGACATGCCCGAAGACGCACACACCCCCATTATCCTGGGACGGCCTTTCATGGCCACTGCTGGCGTTCTTATAGATGTGAAGAACGAAAAACTCTCCTTGAACGTCAGCGGAGAGAAAGTTGAGTTTGACCTGGGACTATCTATGAAGCACCCCGACCCTCCTGATGACCTCCGGTGTAATCTGCTTGAGATAGAAGAAGAAAAGGCTGTGGAGGAGAGCTCCTGGGAGATTCTCCTGAGAAACCCCCCCCCCCCCCCGATGAATTGGGGAATTCTGAAGATGAAGATGGCCCCGAAGACGAAGAAGCTATTGGAAAACCAAGTGCAGCGAGAACGACCCCTCCCGGGTTCCCCAAGTTTCCTCCTGTGAAGAGAACGGGGAAAGAGCTCACGGACCTCACTAAAGACGAGGTCTGAATCCTGAAAAAGATGGCGGGAAGCGCCAACACCAAGGAAAAGCCCCCGGATCTCAAGAACAAAGGGAGGGTGGTCGAGCAAGTATTTTTCCAGCCGCTGACTACCCCGAGCGCCTTCAGCTCCAACAAGGAAGAGATGCCTAAGATTGGGCATCACCCGTATCAGCCACCATGAGCATCTCTTGCGGGCGTCGAGCCAACGACGTTAAACAAGTGCGCTTCATGGGAGGCAACCCATGTTCTAAAATTTTTCTCTAATTTCTAGCGTTATTTTTTACTTTATTTTATCTATTTCTATAAATAAAGTCAGCCGCGAGAACATCTGTTAGGGGACTTAATCAAATTTCTTGGTTTTTGCAGGAAACAAGCCTCAACCGATCGGGTGATAACTCACCCGATCGGTTAGGATGTATCAGATACGTGCCGAGATCTGTCCCCGAATGAACCGATCGGTTGAATATTGAAGAGACCGGGTGGCAGATCGGGTGAGCTGGGGAGAACTCTCGGGAAATTTTGGGGAATATCAACCGATCGGTTGAGTTCGAGCACGATCGGTTGACCTGACTGGGTGAGCAGCCCTAAGTTCTCGGGAAAATTGTGTGGAGCGGCCAACCGGTCGGTTGAAAAGTCAACCGATCGGTTCGCCTGTAGCATCTCTTCGGCAAGATTTTCGACCCAACCGTCAACCGATCGGGTGACAAGTCACCCGGTCGGTTCGACTTAAAATCCTATATAACGACCCCCGACACCCGTTCGTTTTCTCCCTCGCCCGATCGCCCGACCCTCTGCCGTTTCGTCTCCCATCGTGCGCCTTCCTGCTTTCTTCCCCAAGATCAGCCTCGATCTTCTTCCCCCACCATTTCCCTACCCATCCACCATCATTTCTCTCCATTCCCCCGCCATCTCCCTACACACAAACCCTAGATTTCCCCCATTCCCCCCAGTTTCGGAACTTGTCGAAGAGATCGTTGCGGCTTCCAATCGAGCAGCATCGGGGCATCCACGAGCAGCTATCTTCATCTAATTTTGGGTAACCTCGCTCCTTTACTTAATTTTAATCTTTTCCCAAATATTCTGTCTGCTTGTTGTTCGTATTTTGTGTTTGTGTTGAATTCGATGTATTCTCTCACACCCACGCGCACAAACAACACCGACACAATGCCTCCCCGCCGTATTAAACCCACCGACGCTAGCTCTTCGAACCCTAGGCCCACCCGTCGTACCCGTCGCACACAACCTACCACCTCCAACCCATCCACCACACCACGCTCCACTTCCCCACCTCCAGATTACGATCCTGAATATGGGATGCAATTCCAATCCGATGACCATGCCGACCGATTCACGGCCATGATCCTCCTTGCTGGTCAGGGTGGTAGGATAACCCAAGAATCCGTCGACCGTGACCTCCCCTTCCTTCAAAGCTTCGTTCGCCACATCCGCGAAGACCCACCCAACGTCTCCGAGCTCCACATTCCACCCCCCACGACCCCTGGTCCCCAGCGCAGGCCCCCGTCACCACCCCCAGAGGGTGGTGCCCCTGCTTGATTTTTCTCTCCCGCTTTTGCCCCCCCACTTTTGTGCCCATCTGTCTTTTCGGGGCCCTACTTTGTCTCTATCGGAGGGAGGGGACTATTTGCGTGATTGTTTTCTTGATTTACCTTTTTCTTTGTTTTGTTTTTGACGCCCCCTTGCACATATCTAGATTTCATTGATCATATCATTTCGCTAGCACTTTCTGGTCTAGCTTGGGGGACGTCTATTTCGGTGTGCTGTCGTGTTTTGTTTGTTTTTCTCATTTTTGCGTGTGTGTTTGTTTTCCACTTCTTGAGTGTCGTGTCGTGTGATTTTATTTTATTTTTATTTTCGTATTGTTTGATTTTGATCTTGTTTTTTATTTCTTTTTCAGTTTTATCTATGTGTTTTCCTCGTTTTCATTTCTTTTCGTGTCTGTGCGTACCCCCCCCATTTTCATTGCCCTCCCGTATTCACTCTTATTGCATTGAGGGCAATGCAAGTTTCAGCTTGGGGGAGTCGCACTTCGTGCGTCATTTGTGTTGTTTTTCTACGTTATTTGAGTCGTTTTCCATCGTGTTTTTCTTTTTTTTCTTTTTCCTTCTTTCTTTAGCTCTTTCTCCTAGAAATGAATACTATGATGAATCGCCACAAAGTCACACACACCTAGCATTGCATCGATAATCACACTCACTAACCCTAGGATTTCGAGTCCTCTTGCATTTCACGCATCGTGGGTCCACTTAGCTTTTTGTGAGTCGTGTGTCGTGACTAGCATTTGGTGTGCTTCTGCTTTGTGATTTTACTTTATATACCTGTCCAGGAATGACCCCTAGATTATCATGCTTCGATATTGAATACGCGGTATTTGCTTCTAATGTCTGCTTCTATATGCATGCTATTTATATCGTATACTTCAATTCGCATGCGTCGGGATTCCACAACTAAGGACTAGGATACCCCATTTAGCCTAAGCTCTATTTAGCAACAATAGTCCCCTTTGCCCGAGTGTTTAGATTTCGACTTCTTTTTTATTTTACCTGGTGCAAATCCCCTCGTCGTGTACCGTTCCCCCACTTGGGAGAGTACACAAGTGTATAGCCAAAAAAACCAAAAAGCCAAAAAAATGGGAGAAAAGAAATGAAAAACCCAAAAAGAAAAAGAAAAGAAAAAGATTGTATAGCCAAAAAAACCAAAAAAAATATGCAAATACCCAAAACCCAAAAAAATTCCCGTGTGAATATTTTCATACTTGCCAAGAATAAAGGGAAGGCGAGAATTTGCACCGAGTGTTCTTCTCCACATCATCTCAACCCCCGTCGTTATCAAAGACACTTGGCTTAGGAGCTATTTAGCTAGTATCTAGGCTATAGTGGCGTGATTTCCTTAACCTTAGTTGTGGAGTCCCCGATGCATGATACGCTCCTATTCTCTCTATTCTCATGCATGCTCGAACTTATATTCGCCGCTTAATTCAATTCGATTCGATATTTGGGTCATATCTTGGATTTGTGTATATCGAGCCTCGTAGCACATCGTAGAAAGCATCACCATTTGCTAGCACACGACCACGCTCACTCGCGCTTCACTGCGTGGACCCACGACACTTATTTGGACTCGCTTTCCTAGGTTTAGTGGTGTGATTTGGCGTTTGCTTGCTGGGTGTGTCGTTTTTGATTTTGATGGCTCTGATGGACGATCTAGGGCTTAGAGTTTTCTTTTTCTTTCTTCCTCTCTATTTTTCCCTTCCGAGCTCCCACTCTCACTCGTCTTCCTCGAGGACGAGGAAGAGTTCAGCTGGGGGGATTTTGACGTGCGTCTATATTTCATATATTCACGCACGTTTTCTTTTGTGTTTCTCCGTGTTTTCCGCCGTCTCTTATTCGTTTTCGTATGTTTTCCCGTTTTCTTTCACTTTTCTTTGTTTGTCCATGATTGCAGGAGTTCGACCACGTAGGGGACCTTTTACGATGATATCCCAAGTCCCCGGAGCAACGGGAAAAGTCACGCGTGATCCAGGGGGTCAAACGGCGAAGTATTCATCTTTCTGCCCCTCACCCGGTCGGTTGGTCATCTCCAACCGATCGGGTGATGCACACGTGCACCAACCGGTCGCTACCACAGCTCACGAAGAAGTCACCCGACCGGTTCACAGACCGGTTCTGCGGGCGGCTGTTCTCTGTCTTTTCGAGCAGAATTCCAACCGATCGGGTGACTCTCACCCGATCGGTTCATCTGTAGCTGAGAAAAAGAGCTGAAGACACGGGCGTCGAACCGACCGGTTCACCCGACTGCTCCAAGATCCAACCGGTCGCTCAAGAACTCACCCGATCGGTTCGTGAGATCGGGTGAAAACTCGCCGTTTTCTGTGATTTATCTGTAACGGATCAACCGATCGGTTGACTTGTCACCCGATCGGTTGATCCGAAAATCTATATATATGACCCCTAGGGTTCCAGAAACGGGAGAGTTGTATTTTTTTACTGTTTTATTTCCCTGTGACGGCTGTAATTGTTACTCTTAAGTAAGTTTTCAGATCTTTCTAATTTTTTAGTATTGTCTTTACTACTCCTTTACTTCCGCATTGCAATTGTCGGATTATGATTCTAACGGTTAAATTTCATTTAGATTGCTTTTTCATGAATTTTTGTGAGTAGTTCCCAAATCTGGGATTTTGGTGGAAGCCCCTTCGGGGGCTCTTCCCGATGCGTCCATAGGGTTAGGGAATCGATAGGGAGTAGGAATCTAACGGTTACGCGGGGCGTTTCATTGTCATCGGCGGGAAAAAGATCGCCTTTGACCGTCGGGCCAAGGGGGAATAAACTTGGCGGTTGACTCCCTAGCCAAAGCTCACGCCTTTAGCGTAGACGCCGAATCCTAGCACGCGGGAGCGGCAGGATGAGACGTCAGGAGATATCGTTGCGGACTTAGTGCTCCCGGGATCGATCAGTGTTTATGGACACGGGAGTGCCCACTGATCGAATCCGGGAAGTCCGGTGTATCATCCTGGGCACCGACCGGAATATCGGGCCCATGGGACGCCAGTACCACTTTCAGAGGCAACGTCTCACCATTAGACCCTAATCCCGATCGCTATCCATACCCGTAGGCCGTAGCGGCGAGAGCCTCTCGTCGGGTCGGAAACCAAAGTCCCGGGTTTACTTTCTTTTTGTTCATACGCTTTCATTTCCTTTCGTGACAACCAACCACCGATTCGGGCTAGCTCGCCCCTCGGGGTGATTTAGGTCCTACCTGACCCAAGCACAACCTCGCCTCCCGGAGTTCGATATTCCCGCACCCTACACTAACCGTGAAACTTGCGGTAAACGACACCGCGCCGCCGCGACGCAAGCGGGGCGCCGGTCAACAGACCGGTTCTGCGGGCGGTTGTTCTCTGTCTTTTCGAGCAGAATTCCAACCGATCGGGTGACTCTCACCCGATCGGTTCATCTGTAGCTGAGAAAAAGAGCTGAAGACACGGGCGTCGAACCGACCGGTTCACCCGACTGCTCCAAGATCCAACTGGTCGCTCAAGAACTCACCCGATCGGTTCGTGAGATCGGGTGAAAACTCGCCGTTTTCTGTGATTTATCTGTAACGGATCAACCGATCGGTTGACTTGTCACCCGATCGGTTGATCCGAAAATCTATATATATGACCCCTAGGGTTCCAGAAACGGGAGAGTTGTATTTTTTTACTGTTTTATTTCCCTGTGACGGCTGTAATTGTTACTCTTAAGTAAGTTTTCAGATCTTTCTAATTTTTTAGTATTGTCTTTACTACTCCTTTACTTCCGCATTGCAATTGTCGGATTATGATTCTAACGGTTAAATTTCATTTAGATTGCTTTTTCATGAATTTTTGTGAGTAGTTCCCAAATCTGGGATTTTGGTGGAAGCCCCTTCGGGGGCTCTTCCCGATGCGTCCATAGGGTTAGGGAATCGATAGGGAGTAGGAATCTAACGGTTACGCTGGGCGTTTCATTGTCATCGGCGGGAAAAAGACCGCCTTTGACCGTCGGGCCAAGGGGGAATAAACTTGGCGGTTGACTCCCTAGCCAAAGCTCACGCCTTTAGCGTAGACGCCGAATCCTAGCACGCGGGAGCGGCAGGATGAGACGTCAGGAGATATCGTTGCGGACTTAGTGCTCCCGGGATCGATCAGTGTTTATGGACACGGGAGTGCCCACTGATCGAATCCGGGAAGTCCGGTGTATCATCCTGGGCACCGACCAGAATATCGGGCCCATGGGACGCCGGTACCACTTTCAGAGGCAACGTCTCACCATTAGACCCTAATCCCGATCGCTATCCATACCCGTAGGCCATAGCGACGAGAGCCTCTCGTCGGGTCGGAAACCAAAGTCCCGGGTTTACTTTCTTTATGTTCATACGCTTCCATTTCCTTTCGTGACAACCAACCACCGATTCGGGCTAGCTCGCCCCTCGGGGTGATTTAGGTCCTACCTGACCCAAGCACAACCTCGCCTCCCTGAGTTCGATATTCCCGCACCCTACACTAACCGTGAAACTTGCGGTAAACGACACCGCGCCGCCGCCACGCAAGCGGGGCGCCGGTCAAGTTTATGGCGCCGTTGCCGGGGAGGCAACGTGCTTGATATTTTAGGATCTCTTGAACCCTCGTGTCTAGCTCACATCCCTACCTCGCGATAATTTTCGCATTCTTCTTTTTCTTTTTCTTATTTGTTTTTCTCATTTTTATTTCTTATTTTATCTGTTTCTTTCCCACTTGTCGCTTCACGGGTGTCTGTTGTTTTTCATGCGCAGGAGTTCAAGGAGTCTTGACGACTTGATTCCCCTCGATCCAGAGATTAACGCCACCCTTAGGCGTTTGGCCGCCGAAAAGCGAAGAAGGGAAGATCCCGAATCCATGGAGGAGAACACCCCACCTCACAAGTCTCTGCTGGAGTACTCGATGCCCTCCATCGAGTCAACTTCCGCCATCCGATCTCCAGCTATTGCGGCCCAAAGCTTTGAGCTGAAGCCGTCTCTAGTGACATGGATCCAGCAGGACCAGTTTGCGGGTGCGCCCATGGAGAGCCCGATAGAGCACTTGGACTCCTTCTTGGAGAAGTGTGACACCTTCCGAATTAACGGTGTCACTACAGAGGCTATCCGTCTGAAGCTGTTCCCTTTCTCTTTGCGGGACAAGGACAAGCAGTGGTTAAGGGGGAAGGACCCCAATACTTTCAACACCTGGGAGAAGCTCTCCAACGCTTTTCTGACGAAGTTCTTTCCTCCGGGGAAGACCATGAAGCTGAGGAGTGAGATCTCCTCCTTCTCCCAGGCCAGCCACGAGTCCTTGCATGAGGCTTGGACGAGATATAAAGAGATGCAAAGAAGATGCCCTCATCATGAGCTTCCGAAGTGGCAAATTATCAATCTGTTCTACAATGGGCTGAGGGATGACCTTAAATCTTCTATGGACGCCGCGGCTGGGGGTTCCTTCATGTCCCGAAGCGAGGAAGATGCCGGGAATATTCTGGAAAACATGGCATCCAACAATGAGCGGTGGTGTGACGAGAGAGCCACACCAAGAACTGGGGGTATACACAGAGTCGAGGACGTCGACAAACTTTCGAGCAAGTTTGACTTGCTTTCGACCCAGATCTCCGCACTGATGGTTGGAGCCGGTGGGGCCGGTACACAGCAAGTTTCTGCGGTGGAGTCCGAATTCCTTGGGGAATTCGACGGTGGTGACATCTCACCACCGTTGGATCAGGCGAGCGCACTATTTTACAACCCCACGGGGAATGCGCCATATCCGCCAAGGACAAATTCCAACCCGGCCTACTCTCCCAACAACCGAAACCATCCGAATTTCAGTTACCGGCCACCATTTCAGCCCTTGCCGCCGCAGCAGCCGCAGCAACAAATCTATCAGCCGGCTAGACCACCGCAGAATCAGGGTCAGCTGCAACCATTTCAGCAGCAACCTCAGCAACAAACGTACGCTCCCAGGAATCAGCAGTCGTTCCAGCAGCAGCAGTATGGCCAACAGAGGGCCGTCTCTCCGGTTAAGTCTCTCTTGACTCAATATATTACCAACCAGGAGAGGATCAACCAAAAGCTGGAAATGGGCCAGCGAACCCTTACGGACCAAGTAACCCAGCTGGGGTTACAGGTGGCGAACCTCGCAAGGTCACAAAACCAATTGCCGCCACAACCGGAGGTGAACCCTCGAGGAGCAACACAAACATCGGCACTCGTGCACGAGCACGCGAATGTGTCCGCTATCATTCTGAGAAGCGGGACACAAATTCCTACTAGAGTGCCCCCTAGCAACCCGGAAGCACCATTGGTCGTTGAGAGACCGACTGAAAAATTAAACGACACCGGTGCTTCGTCATCAAATCCCATGACTCAGGAGGGAGTATCTGAAGAAGAGAAGAAGAAGGAGGAAGAGAGCCCAAGAGTGTATAAACCCGTTGTGCCATTTCCACAACGGTTGGCTCAGGCGAAAATTGATGAGAAATATGGGAAGTTCTTCGCCATGGTCAAGGACCTAAGCCTGCAAATCCCCTTCTTGGAGGCAATTGAGACAATCCCCTCCTATGCAAAATTCTTAAAAGATTTGGTGACCAAAGGGTCGAGAAAAGAGAAAGTGGTGCTGACGGCAGAATGCAGCGCTCTTATCCAGAGGGATAACCCGCCAAAGCTCAAGGACCCGGGGAGCTTCTCTATCCCTTGCACGATCGGGGCTGTGAAGATTAATCATGCACTCGTCGATCTAGGAGCGAGTGTTAGCTTGATGCCCTTGTCGATGTACAGAAGGATAGGAATGGGTGATTTGGAACCCACCGGGATGACCCTACAACTAGCTGACCGGTCGGTCAAATATCCGGTGGGAATTGTTGATGATCTCCCCGTGAATGTGAGAGGGGTGCATGTGCCTGTGGACTTTGTAGTCATGGACATGCCCGAAGACGCACACACCCCCATTATCCTGGGACGGCCTTTCATGGCCACTGCTGGCGTTCTTATAGATGTGAAGAACGAAAAACTCTCCTTGAACGTCAGCGGAGAGAAAGTTGAGTTTGACCTGGGACTATCTATGAAGCACCCCGACCCTCCTGATGACCTCCGGTGTAATCTGCTTGAGATAGAAGAAGAAAAGGCTGTGGAGGAGAGCTCCTGGGAGATTCTCCTGAGAAACCCCCCCCCCCCCCCCGATGAATTGGGGAATTCTGAAGATGAAGATGGCCCCGAAGACGAAGAAGCTATTGGAAAACCAAGTGCAGCGAGAACGACCCCTCCCGGGTTCCCCAAGTTTCCTCCTGTGAAGAGAACGGGGAAAGAGCTCACGGACCTCACTAAAGACGAGGTCTGAATCCTGAAAAAGATGGCGGGAAGCGCCAACACCAAGGAAAAGCCCCCGGATCTCAAGAACAAAGGGAGGGTGGTCGAGCAAGTATTTTTCCAGCCGCTGACTACCCCGAGCGCCTTCAGCTCCAACAAGGAAGAGATGCCTAAGATTGGGCATCACCCGTATCAGCCACCATGAGCATCTCTTGCGGGCGTCGAGCCAACGACGTTAAACAAGTGCGCTTCATGGGAGGCAACCCATGTTCTAAAATTTTTCTCTAATTTCTAGCGTTATTTTTTACTTTATTTTATCTATTTCTATAAATAAAGTCAGCCGCGAGAACATCTGTTAGGGGACTTAATCAAATTTCTTGGTTTTTGCAGGAAACAAGCCTCAACCGATCGGGTGATAACTCACCCGATCGGTTAGGATGTATCAGATACGTGCCGAGATCTGTCCCCGAATGAACCGATCGGTTGAATATTGAAGAGACCGGGTGGCAGATCGGGTGAGCTGGGGAGAACTCTCGGGAAATTTTGGGGAATATCAACCGATCGGTTGAGTTCGAGCACGATCGGTTGACCTGACTGGGTGAGCAGCCCTAAGTTCTCGGGAAAATTGTGTGGAGCGGCCAACCGGTCGGTTGAAAAGTCAACCGATCGGTTCGCCTGTAGCATCTCTTCGGCAAGATTTTCGACCCAACCGTCAACCGATCGGGTGACAAGTCACCCGGTCGGTTCGACTTAAAATCCTATATAACGACCCCCGACACCCGTTCGTTTTCTCCCTCGCCCGATCGCCCGACCCTCTGCCGTTTCGTCTCCCATCGTGCGCCTTCCTGCTTTCTTCCCCAAGATCAGCCTCGATCTTCTTCCCCCACCATTTCCCTACCCATCCACCATCATTTCTCTCCATTCCCCCGCCATCTCCCTACACACAAACCCTAGATTTCCCCCATTCCCCCCAGTTTCGGAACTTGTCGAAGAGATCGTTGCGGCTTCCAATCGAGCAGCATCGGGGCATCCACGAGCAGCTATCTTCATCTAATTTTGGGTAACCTCGCTCCTTTACTTAATTTTAATCTTTTCCCAAATATTCTGTCTGCTTGTTGTTCGTATTTTGTGTTTGTGTTGAATTCGATGTATTCTCTCACACCCACGCGCACAAACAACACCGACACAATGCCTCCCCGCCGTATTAAACCCACCGACGCTAGCTCTTCGAACCCTAGGCCCACCCGTCGTACCCGTCGCACACAACCTACCACCTCCAACCCATCCACCACACCACGCTCCACTTCCCCACCTCCAGATTACGATCCTGAATATGGGATGCAATTCCAATCCGATGACCATGCCGACCGATTCACGGCCATGATCCTCCTTGCTGGTCAGGGTGGTAGGATAACCCAAGAATCCGTCGACCGTGACCTCCCCTTCCTTCAAAGCTTCGTTCGCCACATCCGCGAAGACCCACCCAACGTCTCCGAGCTCCACATTCCACCCCCCACGACCCCTGGTCCCCAGCGCAGGCCCCCGTCACCACCCCCAGAGGGTGGTGCCCCTGCTTGATTTTTCTCTCCCGCTTTTGCCCCCCCACTTTTGTGCCCATCTGTCTTTTCGGGGCCCTACTTTGTCTCTATCGGAGGGAGGGGACTATTTGCGTGATTGTTTTCTTGATTTACCTTTTTCTTTGTTTTGTTTTTGACGCCCCCTTGCACATATCTAGATTTCATTGATCATATCATTTCGCTAGCACTTTCTGGTCTAGCTTGGGGGACGTCTATTTCGGTGTGCTGTCGTGTTTTGTTTGTTTTTCTCATTTTTGCGTGTGTGTTTGTTTTCCACTTCTTGAGTGTCGTGTCGTGTGATTTTATTTTATTTTTATTTTCGTATTGTTTGATTTTGATCTTGTTTTTTATTTCTTTTTCAGTTTTATCTATGTGTTTTCCTCGTTTTCATTTCTTTTCGTGTCTGTGCGTACCCCCCCCATTTTCATTGCCCTCCCGTATTCACTCTTATTGCATTGAGGGCAATGCAAGTTTCAGCTTGGGGGAGTCGCACTTCGTGCGTCATTTGTGTTGTTTTTCTACGTTATTTGAGTCGTTTTCCATCGTGTTTTTCTTTTTTTTCTTTTTCCTTCTTTCTTTAGCTCTTTCTCCTAGAAATGAATACTATGATGAATCGCCACAAAGTCACACACACCTAGCATTGCATCGATAATCACACTCACTAACCCTAGGATTTCGAGTCCTCTTGCATTTCACGCATCGTGGGTCCACTTAGCTTTTTGTGAGTCGTGTGTCGTGACTAGCATTTGGTGTGCTTCTGCTTTGTGATTTTACTTTATATACCTGTCCAGGAATGACCCCTAGATTATCATGCTTCGATATTGAATACGCGGTATTTGCTTCTAATGTCTGCTTCTATATGCATGCTATTTATATCGTATACTTCAATTCGCATGCGTCGGGATTCCACAACTAAGGACTAGGATACCCCATTTAGCCTAAGCTCTATTTAGCAACAATAGTCCCCTTTGCCCGAGTGTTTAGATTTCGACTTCTTTTTTATTTTACCTGGTGCAAATCCCCTCGTCGTGTACCGTTCCCCCACTTGGGAGAGTACACAAGTGTATAGCCAAAAAAACCAAAAAGCCAAAAAAATGGGAGAAAAGAAATGAAAAACCCAAAAAGAAAAAGAAAAGAAAAAGATTGTATAGCCAAAAAAACCAAAAAAAATATGCAAATACCCAAAACCCAAAAAAATTCCCGTGTGAATATTTTCATACTTGCCAAGAATAAAGGGAAGGCGAGAATTTGCACCGAGTGTTCTTCTCCACATCATCTCAACCCCCGTCGTTATCAAAGACACTTGGCTTAGGAGCTATTTAGCTAGTATCTAGGCTATAGTGGCGTGATTTCCTTAACCTTAGTTGTGGAGTCCCCGATGCATGATACGCTCCTATTCTCTCTATTCTCATGCATGCTCGAACTTATATTCGCCGCTTAATTCAATTCGATTCGATATTTGGGTCATATCTTGGATTTGTGTATATCGAGCCTCGTAGCACATCGTAGAAAGCATCACCATTTGCTAGCACACGACCACGCTCACTCGCGCTTCACTGCGTGGACCCACGACACTTATTTGGACTCGCTTTCCTAGGTTTAGTGGTGTGATTTGGTGTTTGCTTGCTGGGTGTGTCGTTTTTGATTTTGATGGCTCTGATGGACGATCTAGGGCTTAGAGTTTTCTTTTTCTTTCTTCCTCTCTATTTTTCCCTTCCGAGCTCCCACTCTCACTCGTCTTCCTCGAGGACGAGGAAGAGTTCAGCTTGGGGGATTTTGACGTGCGTCTATATTTCATATATTCACGCACGTTTTCTTTTGTGTTTCTCCGTGTTTTCCGCCGTCTCTTATTCGTTTTCGTATGTTTTCCCGTTTTCTTTCACTTTTCTTTGTTTGTCCATGATTGCAGGAGTTCGACCACGTAGGGGACCTTTTACGATGATATCCCAAGTCCCCGGAGCAACGGGAAAAGTCACGCGTGATCCAGGGGGTCAAACAGCGAAGTATTCATCTTTCTGCCCCTCACCCGGTCGGTTGGTCATCTCCAACCGATCGGGTGATGCACGCGTGCACCAACCGGTCGCTACCGCAGCTCACGAAGAAGTCACCCGACCGGTTCACAGACCGGTTCTGCGGGCGGCTGTTCTCTGTCTTTTCGAGCAGAATTCCAACCGATCGGGTGACTCTCACCCGATCGGTTCATCTGTAACTGAGAAAAAGAGCTGAAGACACGGGCGTCGAACCGACCGGTTCACCCGACTGCTCCAAGATCCAACCGGTCGCTCAAGAACTCACCCGATCGGTTCGTGAGATCGGGTGAAAACTCGCCGTTTTCTGTGATTTATCTGTAACAGATCAACCAATCGGTTGACTTGTCACCCGATCGGTTGATCCGAAAATCTATATATATGACCCCTAGGGTTCCAGAAACGGGAGAGTTGTATTTTTTTACTGTTTTATTTCCCTGTGACGCCTGTAATTGTTACTCTTAAGTAAGTTTTCAGATCTTTCTAATTTTTTAGTATTGTCTTTACTACTCCTTTACTTCCGCATTGCAATTGTCGGATTATGATTCTAACGGTTAAATTTCATTTAGATTGCTTTTTCATGAATTTTTGTGAGTAGTTCCCAAATCTGGGATTTTGGTGGAAGCCCCTTCGGGGGCTCTTCCCAATGCGTCCATAGGGTTAGGGAATCGATAGGGAGTAGGAATCTAACGGTTACGCTGGGCGTTTCATTGTCATCGGCGGGAAAAAGACCGCCTTTGACCGTCGGGCCAAGGGGGAATAAACTTGGCGGTTGACTCCCTAGCCAAAGCTCACGCCTTTAGCGTAGACGCCGAATCCTAGCACGCGGGAGCGGCAGGATGAGACGTCGGGAGATATCGTTGCGGACTTAGTGCTCCCGGGATCGATCAGTGTTTATGGACACAGGAGTGCCCACTGATCGAATCCGGGAAGTCCGGTGTATCATCCTGGGCACCGACCGGAATATCGGGCCCATGGGACGCCGGTACCACTTTCAGAGGCAACGTCTCACCATTAGACCCTAATCCCGATCGCTATCCATACCCGTAGGCCGTAGCGACGAGAGCCTCTCGTCGGGTCGGAAACCAAAGTCCCGGGTTTACTTTCTTTTTGTTCATACGCTTCCATTTCCTTTCGTGACAACCAACCACCGATTCAGGCTAGCTCGCCCCTCGGGGTGATTTAGGTCCTACCTGACCCAAGCACAACCTCGCCTCCCTGAGTTCGATATTCCCGCACCCTACACTAACCGTGAAACTTGCGGTAAACGACACCGCACCGCTGCCACGCAAGCGGGGCGCCGGTCAATTGCTAGAACTGTTAGACTGTGAATGTATAGAACCGGACGTGAAATGATAGCGTCCGGGACGACTCCTGACGGCTCAGACTTGATGACAAAGTCTGAGCCTGACAACAACAACTTTAATGCTGTAGGGCTATCATGTGTGTGCGTGTGTGTGGACACCCTAGAATAACCCTTCCTGTCTTGTCACGTCCCGTCTTGCACAGCCCGCTGGGCAATAGGGCACTCTTCGAGTGATCCCTTGTACAGATTCACAGCCTGCGGGCAATAGGACACTCTCCAAGTTGAGAGAGTGATCCCTTGTACAGATACACAGCCCGAGGGCAATAGGGCACTCTCCAAGCTAGAGAGAGTGATCCCTTGTACGGATTCTCAGCCTGTGGGCAATAGGGCACTCGCCAAGCTAGAGCGAGTGATCCCTTGTACTGGTGTCATGTCTTGTCTTGTCTTGGGGTTTGGGGTTGGGTTGAGCGTGCGCACGGCAAGAGGGTCTGATCCCCCTCGAACCGTAAGGCGTGAACCCTTTCGTGTCTCACTTGTCTTGTCCTGCCTTGTTTCCGTCACGTCACGTCTTGTCTTGACACCTGTAGGTTAGTCCCGTAGTTGGTAGCACACGCTACGACTACTACTTGTCCCGTTTTACTTTCCTGCTGTGTTACTTCCTGTCGTGTTACTCTGTTATAACCACAGCATGTTAATCAACCAGTAAACTGTTGTGTAAAAGAACCTCAGCATGCTAATCAACCAGTAAACCGTTGTTTAAAGTTCGATGCACTTGCAGTAAAGTCTAACCCTTCTTGTAGACTTTACTTGAAGTACAGTTCCTTTCTTTTGGGTGCTGTACGTCAGGTGCTCAGTCAGAGTTCATGGATGAGGCAGATTCACTGGAGTATGAGGAGCCGAGGACGTCGACCCAGAGTACGTGCCTGACGAGGACCAGACCTTGAGGTCTTTTTAGTCGCCACTTTCAGAGGTTACTGCTTTTAGTTTGCTTTTAGTTAGGCTGTTGCCATGCTTAGGCTTCCTTTTTAGACTTTGTACCAGTTGGATATTATACCTTTAATTGAATGAATGCCTTTTCCTTTCTGTACTTCTGTTGTTTCGAACTTTATTAATGCAAGAACCTGAATCTTTTAAAATGGTACCTCTACAGACGCTTATTGGGTCTGAGCTTCTCAAGCTCTGGCTTAAGCGGGCCTCGTCACGTTTCGCTTCCGTCCATTTTGGGAAGCGGGGCGTGACACTGTTCAAACTTGCTTCCTCCTCGCCCAAGGAGTAGGGTCGCACCGTCTACATAGAGAACCTCAGGAGCCCCAGCACGGAAGAGAAGGAGGTAATGGCGATTGACGGAGACCCCACTTGGATGGACCCGATCATCCGATTCCTCACCCTTGGGGAAACGCCGACCAATGTGGAGGAACGTCGAACCTTGGAGAGGAAGGCGCTCCGGTATGTGATGCACGAAGGAGCCCTCTACAGAAGACGGTGGACAAAGACTGACATCCTCCCCTACCTTAAATGCCTTGGCCCCCAGGAAGCTGACTACGTCATCAGGGAAGTGCACGAGGGCACATGCGGGAACCACCATGGAGGCACAACAATCGCCCAGAATTTCTTGCGGCAAGGGTACTATTGGCTGACCCTGGTACGCGACGCGACAGAGTATGTCCAGAGGTGCCAGGAATGCCAAAGGTTCACCAGCACCAGGTCCATTCCCCCTTCAGAGCTCATCCCAATCATCAGCCCAATACCTTTTGCAAAGTGGGGGCTCGATATCCTGGGACCGTTCACGACGGGCCGAGGGCAGAGGAAATACCTGATCGTGGCCGTGGACTACTTCACCAAGTGGATCGAAGCCGAACCTCTAGCCTCGATCACCTGGAAGAAGGCAAAGAGCTTCGTGTGGAACTCCATCATCTCTAGATTCGGAATCCCCCGCGCCATTGTCACCGACAATGGGAAGCAATTCGACTCGGCTGGGTTTAAAGACTTCTGCGCCAAGTGAAAGATCAAGTTACTCTTCGCCTCAGTGGTGCATCCCCAGACCAACGGGATGGCCGAGACCGCCAATAAATGCATCATAGAGCCCCTCCGCAAGAAGGTAGAAGGCGCCGAAAGGAAGTGGCCTAAAGAACTTCCCGGGATACTCTGGTCTTATCGAACGACTCACAAACAGGCTACGGGTGAGACCCCGTTCATGCTTACCTATGGCACCGAAGCAGTAGTCCCGGTCGAGGTGGGCGAGGAGTTCCTCCGCATCCAACATTTCGACGAGGAAAGAAACGTCGAGGGTTTGGAGCTCGGCTTGGAGCTCCTAGGTGAGCGACGAGAGCAAGCCTTGGCCACCCTCATCCGCCAGAAGCAAAAGGTGGTGCGCTACTACAATTCCCGCGTCAAGGAGCGGAGTTTTCGCCAAGGGGATTTGGTCCTTAGAAAAGCGGTCTTCTGTCCAGAGGTCGCACGCAAAGGGAAGCTGGCAGCCAAGTGGGAAGGCCCCTACCGTGTGATCGAAGTTCTAGGACCTGCTGCCTATCGGCTGGCAACCCCGGAGGGAAAGGCCCTCACCCATTCCTGGAATGCTGAACATCTGCGCAAGTATTACCAGTAAAGCTTACGGGATCGCCAGTAGGGCCTCCACGGTCTCAAGTTCAGCCACAGTCGGATCACCCAGCTCCGGAGCCAGCGTCACGTCGGTGCTCCAGTAAGTCGGGAAATCCATATCCGACGGGCCGACGATGAAGAGATACTCCTCCTTCCAGAGCTTGACGGAGCTCGACAGCCCTAGTACCAGGCTCTTCGAGGGCTGAGCGCTAATGTAAATCCAGGCCACTGACTGATGGCGGCTCAGACGATAAAATTGGGAGAAGAGTCGGGGGGAGGGGACCACCCCCTTCTGAAGGCAAAGCACGGCAAACCCAATGACGAGCCCGATTGCGTTGGGGCAGAACTGGCATAGGGCCACCCGATAAGCGCGCCGAAACTCAACAATGAAAGGATGAAGGGGGAACCGAAGCCCAAATCGGAAGCACACCTCGTACACCCCGACCGCCTTCAGACCCGGAAAGCAGATCCGCTCGTTAGGCTCCGGGGCTCGGATGGAGTATGGGGGTAGAAGGTAGCGGTCGCGCACATCTCCGGCGGAGGTGGCACAAAAGGAAGAAGGGCATCCCAGGACCTCCGGAGGCACCACCGAGGGGTCGCCCTCCTGACTGCCAGCCGCCGAGCCGGGGCTATCAGACGAGTCAAGACGGACTGCATCCTCTGGACGACCCGAACCGGGGGCAGGGGAAGACGACATGACGAGGAGTTAGAGCGGGATTAGACAGAGGAGAAGCTAAAGGAAGATCTGGCCTCGTTCGATTAACGGATGTCGGCGCTCCTTTCCTAGTGCCCTTCGAATGACCCTACACTCGATGGAGATGAATGCCAGGGGCACGTGGCAGAATCGAGGCGGCGGCTACGCTTCGTAAACTACACCAACGGGAGTTCAAACGGAGTGGTAATAATGATCCCCATTTAATAGCGGAACCTCGACTGACGCACCCGTCGGATCATGAAAGGGTCACATCACCCGAACCGAACTGACGGAAGCCGAACGGTCCGGACGATGGGGGCAATTGTTACGACTAATATCAACAGGCCCGAATTACAACGGCCACAGCCCGACCTCAAAGGAGAAGCCCACTAGAGAAGACGAGCCCGCCCAAAGGGGGCCCACGGACGGAGCGGAAGGCCCAGCCACCTCGCCCTCGGATACACCCAATTGGCCCCCATTCAGCCGGATTAACCACCCCTCTAAATCCGCGATCCCATGATGGCCACTAACAGACCCGTTAATGGGCCACCCCACGACAACACATGAGTGGGAGGAGGCGGAGGCAGATCATGGGGACGTGAGGAGAGGCAGGACGTGGGGCAATCATGGAAGACCCTATAAGGGGAAGGCCAGGACAACGAAAGGGGGGATCGAAACTAGGTAACCCACACAGAGGTACTCCATCAACGACCTAGGCTTTCGCCACTCCATTTGCTCCCTCCCCCAAAAAAACTCGCGCCGCCTGGGTTGACGTTTCGGCTTCCACACAAGCCGGATCTCCCCCATCGAGTATCCTTTCAGACCCTGATCTGACTTAGGCATCGGAGGGGCTTTGGCCGGAACCTAGGTCCGGCCTCCCTGACGAGTTTCTTCATCTGTCCAGGAAGAAGAAATACGAGGCGCCAAGGCTACCCCTCAGCATCGGTCGGCCATCACCGTTGCAGTCGTCAGGTGGACGACTGATCAAGTACCGATCTACTCGCAAAGCGCCGAGGCTACCCCTCGACGCGGATACGGCCGAGGCCGAGCACGATCCAGCCGAGGCCGAGCACGACTCACCGAGCCGAGGCTTCCCCTCGGCTCCATAACGCCGAGAACGAGCGGGCTCGGCGAACCCAATGGACCCTCAAGTCGGCCCCTTGACCACGTTGACCAGACAGCCGACGATCAACGAGCTGTGGTGAGAAAACACCCGTAAACACATAGTAATAGTCACCTATTAATCGACTAATGCGGCATTATTTGACTAGTCGTCAAACACTGGTCGACCAATCAACATGCATAGAAATAACACAAATTTTCTATTGGTGTATTAGTCGACTAACGGTTACCAACAAGTCGGCTAATCGGTCAATCAGGGGATTTTTGGCATGGAAAATCCAATTTATATGTTTAAAATTGTAAAGGAAATATTTCAAAACCCGTTTTGAAATTATTATGGCTAGTAAATCTCATCTCATGAGTTTAAATTGTGCATTTAAACAAATTCTAATGCATGAAGATAATTTAAGAAAAATTTTAAACCATTCGAAATTATTCTAGTAAAATCAATATAAAATCCATTAAAAATCTAGTTCCATCAAAATATGTTGTCTCATGACGAAACCATGTAAATAATTCTTAAACAAAAAATTGCTTTTCTTTAGATTTTAAAGCCAACACAATTTAACAATATCATAACTGCTGGGTTTTCAAATCACCATAAAAACCAGTGTTGCATCATGGCTCTAATACCACTGTAAGAGAATATGCAAGATTTTCTAAATACTTTAGAAAGCACGGAAGACTTGAAAAAAAAAATTTCTATTCTAGCATTATCATAAGAAGACCATGCTACAAAACTAGAAATAAATGATGAAAGATAAAAATCATACCTTTGGGCGGATATACTAGAGCGATATCTATATATCCAAAGACTCTTTCGAGCCTTGCTCAATAACCAGTCACTTTAGATGAACCACAATAATGATAACCCCTTCACGATTCATGAGCTAATTCAAATCTGCTCCCAAAACTTGACTTGGACTTGAGAGGAAAAGAGTGAAAAACTATATTTTTGGTGTGAGAGATTCTCCCTCAAAGAGATATGAATTTCTCTACACAAGAGATCTAAGATGCTTGATATCCAATCTCTAATATTGGGATCTCTTGGTATTTTTTGTGATGTACGGTACTTTGAGAGGCAAAGAGAGGAACCCTTTATATAGTGCTAGAGGTTATCCAAATCCCAACCGCATATGGAATTTGAGTTGGATATCAACTCAATCTCTAAACTAGTCTTCAAGAAGAAGACTTGTTCGTTAGGATTTATAATCCAATTAGAATTCAAGATTTGAGACCTAATCATATTCTAAAACAAGAAGGGTTTATTAGAGTC
Organism: Scilla litardierei; assembly: GCA_030789695.1. Classification (NCBI taxonomy): domain Eukaryota; kingdom Viridiplantae; phylum Streptophyta; class Magnoliopsida; order Asparagales; family Asparagaceae; genus Scilla; species Scilla litardierei. Next base: position 135,962,032 of record CM061138.1, on the reverse strand, counting down.
AAACTCTAGAAATTTGGTTCGGATTAGATCCGACATTTAAATCAATCATGTTCCAAAATGTAAACCCTAACCAGTTCTGTCGGCAGGTGGTCGACTAGTAGAACAATGCTAGTCCACTAATTATTGACAAAGTAACTTACGCATCTTGTGTTGGTTAGTCAACTAATGACAAGTCATTCGTTCTTTTGGCGGTTGGTCGACTAGCAGAACGATGTTAATCAACTAATTATTGACAAAGTACATTATGCATCATGTGAACGATGTTATTCAACTAATTATTGACAAAGTACATTATTCATCATGTGCTGGATAGTCAATTAATGACAAGTCACTACATTAGTCGACTAATGTCTCTACATTAGTCGACTAACTATGCATAGGTCAGATGTTGCCTTTTTTCTTGAGTTGAATTGTTCGTAACTCTTTATGATCAATTCTCTTATGTACTCACAACTATTTACGATGTGTTATATCTTCTCGAATATGTTTTGATCATAACTCTTGTGATCAATCCCATATATATCATATATTGTTATAAACTCCAAGATGGAAACCAATCTAATATAAGGAGTCACCATGCATGACTCTCTATATATTCATTCTCATATTGGGGTTTTAGGAGTCCAATGGACTCCCCACTACAATTAGTGTAACGACCACTTTTCGTTGTACGTTGTTCGTGCACGTGCTTTTGGCCGTGCACGTGTTTGTTTTAGACTTTGTTTGTTTGCGAACACTTTCGTGTGATATGCCGTTGTGAACGTCTCTGAGGGTATTAAATAGTGGCACTAATTTGGAACGACGTTCTCGAGTCATTTTCCCACAATTTAATCTTACTCGATGAGACGTGACGATTTTCACTTTTGGCGGGAGACGTTTCTATTTTTAGTTTCGTCATCTGACGTCGAAATTGAGATCCGTCTTCTTAGTTAGCTCACTTGCGTCGACATGATCACCCCGATATTTATTTTATAATTTTTGGAGTTTATTTGACCACTTTTATATTTTTAACAAGATTTATAATATTTTTAATAATTAATTTTTAAATTATTTTCGGCCAAATAAAATTTATTTGAGTTTTAAACGTATTAAGGAAATTTTGAGCCAATTTCCAGCTCATTTGGATCGCAGCAAATCCTTGTGTGAGTTGGAGAGGTCGAGATACGAATTTTAAATTATTTTAAACTCCTAATCTCTTTAGGATTAGCCCTAGACCTAGTCAACCCCTCTACACTATATAAACAACCCCTAGGAAGACCTATTTTCGCAAGAAAATAACCCTAGCCGCTTTCAAAACTCAAATTTCACGTTGCGACGAATCGTCGCAACGTTGCTGCACCAACCCCCGCTCCGACCGACGAAATCAGCTCCGTTCCCCCGCTCTGACCGGCAGCTGCCTCCGCACCAAGCTTCGTCCGCACCATTGCACAACCGCTGCATTGTAACCCCGCACCAAGCTGTGTCCGATCGAGGAATTCTCTCGGTCAGACCGATGGCCGCCCCCGCTCACGCCCGCTTCTCCGCACCGCACCAAGCCCCGCACCGACCCGCTTCTGTCGCCCGCCTCCGCTCGCGTCTGACCGAGCGGGTCGCCCACACCGACCGACATTGCAACGTTGCAACATTGCAACGTTGCAACGTTGCAACGTTGCAACGTTGCAACGTTGCAACGTTGCAACGACCCTCCCAAGCGCCCAACCGAGACGACCGACCGCTCCGACCGATGGAGCTCTCCGCACCCGCTGCTGCACCGACCGCAGCGCTGCACAGCGCCGTGCGCTGCGTCTAACCGAGCCATCCTCTCGGTCAGGCTAGTATACGACCGAGGGCCATTCGTCGCAACCCCGCAACCGTCGCACCACTTGCCACCGTGGGCCCCCCAAGTTCTCCAGAGGTATTGTGGGTCCCCCAAAGGTCCCTAGGACTACTGTGGGCCCCACCTAGATTCTTCCTCTTCGATGATTCGCCGTGTACGACGTTACGACACGTCGTAGCCCGTCGTCGCACGTGCTAGCTTTGGAATCTGGACTCGTCGCTCCGGTTGATGCTCTGAACTTTCCAGCGAGGAATCTATATCGGAATCAGGACTTGGAGCGCGTTCTCTTATTCCAACCCCCGGCGTCGCTACCCGACGCCGGTGTAGCTTTCGCGTCGTGTTGAGGTAATGCTTTGCACCCTTAGGACCCCCAACCTATTGCATGCTAATCAAGACTAAAATCAGTATTTTTAAAGTATTTTTAAATGTTTTAAATTCACTAATGAAGATTAATAATATGGACTTTAGGCAGGTGGACTTGTGCACGTAGGGTTATTGTGATTTTGGACTCGTTGGACGTGTTGCTCAGACGTGATACTTGCAGGCAAGTGAAACTTGCCAACTCTTGTGTAGGGCCATGTTTTTAGGCCACTTCCTTGTTTTTAGCGTAAAAGAGACTAGTCAGTGAAATGATAGCTGGCTAGACGCCTATTTGATCTAGTTTGACAACGAAACTAGATCCGTCACCTAATTGATCTAGCTTGACAACGAAGCTAGATCCAACCCTTAAACTTGTTGTTCATGCATACTAAACTGTCACGTTTACTTTCCTTACCTGTACGCCTTACTACTTGCCATGTCATGTCATCCATGCATTGAATGTCGCATTCGTAGCACACGCTACACGACTTGTACTTCCTTGTCCGGCTAGGTGCACCCCTACGCCATACTTGTTTAAAACACTTCCTAGCTCGTGATCCAGAAGCGGGCCTCATGTGTTGGCTGAAAACCAATGCCCGATACACGTGGAGGGGTAGGGATAAACGGTCACTTGAGCTTAGGAGTTGGCCCGTGCAGCCACTCTAGCCAAAAGGCGGAATCTCTGTGCACGAGGTGCTTACTTTACTTGTCTTGTACTTGTCTTGGGAATGATTCATGCCATGCCATACTCGTACTTTACTTTACTTTACTTTACCTTACTTTACCTGTTGCACTCATTACTTTAACTGCCATGTCATTGCATCATGCTAGAACTGCTAGGATGCTTTACTTTTACCTACTTTCAGTTTCCTTACACAAGTCTCTTGTAGACTTGCTGACATGTGCCCCTTGCTCTTTTGGGTGTCACATGTTAGACCCTGAGCCAGAGACCGTTGCTGAGTACGTGGCGTTTTGCTGACACTGAGTCTGAGTTCATGATTGCCCGGGAGGAGTTTTGTGGACACCGGAGACCATTTCTTGGTGACTTTGCTGAGTTCTTTTGTTTTAGGCTTTGTTGTTAGTTGTCGGTGCGTGGCACCTTTGTTTTATACGTTGTACTTTTGTTGGCCATGTTTGGGCCTTTAGACTCTCTTTTATTTCAACCTGGTGGCTTTTTCTGTGATGTTGAAACTTATTTTATGGATATTCTGAGATATCTCTTTTGTCTCATTTCATTATTATTATCTTTGTTTCGTTCGCGTTGCAAGGACCTGCAGTTTTAAATTTGATTGACGCTTATCGGACTTACAGCTTCGTAGCTTCAAGTCTGAGCGGACCTTCTCACGCTTCGCCTCCATATTTTTGGGAAGCGGGGCGTGACAATTAGTGGGGAGTAATGGTGAGATGCTGAGGGGAGGGAGGCCAAAGGCCTCCCTCAACTCATAACACTCCCCCCTCATCTCTCCATTACCTTGGGTTAAGCATATGAATACTTCAGGATTCAGTATGCTAATGGGGTGGATACTTCTGGATCCAAAGCCACTGTGGTTGCCTCGTTAAAACCTTAGCTGTGGAAAACCCAGTAGGAAAAACCAGCAGCTTAAGGGAAAAGAGTACAACTTCGGGGGACTCCCCCTGATCTGTACAAGCTTCAGGCTTGCAGATTTCCTATGTATCTATACAATCATCTCCTATTCATCTATACATCCATCATGTTCTGAAAACAAATACAATCATCACTCATCTATACAAGTTTCACTCATCTAGCGGCTATTGGAAAGCAGTGGCGCTCTGGAGTGGAACGCTCTTCGAATTTGGTAGATGACTTCACTAATGTATTCTTTGAATCAGTCTTCACTGTGTCTGCAAGGTACTGCTGGACCTGGCAGAGCATTTTCAAGACTTGCTTCTTGGATGATGAGCTTCTCAGAAGATGTAGACTTTGGAGGATAATGTGCAGATCTTTAGGAGGTGGCCGGCCTTTTGTGTTTTAGTCATCGCGATGATCTTAAAACCTGCATATGTGATATATATTCTTTGACCCTTGGAAGTTGCACAGAAGCAGCTTATTCTTGGTTAAGTGGTGCTCTCTAGGACAACACTGTATCTGGCTAACAGCTTTACTGCAGACATTCTATCAAAGACACGTGCAGTTGGCCAGATAAAGAAGTGTAACTAGTACACTAGAGCTAGGCTCTTCGGGACCTAGGATGTCCTCCTCCTCTTCCAATGACTGGAAGGTGTCATAAATAAGCATCCATTTTTAATAGATTGCAAATGGACATCATTCTTCATAAACTCCAAGTGTATGAAGAATATTAAAGGGTTCCACCACGAAAGTGTTTAATCTGTAAGCCGAGACAATACCTTGTTATGCCTAGGTATTTCATTTCCAAGGTATGCTTAAGGCTATCAGATATCTCAATGGTCTCTGCAGGAGATCATATTAGATTTAAGTCGACCACATATACGGCGACTATCACAAATCCTGTCAACGATCTTTCGAAAAAGATACACGGACAGAATATTGCTTAAGATCTTCTAATGATCTTTGAAGCCTTTATGGAGAAGACGTTTCTACATCTCTCTTTCATCTCTTGGGGTAGAGTATACCCTTCTGAAAGTTTTATATAGATCTCTATATTTATATTGCCGTATAGATATGCAGTCACAACGTCCATGAGCTGCATTTATTGGCTTTTTCAAAGACGTTTAGGCTTAGTAGGAAAATGATCACATTTCCTTCGTTTCAATTTCTTATGAAATCCAATTTATATTCCACAGGTTTTACACATTCAGGTGTACGGACTACTGGTCCAAAGACTTTGCTTTTCAAGAGTGAGTCCAGCTCTACTCTTATTGCCTCGTCCCACTTTGGCCAATCTATGCATTTACGCTATAGAAAAGTTGGTTGACGTCATCGTCGTATTCAGCGACGTGAACGACAATAGTGAAAGCAAAACCGTCGACGACTACTGTGCTATATCTGTCCAGTACCTCTCTAGTACGTACGTAATATAATGATTTTTCTCCTGTTGTTTCCTCTGAAGGGGAAATTAGGAGGGGAGAGGTTGCTGGTCTGAGCTCAGCATCCTGTGGAGGGATCATTTTAATATATCCAGGAATCTTCCTCTTTCGAGGAACTTTATATTTTGAACCTGGCGGGCGTCCTCTTTTCAATTGAGCTACAGCCAATTCTGATGCCGGTGGATTGCATCCATCTTTGGGGATGTCAATCCTAGCTAGCGTGTTGGCAGCAGGGACGTGTGAAAGAACAAACTTCTGGTTGTTCGTACATTTATCCTGCAATTGATGTACTTTAGTCTGAACGTGAAGGATCTTCTGGATCTCATCTTCACACAGAAAAAGTATGCGGATCATAACGAGATTAGGACTTTTGTGTCACATGATATGGTCTCGGAAGCTTCAGGCTTTTTTAGACTGCGTGCCTATTTCAATGAGACTTTGTTCATCAAATTCACAGTTATCAATAATTGGGACATATTGTAAGCACATCAAAACACTCTCAAATGAGATATGTTTGGTGGTAAACCATAAGCAAGCGGCATCAGCAATAAGATATGGCCACAAGAGGGTTGTATCGTGATAAGCGATGCGAAATGCAGTATGTTGATCCCTAAACATCAACAGGCAAATGGGATTTAACAATGGACGTGAAATCCATTGGAGTCTCTTTATCAGAGACTCTGATAACCCATTCTGAGTATGAACATGCTACATGATGTTCAATTTCAATGCCAGTTGCTTGGCAGAAGTCTTGAAAGATATGTATAGTGAATTCATCCACATTATAAGCTTTTGAGAAAGCTAGGTTGCGAGTGAATATAAAAGCACACATAAGACCATCTAGTAGATGCATCTATCAGTACAATGAAGTATCGAAAATTTGCCACTTGCGGGGTGAATATGCCCGCAAAGGTCACTATGTATTCTCTCAATGAAGCCAGGAGACTCTAATCCCACTTTTAGGAGGGAAGGTCTCTCGATAAGTTTTCCCTTACGACAAAGGGGGACAAGGAAACTCAATCTTTTGAATAATCTTCAGGTTCCCCATTGGATTCATTTGATGATGCGTCAATCATCGCTGATCCAGGATGACCAAGTTTATTGTGCCAGAGTTAAAAACTCTGGCAATGAAAGGCACTTCTGGTGCTCAGTCAAGTTGGCTTTCTATAGGATGAATATATGTAATGATAGGGACCCGACGGGGGGTCCAACGAATCGTGCGTAGATGGTCTTCTGGCCATATGTTTGACGAGTTATATAAAGATATTCACTATTATTATCCATAGTTTCCAAGGTATGTTCGTTTCAAACGAAATATCCTTGAAACTTGGGAGATTCCTTATATGATTAAGGAGAGAAATTTGCATCTTATAGTCTTGTTGTATGTGGGAGCAATACTAATGCTTCATCATTACATCGAGGCAATGTCCACAATATATCACACTTCATCTATATACTAGAATGACTAGACTCTATAAAATAAAGCTAAATATGCATTCATAAAGTTTTTTGTTTAAAAAGGAAATACAGATGAAGTAAACTAGTATTTAAAATGCAAAAATAAAAGCAAACTAAGATAAGTCTTAGTCGAGCAAGTCTTCGTGATCGAAGTCTTTTTGCGGACAGCTTGGTTGAAGGATGAGATTCAACCAGATTTGTATCAGGACGAGACTTCAGGCTCGCCTGATAATGATACTTGAGATTACGTGGAGTGTGGAAGTTCCTGGACCAATGTCCAGTCATGCCACATCTATGGCACTTGTCCACCCAGTTCTTCTTGGGAATAGACGGTTGGCCATAGTTGTTACTTGTCCACGTATTCTTTTTCTTCCACTTGTTGTCGTTATTGTTTTGTGGAGGTCCTCTAGCCGGTTTCATTACAGCTTTACCCTTCTAATCTCTGGCCTTCTTCTTGTTCTTCGTCTTCTGGGAAGAAACCAGATGGGCTTCAAGAAAAGGAGTAGTCCCAACAGGGCGAAAGTTGTGAGTGGACAGTAACAAGACTCTGTTCTGCTCCGCCCTTAGGAGGCAGGAGAGTAAATCAGAGAATTTCATGAAATGTCTTTCATGGTACTGTTGCATGAGGATTGAATCCTTTTCATGGATAGACGTGAAAGTCTTTTCCAACATGCATTGCTCCGAGACTTCTTCACCGCACTGCTTCAGGCATGGGGTGATAATATGGAGTGCTGAGTTATAATCAGACACGGACTTGATGTCCTGAAGTCGGAGGTTTTCCCACTCATAACTAGCACGAGGCAGTTTAACATCAACCTGATGTTTATAACGTGCCTCCAGTGCCGTCCACAACTCAAGTGGATCCTCTACTGTCAGATATTCGGCTTTTAAAAGCCGGTCTATGTGTCTCCTAATGTAGATAATGGTTTTTGCCTTATCTATATCAGAGACAGATGGCTGCGCCGCTTCAGGGGTCGCAGTTAAAGTAGCCTGAGCCGTAGCTAGGGCCGCAGCTACAGTAGTAAGAGCTAGAATTGTACTTATAAGAGACATTGAGCGCAGGTGTAACTTCAGGTCCACCCAACAGCTCAAGTAGTTCTTTCCTGCCGCAATCAAAATCGATGCTTGCTAATTTTGCCATTTATTTATGCAATTAAAAACACATGAATTAATATTAATTGATTTAAAATCATGCTAAATATGAAGAAATAAATAAGAAAAATGCGGGGATCGGCCAGATACCCAAAACATAAAATGTCCATAGTCCATATTATAGTCCATAAAGCAGAATAAAGAAAAATACAATTTGGAAACCCATTTAGGTCCCAGCCTTTTGCAATCTTCACCTCCGTCTTCATAGGGAGTAACACCGGTCTTTGGCATTATACATAAATTCCTCACTACAATTTCTCTTAGAAAAGGAAAAATACAAAGCGAAGGAATTTAATAACAGGATATCAAAACTGGCCGATCCCAAAAACGCATTTTGTCTTATTTAAACATCCATGCAGTTTTATATTCGCTACAGGCAATATAAAAATCAACCATGCAAAACATACAAGCATAAATAATATACTAAATTCAACATCGTGGGCAATTTGATTGGATAAATATATTGATTTTACGTTAAAATGTTACTTGGACCACGGGGAAACGTCATTACCCGTTAGGTTAGATAACTAACCTAACGACAGAGCGGTCTCAGGATCCTTGTAATCATTTAAAACATAAAATAATTTTTATCCAATTTTAAATAAAGTAATAAATAATGAATTAAATATAAGAATTCATTTAAGAAAATTGTAAATTTCGCCAAAACCCCCAAGAAGAGTTAATTAAAATAAATAGCCTCACCCCGATTTTACCTGATTTTTCTGGATTTTTCAAGAATATTTTTGGGTATTTCAGGGTTTAAAAGGGGTATTTTCTGAATTATATATTAATTTGTCCTGCAAGCCAGAGGCCTGTGGGATGGCTGCGGGATGCAGGTCTGTTAGTCAAAAAATACCCATTTGTTTTTAATATCAATTCTGTTATTTATTGGGCTTCTGGCCCATCAGGAGGGGATGCTCATACCTCTTCTCCCCCTAACCCTAGGGTTAGGTTTTTAAGGGGGGAATTGGGGAGAGCCATCCATCACGGCCTTTGTTTTTTTTTAAATTCTTTCTACCATAGGAAGCCCCCCGACAGGGGTGGGGGCGCAAATACAGCCCCCCCCCCCCCCCCCCCCCCCGAAATGGGGGGAGGCACTCCGGGAGGCCCCCTGCCGGGGGGGTGTGTGTGAAAAATCATAGGAGCGCATCGAAATGCCCCCCTCCGACAGGGACATGGGCGGCAGACAGGGCGGACAGGGGGCAAAACGGTGGTGCCCCCTCTGCCGGGGGCGATTGGGGCGGCGTTCCAATGATGAAGGAGGCCCCCTCCGGCTGCAATTTGAACGGACCCCGACAGCGCCCTCGACAGGAGGGGGGATGGCGAAATGAACGGCGCATCGGTGGCCCCTCCGTCAGGGAGGGCAAAACGCTAGGAGGCCCCCCGACAGGGGTGGGCGACGCTCCGTTCGCTGGCAGCCCCTTCCCTGACAGGGGGCTATTCCGACGAGACCATCTCGATGAATGAGGCCCCCGATGAGGAGGCGCTCTCCGTTGACAGGGGCGGTCCGGCGAAAAAAAGGAGGCCCCCCGACAGCGGGGGCGGTGTTGTGTCTGGTCATTTGATCCAATACGCTAATTTGATGGAGCTTCAGGAATGGTCTGAGAAGCTCCATGTATTCTCTCCATGTATTCGCTTAAAATTCTCTAAATTTAAATATTTAATTTAGAGACAAAGTCTTGACAGGGGTAATGGAGGCAACCGTCTCCAAATTTCTATGCTTTCCTCCAAATGTCAATGTTTTTCCCCAAATGTCAATTTCGATTTCAAATGGGGGATGATGTCCAATTTTCCCCAAAACTATTATACGGAATCAAAAATTCAACTGCTTCAAAATCTATTATACTGTGGGTTGAATATTGATTTTCTTGCTATAGGTTTTACTATAGATCTCATAGAAAATAGATTTCACAGATTTGTTTAACATTTGCATCTAAAAAGATGCTCTAGGGATTTATTAGAATTTACCTCTAGATCGATGATCTAGGGAAGAATAAATATCCGTAGATAATTAAAAATAATCCTCGCTCCCGCAAATCGACGTCGCAAGAGCTTTACCGCAACGGATCGCTGCACCAATAGATTCCTAAGCACGGTGAGGAGATTTGAGGGGATTATTTGGAGAAGCTCAAGAAATAAGAGAGCTAAAGTGCTGATAACGTGTTATAAACTCCAAAATGGAAACCAATCTAAGATAAGGAGTCACAATGGCATAAGCCATGGCTCTCTATATATTCATTCTCATATTGGGGTTTTAGGAGTCCAAGGGACTCACCACTACAATTAGTGGGGAGTAATGGTGAGATGATGAGAGGAGGGAGGCCAAAGGCCTCCCTCAACTCACAACATATATATACATTATATGCACGTTGACTGAGAAAAAACGATCGAAAAGGGGGAAGAATAAAAAGTGTGGGTGTGTGGGGGGATGGTCCAGGGGCAAAAATGTAAAAACTGGGGTTGTCTGTACAAAATTCCACACCTCCTCTTTTATCCCTCAAAATATCATCTCTTATCCCATTTCTCTTGTCCAATTTCTTTTATCCAATTTCTCTTGATAACATCCCTATCTTATAGAATAGATATGTATGTATGTATATGTATATGTATATGTATATGTATATGTATGTATACTCTTGTCCAAATTCTCTTATCCAAATTCTCGTGTCCAATTTATTTTATCCCATTTCTCTTGATACCATCCCTATTTTATAGAATAGATTTTTTTTGCAGAATAAGCAAGTTCTATATTAAGTAATGGACAAAATGTACAATGTGGACTCAGCGTAGGATGCCAGCTAAGTGACTAGGGGAGAGGACACAAGCGTTGTATTATAGAATAGATATTTATATACTAGTATATAACCCGTGCCCTAAGAGCACTGTTCATTTAAAATATCCCCCAATAAAATCTTGGACCCCCTAATTTTAAACGTACATCAATAATTATTAGGTCACTTTCAAAATATTAGTTCTCCCAAAATTTAGTTCACCCCATAGAATCTAGTTTCACCATTGCTTATTTAGTTCCCCACAAAAAATTCAGTCCCTCAAATATTTAGTTCTCCTACAAAAATTTAGATAAATTTAGCTCATTTTACCCCACATTATTTAGACAAATTTTCTATGATGAAAACAATAATTAATTATGTCACCTAACTTTTGCAATGGACTTGACGAACACTGTCTTTACAATATCCAGTTTGCATCTTACTGTAACCACCATGACATTTGGCTTGGATTTGTAGACTTCTCATCACCCTTCAGATGCACTGGTAAAAAAATAGTAAAAGTTCCACTTCAGAATTCGTCACGTAATTTATCAAACTTAACTTTTCTTTGTATTATGAAATATTTTGAGTCTTGAACATGATGTTCTCAGCATAAATCTCTTTAGCTTGACTTGTGTGCACTTAATTTTCTATGTCTCTATAACCCTCTAAAAATGTTGGTTTACTATTAGCAAGTTATGGAGTTGTATAAAGGCAAGCGAAGCACACCCTTATACTACGAAAGGTCAACATTCAAAAAATGTGGGAGGAAACAATGATAAGATACGAATCCTAATATCATATATTTAAAACTTTGGGCATCCTACAAAGTAACTCTCAAATCCAAGCAAATTTGATTAAAAATACTCATGGCGGGCCCCCTTGGACAGTTGCTTGCGTAATATGTGGTGTTGCAATTCACATATGGATGTTGTTTGCATATGATATCAAAAAGAGTTGTAATCTGTAGAACCATAATATGGCATCAAAATCTGTATTTGAATGGTGTGTTTGATTGCATGCGCGAGAAATTGTATATAATTTAGAGAACCATGTTATTCGATGAATTGTAGCATTTTCTTCGAGGATCATAATTTTTTTGTGCAAATGTTTAGCCTAGGAATGTTGCAAATATTTAATTTTTTCATGCAAATATTTTGAGAGGTTGATGTCTTATGTACTGGTTCCAAAATGATTGTAATACATAGTGTATGACCGGAGCTTTTGATACATCTTGATGTCTTCAAAAAAATCTTGAAATTGTTGTGCTTATCAATTCTTAAACCACTGCAAGGGATACAACCAATTTCATGCCAAAAATAACGAATATGCTGAAGGACATTGTCAAATTTCTTTAAGTGGCTCGAGGAAGAGGTCGAACTTCTTCTTGCCACCTTTGGAGGGTGATGCTGAAATAGGTGTGAGAAAGATGGAAGCAGCCAAGGGGTGGTAGCACCAAAGCCAATTTTCAGTTCATTACAGTAACTCTGTTCTCTGCACTAATTTTCTAGTTTTGCTGTAAGTGGAGATAATTTGTGTCCACTACCAGGTGTTCAATTCTGAAATTAAGAGTTAAAGGGAATGTATTCCTGGGAAAACTTTTAATAGCATTAAAGCTTCTAAACTAACTTCGATGGATGAGCTGTTCTACATTGATAGTTTTGGCAATTAACCCATAAAAGTTTTCTACAAATTTGATCGGGATGAGATAAAAGTGAAATATACGTCATTTCAGACATATAAGCAAATTAAGGAAACAAAGTATAGGATATGTGTTTAAGAAACTGACAAAGCATAAATTTAGATAGCATTTCATTTGGTAATACATTTAATCAAACGTGCAAGCAATAATAATCTCACATTGTAAACTGCAAACAGATTTACATTCCAGCATTCATAGATAAAATGATACAAAATGATACTCATTCGTGCAAACAATTTACATTCCGCTTCTTTTGGTCTATTGTCATTTAAGTTTTTTTATCCTCTTCAGTGCAATCTGGACTCTGATGTGATGCTGCTTCACCATCCCCAAGACTGGGCCCCTGGAGGAAGCACACTTTCCATTTGCTTGAGTTAACATCTTGTAGTAACCTACCTGAAACAATGAGTGAAGAGTCACAAACATGCTGCATGAATTAATAAAAAAATCTTTTCAAAAAATGGGGATTTTTGTTGGAGAAACATGAATGACTATTAAGTGTTAACTTGATTATTTTGTCAGTTCCTTTCACTTTGTGGGAGAATCTGAGATGGAGGCTACTCAAGATGGTCAAGTCTTTCAGACTTCAAGTATGCCTATGTTGGCTACTCAGTGTATCTGGATAACAAAGATAATCCCAACAAAATAACAATCCAAACATGGATGACAAAAAGATAATCTCGACATAGATGACAGTTAAGTGTTGACTTGATTGTTTTGTTAGTTCCTCATAACTTTGTGGGAGAATATAAGATGGAGGCTACTAAAGATGGTCGTAGTCTTTCAGACTTTAAGAATACCTTTGTGTTTGCTACTCAGTATATCTATATAACAAAGATTAATCCCAAGAAAGATAAGATTCAAATGTTACAAAAAGTTAGTAGAAAATTAAATTTATAATTAAATAGCTTGTCAGCCCGTTGCTTTCATCCATTTTACAACAGGTTTTACTTTTTGAAGTTAAAAGTTAGATCTCATACATTTATCCTAATTTCCTAAATTTCTATGGGAACTACTAATCAATTAAGTGATTCAATAGAGTTTTGAAAGAAAAATGCTATAGAATAGAATAAGGAACTAAAAGCATATTGAACATGAACCTCATTCTCAGAATATGAGAGTAAGTACAAACTTAGCAATTATGTTCAACATTTATATAAGAAAAAAATTCTGCCACTGTCACATGCAACACACCAACTAATCTCAAAAATAAAAATTAACATCATTATGAGCCTATACCTTAACGAAATCCTGATCAAAAATCGAATTTACCTGAAAATCCGGTGCCAGATTCCTTACCAACATGGCTTCTCTGCAATAGGACAAACCCCCTTAGTAAAAATAATTAACTGAAAGTAGATTATTTCCATTTAAAATGAATGAACTTCATATCAAGATCCAATTAAGAATAGATTAAAATTAATACATCATTAAAATTAAGAACCTGCTAGATTAAAAACAAACCAGGGAACAAAACAAAATTGTTCAAAGCATAAGCTGAAACAAAATTGTTTCCAGTTTGTGTATGAAGTACCATGTGAAAAATAAACATCTATAGAGTGCACCCATCTCCTAGTTCTAAGCTGAAACATCAGTTAATTGTGTACACCCATCTCCATTAGTTCTAAATTAACTTTCTAACCTTGTATCGAATTAACCTTTTGCTCTCTAAATTAACTGATGCTCAATGTACACCCATCTCCTGGAGTTCTAAATTAACCGTTTGCTCTCTAAATTAGCTGATCTCCTGGAGTTCTAAATTAACTTGCCCTCTTAACTGATGTACACAAAGAATTTAACCTTTAGCTCTCTTAAATTAACTGTGTTGAACTTGGTTATGAGTGTTGCTGTAATGATTGTTCACTTGCTGATAAATACATGCATATGCTGTATTTTAAATACATGCACATATGTCCTATTATTGCACAATTCAGCCCCATTACAGTAATCAATGTCTAGGGCTTTGACTTTTAAGTGAACACTTCAAAGATATCAAGCAATTCAGCCCCATTGTATTTATGTGCATGTCCTATTATTGCACAATACATGCACATAAAATTCAGCAAGTGAACACTTTAAAATACAGCATGTAATTATGTGCATGTATTTGCAGCAAGTGCATCCCATTATTGCACAATTCATTCCCTCCAAAATTTTGAATCCCTTTTTTAAATACATGCACATAAAATTCAGCCCCATTATTGCACATAAAATTTAGCCCCATTATTGCACAATTCAAAGATTTTTAAATACATGCACATAAAATTTTTAAAACGACAAACAGAAATAGAAATGGAATCTGATATCTATTATAGTTAGGAACATGTGGTACTCAGTATCTAAAAAGTGCACTTACCTCTTCTGCTAATCATTCACCCAAAACAACAACACCATCCAATGTCAGTCTATGCATGTTAGCTTTACTACCTAAAAGAATTATATCTGTTAAAAGACGACATGTTTGAAATGTTATCATGTATCAAAATTATGGAGAATATAGATTATAAGAAAGGCATCATGGAGAATATAGATTATAAGAGAATCCTTACAAAAGAGATTCCTTACAGCTTGGGGAAAAGAGAATCCTTACAAAAAGGCATCATGGAGAATATAGATTATAAGAAAGCACATCTCAGATGGATACCTTCATAGATTTTCTTGCCAAAAAACTTTTCCTGCTTACTCTGATATGTTCTTATACAACGTGAAACATAAGCTGCTTTCCCATCTTTGATTCGCATGCCATGAATCATTATGTGCACTGGTAAAAAGAATCAAATTCAGTAAGAGAAATCCATTAAGTTCTTTTGGACATGTACATCCCAATAAACAAAGCATCTGAAAAGTAAAAATTCTCATACATGACTAAATATTGACAATAAATTGATGTATGTCAAGAGCAATGAGAAAAATAAAGATCCATTTTATATTTACCACTATGAAATGAATAGGGCTGCTATTCAGCAAATAAGTTTAACATTTGTATAATACTTAGCTTATGAGAATTTTCATGCTAACAAAACCATATAACAAAGACAGATGGTTTAGCATTACACTCAAGGAAATCCTACAGTACTTAAGCAAAATATTTTGAAAATATCACAAAGTTGCCTGAGTTCCTTATCTAGCAAGAGGGAGTATTTATAAAATTATGCATCTAATGTTTTGATAAGAAGAAAATTATTTTAGTTTGTGTTATCATATTGAGGACATAGTTGATGGAATCCTCATAATGGAGATGCGTGAGTAATTAACACATATCCAACTATAAAGCATGTCATGCAGGTAGTCACTTAGACCAGAATTGTCTGAGCGAATGAGAGCATCTGTGGTGGTCAGAGTTACATAAGCATAAATAAGTATTGAACCTGGAAATCACAAAGCGTGACGAATGAAGTAAGGGACATATAGCATCAAGGAGTCTGGGATCTTTCTTTTCCCTGGGCGAGAAAAAGATAAAATTTGAATAGCATACACATAGAGGATTAATTCATTTGAGGAAGAATATGCTCATCGGGAGGTCCTTTTCCTTATATTAGGGGGAAAACTTATATGGAAGGAGTAATCTGATTGCAGAGTAAACTAAAATATCATTTCTATAGTAGATTTCTATAGTAGATTGGTATGATTTTGCCAATTTGCAGTAAGTGCTTTCAAGCTTGGTATGATTTTGCTAGTGATGATCATATTGAGTTTCAGTAAATATTTGGCATTTCAAATTGGTTCTTACCTACTTTTGCTGAAAACTATTTGGTATGAGTTTCAAGTAGGTCCTTTTGATTAAACCAAGTTTCTCTTAAAATAATTCACCGCAACAACTAAACAAATCTAAATTTCTTGTATGACACATTACAGCTTCTATTTCGGCATCGAATAACCCAGAATACATGTACATGCATGCACTTTCTTTTTTTAAATAATTATGCATGTTTAGCTTTCTAATAAAGGACATTTGCACATCTTGGATAGGAGTAGTTCTTATTTCACAACTTCAGTATGATCCTCGACATTTTTTATTTAAGAGGTTGCTGCTATTGTTTTTTCCAAGGATCTGAAGAAAATATGTCACAATGAAAGATGGATTTCCACTGGAGTATGTTGTAAGAATGATACCATTTTTCATTTTGTTAATTTGAAACTTGATTTAGCACATAGCAACATCAGAATAAACATGAACACAATATTGTTCATATGATGTATTTTGCCTGAGCTCACGAAAATACATGCACATATGTTTTGTAGGTTGATATTCCTATTGACGCTTTACCTATATGAGATTATTTCAAGTTCGTGCATTGAAGTGGATCTTCTTTAGAAACGACAAATTCATGACTACTAACTGATAAATAGAAGACGTCCCAGGATAAATGAGTAAAGGGGGAACCACTCGCTCGTATAACATATGAAATGAAATAAAACTAAAAACGGATGGGAAAACATGTTTCTACAAACAGCATCATAATGCATTTACTGCAATATATAGAATAGGAAATTCCATTCATAATGTTTTCTTTCAGATTTCACACTGAAAGACCTTGTTACACATTTTACATTCATAATGCATTTACTGCCATTTTCACATTTTACATAGGAAGAAATCTACAAATATTGTAAAACCATTAGAACTTTATCCAATTCCTACCATGTCTTTCTTCGCACACTAAACAATGATTATACAATTTTTGTACTCAGCAACATTGATCTTTTTGATAGAAAGCAACAATGATTATCCAATTCCTACCACGTCTTTATCCAATTCCTACCATGTCTGACTATTCTTTCGAAAATAGAATGCAGGTCCACATGTTGGGCTGATTTGTTACATCCTTCAAGAAAATTACTATAGCATATTATTTCACATATCTCCTTAATTCCTGGGGAAATTTCTTAACTTCGCTGTCAACATGTAGGGCATACAACAATCATTTCTTGATACCATGTCTCTCAATGAAAAGCTCCCATCAGAAGTATTTCAGACTCCAATAAGGCACTAACTTATTGGGCACCATCTACCAAATACAGAATTTCTACATTAAATATCCACAAGTGTTATGTTCCACATTACATAATTCATACCATCCCCCGGAAATTTTGATTGTAGTGCCAACTCGTTGGTGCAGCATTCCTAATTCCTGTCATCAAAGTATGGAGACCCAAAACTAAAGGAAAACATGAAATAACTAATTAATTCATAATGTTTTTTACGTATTAGACTTATTTTATGGTTACTGGGATATACACCATTGACTTTACAAATTTTAAGTTTGAATTTCAATTACTTAAATGTAATTAAAACAGCAACCATTTTTCTTTAATTGAAATAGATTTCTTTTGTATTAAGACTAAGCATCAGCTTGTTTCTTTAGACATATTGAAGACTACAATAGTTTTATCACAATCCTTATTTGCAGGTCTAAAACGTCTATATCTTTGTGCCAACAAGTAGCACATGTCAATCGTTGAAACAAACCATGTGCGACACCCCAAGCGTACACAACCCTAAATGTCTAAATCCAATAGAATCAAGCTTACTTGACATGCATCATTCAACGTACGGATCCCCATCTCCATATCCATGTGACTCCATATATACACAAAATCTGGTAATATGTGCTTAATTAGCTACAGTTCTAATGAAAATATCGAAGACAGAACTTAGTTTGTTGTTTTATAGCTAAATAAATAATAGACATCAAGAATAAAATGATAGCAAGTGACAAATATTCCAATGTTAGATCAAAATAAATCTGAACTATGCAAAGTAAAGTTCATTGTGTTGATTATGTTGACTAATAACTATCCTTATCCCCAACAGTTATATTACAGACGCATTAGCAAAGCTACGTAAATATCAACTTAAAAATGCAAGTGTCTAACTAAATGAATCCTCCACGTGAATGCTTAAACAACGACGTCTAACGCACCAACATGCTTGTGACACCTGAAGCAAAGGACCATTCCATGACGACATCCATCTCAATAGAAGAACATAAAGCATGATCATATCACTATCGATGAACCCTTTTTTAACCTCATTTAAAATAAAATGAACACCGTTCATTTTCAATGGGCCTAAATTAAAAAAAATTATGAACTTGCTTACACATCAGCTGGGAAAGATAGTGAACCAGGAGGAGTCTGAGCCTGCAGAATTCAAAAATTAAGAACAGAAGACTTGTTAATTATTAACAGTGACTTAAATGTAGTTCAATTCACTTCTCTCAGAAGAGGATTAAATTCAATGTCATCGGTGTCAATAATTAACAATTATGAGGTGGTTATCAAAAATCTACAGGTGCATCAACATATCTTCAACTGTAGGATTAAGATGCTAAACTGGAAACATCAAAGAAAATAACCGCAATCATTTTTTAAGGGGAAAGATATTGGCATGCCATGGGATGCATTCAGATGCTTAAAGCTACAAACTTAAAGCTACATAAATAACCGCAATCTTTATATATATATGGGTTTTTCTCATATTAGTCCCTTAAATTATGTGTATTTTGATATTAGTCCCTTAAATCTTTGTAATTTGAATTTAGTCCCTTAAATGTTTAATATTAACCTAAATAGTCCCTTTTGTTAACCTAAATAGTCCCTTAAATGTTTAAAGTTTAACCTAAATAGTCCCTTTAAAGGACTAAATTCAAATTACAAAGATTTAAGGGACTAATATCAAAATACACATAATTTAAGGGACTAATATGAGAAAAACCCTATATATATATATATATATATATTCAAAATATGATAGCAGGCCCACGAGAGGGTGTCCTAGTGGTAAGTCATTCCGCTCCAAAGCCAAGGGGTGCGGGGTTCGAGGCCTATGGCCGCCGTGACTTGGTAATTATTGTGGAATTTGTTGTGGAATTATTTACCCTGGGGCTACATCTCCCCTCTCGGACTAACCCGGGGGCCGTTGGGGGAACGGCGGTCACCCCCCAGTTTGTATCCGGGCTCTCGCCTTACCCTCCTAAAAAAAGCCGAAGGCAGGGGGAGGGGGTTGGGGATTTTTCTGGGTTTTCAAAAAAAATAAGATAGCAGAATCCTTTTTTGCCCTGGGGGCATGGAGTCGGATGCCAAGATGGGTTGATACTTGAATCATTTTTCAAGAATTGATACTTAGAACCTTGAAGAAGAAGAAATCATCATAACGAAAAAACTAAAAAAATAAACAAATAAAAGTCTCACAAAATACCTGATCAGAGTTTGCCGCTGGATATCCAACTACCACAGGATCACCAAGTTGCCAGATGCTCGACAATTTGCCACTGCTGCCCGATCAGAGAAGCCGATGTTGCTGCTGGATCTGGGAATCGAATCACCAAGCCTACGTCGCAGCTTTGAGATTAACAAAAACGAAACTAAGTAGCAAAAAATTTGGAAATTTCATAAAAAAAAATAAAAATATTTAAAACTAATACATCATTAAATAATTATTGACCATTTTTACAAATAATTTCTATAAAAAGGGAAAATGTGGGGTTTAACTGAAATCTGTATTGTTGTCTATTCACATCTGCCATTAACAACTTTATATGGGTTCTCTTAAAAATAAAAGTTGAGTGGCTTCCAACACAAAAAATAGTATATGATGGTTTTCTTAAGATGAGTCAAAATTAAACCTAATATTAATTATGCTGACTCACCTGACTCACCGTACACATTTCCGATCTGAACTTGATTTTTGAATCCAGCGGTAACAGCTTTTCAAAGAATCATGAACACCCAAATAATATCTGGAATGTATATCTGACCATGGAAATTTTCTGATGTGTGGACAATCTTAACCCAAGGGAAATAGCCAAGAGCAAGTGCCAGCTTGATAATAGAAAATGATCCAGTTATGGTGGCCTGGCTCGCTATTATAGCTGCTACAGTTTCCACTCCCTCTCCTAAGATACCAGTGTTATTCATGTCCACCAAATATCATTAATATTGGTCTTCAAACAGGATTCATGCCGTGAGAAAAAAATGAAATAAATTAATATACCCATTTAAACAAATGATATCAAAGTTACTGCTATTCATGTCCACCAACTATCAAACATGTGCTAGGCAATTTTTTTGGTCCAATATGATTTCATCCCATATGGGCATAACAATGGGGAATCATAGGAAAACATCATCCACCTCAATAATCATCCAGCAGAATAATAAAAAGAAAGCAAAAAGAAAGATTATTTTTATCTTTTATAGTCACAAGTACAGCCTTTAACTATCGCTGTAATATCAACAATAGATGTTGTATCCTTCACATAGGAACATGACGTACACAAAATCAATATGACTAACTGAGGAAACAAAACTATATACCTTATCTTTTATAAATCTTGTTGGAAAACCTTCAATCCCAGCATTTATACACATCTTTGCTATCTTTCTACCCTTGCCTGTCCCGTCAAGGAAGCATTTGACGTATTCCAATTTTTCACAGCTTCACGTCCAAACATCTATGTAGACATGGAAAAAGGTAAAGTTGCAATCAAACAATTACATATAACCAATTAAGATCCAAATAGTATTTTAATTTATCAAATGTTAATAATGCCCAGTAAGACATAGATATTGGTTGTATTAGTCAAGTGAATAAATCTGCTAAGTGTAGGGAGGATAAATTTCCTCCAAATATCATGGGAAAAGATTGCACCTGTTCCATTAATCACTTTAATAATATATTTTTAAAGTGATACGTGGAATCACAGTTTGCCCATAGCGCTTCCAGTGTCTGGAGAGGATTGAAGGTTCTGTTATTAAAAGGAAAACATAAAGAAAGAAATACACATGCCTGCATTTTCTCTCTGTCATTGAGACTGCAATTCAGAACTCAAGGCGAGATGTTGTCAAAAATCTTTGGTACTGAAAGCTCATTTACCTAAATCAACATTGAGACGGTTAGCAATTGCTTTTATGTTTGATGTTAATCCAAAGAGCTTCAGTTGCATTAGCATTATGAGAAAACAACACTGCATTCTGAATTGAGATTTACCA
The DNA here is from genome assembly GCA_030789695.1 of Scilla litardierei. NCBI lineage: Eukaryota > Viridiplantae > Streptophyta > Magnoliopsida > Asparagales > Asparagaceae > Scilla > Scilla litardierei. Next base: position 135,940,752 of record CM061138.1, on the reverse strand, counting down.
CAGTTCCCACATTTAGCTGATCGCAGTAACGAAACATTGCAACATTGCAATCAATATAAATTGGCATCACTTGCAAAGTTCAAACTTCTCAAAGGACTTGAGAAATCCCAGAGCAGCATCACAGGTGCCCCTAATTTTTCAACTTCCATTCATCAACGCAAATTCTCAATCTCCCTTCAAAACATTCAACTGACCTAACTTCTCAAAATCAAAAGCCATTTCCAACAGAAAATAAATCAAATCACATAAAGCAGCAAAATCCCAATCAAAAACCTAGCTTCCATCGTCCAAAAGCACCAAAAACGAAAGATTCAAAGGATAACAAAGATACCTTCTCCTCTTGCTTGCTCTTCTTGGAACTGGTGGCCGCCGCGTCGCTCCGATCGAAGTAGATCAACAGATCCTCACGATGTCCGCCGGCATACTGGGCTTCGAATTGAACAATCCCTTCATCTTCCTATCCCTCTTGATCCTCCTCGCGAGATCCCGTAGCAGCGCTAGCCCTAGGGATTTGGCCACCGGCCTCCTATCCTCGTCATCATCGAGAGATCCCGTAGATGCTTCTTCTTCCTCCTCTCGTGGAGAACGTCATAGAACCTGGAGAGAGCGAGGGAGGGAGGGAGGGAGGGAGGGAGAGAGAGAGAGAGAGAGAGAGAGAGAGAGAGAGAGAGAGAGAGAGAGAGAGAGAGAGAGAGAGAGAGAGAGAGAACTCAGTACAAATTCCCCCCAAGATTTCATTCCCCAAAATAAGGCCAAGTTTTTTGGGGGATAAAGTTTTTGTTCCCTCCAGTCTCCAGCCTACTTTTCTTCCCCCCCCCCCCCCCCCCACCCAAAAAAAATTTAATTTCCCCCCAAAAATTTTGTTTCAAACTTAAAATTTCAAACTCAATTTCTCTTAACTTATCCAATTTCTCTTATCTTATCCAATTTCTCTTATCTTATCCATTTCTCTTAATAACATCCCTCATTTATACCCAATTTCTCATTTCTTATCCAAAAACTCTTATCCAATAACCCATGATAACATCCCTGTTTTATAATATAGATTAGTATATAACCCGTGCCCTAAGGGCACGGTTCATTTAAAATATCCCCCAATAAAATCTTGGACACACTAATTTTAAACGTACAGCAATAATTATTAGGTCACTTTCAAAATATTATTTCCCCCAAAATTTAGTTCACCCCATAGAATCTAGTTCCACAATTGCTTATTTAGTTCCCCACAAAAAATTTAGTCCCCCAAATATTTAGTTCTCCTACAAAAATTTAGATAAATTTAGCTCTTTCCCCCACATTATTTAGACAAATGTTCTATGATGAAAACAATAATTAATTATGTCACCTAACTTTTGCAATGGACTTGACGAACACTGTCTTTACAATATCCAGTTTGCATCTTACTGTAACCACCATGACATTTGGCTTGGATTTGTAGACTTCTCATCACCCTTCAAATGCATTGGTAAAAAATAGTAAAATTTCCACTTCAGACTTCGTCACGTAATTTATCAAACTTAACTTTTCTTTGTATTATGAAATATTTTGAGTCTTGAACATGATGTTCTCAGCATAAATCTCTTTAGCTTGACTTGCATGCACTTAATTTTCTATGTCTCTATAACCCTCTAAAAATGTTGGTTTACTATTAGCAAGTTATGGAGTTGTATAAAGGCAAGCGAAGCACACCCTTATACTACGAAAGGTCAACATTCAAAAAATTTGGGAGGAAACAATGATAAGATACGAATCCAAATATCATATATTTAAAACTTTAGGCATCCTACAAAGTAACTCTCAAATCCAAGAAAATTTGATTAGAAATACTCATGGCGGGCCCCCTTGGACAGTTGCTTGCGTAAATGTGGTGTTACAATTCACATATGGATATTGATTGCATATGATAACAAACAGAGTTGTAATCTGTAGAACCATAATATGGCATCAAAATCTGTATTTGAATGGTGTGTTTGATTGCATGCACGATAAATTGTATATAATTTAGAGAACCATGTTATTCGATGAATTGTAGCATTTTCTTTGAGGATCATAATTTTTTTGTGCAAATGTTTAGCCTAGGAATGTTGCAAATATTTAAATTTTTCATGCAAATATTTTGAGAGGTTGATGTCTTATGTACTGGTTCCAAAATGATCGTAATACATAGTGTATGACCGGAGCTTTTGATACATCTTGATGTATTCAAAAAAATCTTGAAATTGTTGTGCTTATCAATTCTTAAACCTCCGCAAGGGATACAACCAATTTCCAAAAATAACGAAGATGTAGAACGACATTGTCAACTTTCTTTAAGTGGCTCGAGGAAGAGGTCGAACTTCTTCTTGCCACCTTTGGAGGGTGATGCTGAAGTAGGTGTGAGAAAGATGGAAGCAGCCAAGGAGTGGTAGCACCAAAGCCAATTTTCAGTTCATTACAGTAACTCTGTTCTCTGTACTAATTTTCTAGTTTTGTTGTAAGGTGGAGATAATTTGTGTCCACTACCAGGTGTTCAATTCTGAAATTAAGAGTTAAAGGGAATGTATTCCTGGGAAAAATTTTAATAGCATTAAAGCTTCTAAACTAACTTCGATGGATGAGCTGTTATACATTGATAGTTTTGGCAATTAACCCATAAAAGTTTTCTACAAATTTGATCAGGATGAGATAAAAGTGAAGTATACGTCATTTCAGACATATAAGCAAATTAAGGAAACAAAGTATAGGGTATGTGTTTAAGAAACTGACAAAGCATAAATTTAGATAGCATTTCATTTGGTAATACATTTAATCAAACGTGCAAGCAATAATAATCTCACATTGTAAACTGCTAACAGATTTACATTCCAGCATTCACAGATAAAATGATACAAAATGATACTCATTCGTGCAAACAATTTACATTCTGCTTCTTTTAGTCTATTGTCATTTAAGTTTTTTTATCCTCTTCAGTGCAATCTGGACTCTGATGTGATGCTGCTTCACCATCCCCAACACTAGGCCCCTGGAGGAAGCACACTTTCCATTTGCTTGAGTTAACATCTTGTAGTAACCTACCTGAAACAATGAGTGAAGAGTCACAAACAGGCTGCATGAATTAATAAAAAAATCTTTTCAAAAAATGGGGATTTTTGTTGGAGAAACATGAATGACTATTAAGTGTTAACTTGATTATTTTGTCAGTTCCTTTTCACTTTGTGGGAGAATCTGAGATGGAGGCTACTCAAGATGGTCAAGTCTTTCAGACTTCAAGTATGCCTATGTTGGCTACTCAGTGTATCTGGATAACAAAGATAATCCCAACAAAATAATAATCCAAACATGGATGACAAAAAGATAATCTCGACATAGATGACAGTTAAGTGTTGACTTGATTGTTTTGTTAGTTCCTCTTCACTTTGTGGGAGAATATAAGATGGAGGCTACTAAAGATGGTCGTAGTCTTTCAGACTTTAAGAATACATTTGTGTTTGCTACTCAGTATATCTAGATAACAAAGATTAATCCCAAGAAAGATAAGATTCAAATGTTACAAAAAGTTAGTAGAAAATTAAATTTATAATTAAATAGCTTGTCAGCCCGTTGCTTTCATCCATTTTACAGCAGGTTATACTTTTTGAAGTTAAAAGTTAGATCTCATACATTTATCCTAATTTCCTAAATTTCTATGGGAACTACTAATCAATTAAGTGATTCAATAGAGTTTTGAAAGAAAAATGCTATAGAATAGAAGAAGGAACTAAAAGCATATTGAACATTGAAGTTTAGTATGCCAACCTAAATAGTAAAGACATGAGAATTATAACCAACAACACATCACAACACATGGTCGTTGGTAACGCAGTTCGGTGCGCACACCTACATCTGCGGGGCCCCGCCCAGAAATTCAAATTACTCCACTGAAATAATGATAGTTACAATACAATTTGATACTAGGGGAAACAAACTCCCCCTCAATACAAATCGCAAAGGGTTGACCTCAATCAACCCCGTGGAGTAATTTGTGCAAGCTCCCCTTGCATGCAAGATCCCCTTGTAATACTGACACAGATCAAATCCCTTGACCCCCTACCTCAGTATTCGTCAGCCTCCTCCCGGAGCTTTGGAGAACACCTTCGCAAAAGTCGATCTCCACAAAAAGAACAATCAGGATCTCAAAACCAACTTACAACTTTAACATCGCTCTACAAAGTTGTTAAGTGGTTAGCCAACAATTCTTCAGATCAAATCACTAAGGATTTTCCGAACCACCCAAGAGCAGCAAGGCGAGATAGATCAGATATGAAAGGATCTTCAACCGTCGAAACTAATCCGAGCCCGAACACTATCTCTTACCAACCTTCAAACCGCTTCAGCAAATGTAACTGAGAAAACCACCCGATCCAAACAGCAGGAGAAGATCCGAAACCACTTAACATGATAGCTCCTATCTTCAGATAAACAACGAGCCTTATCCTTAATCAGCCGTTAAAAACAAGAGGCAACAGAGAAAGGCACGTGAACAGATCTCAGACGATAGAACAACACGTTCAACATTTCATATGACATAATGTTCAACATTTCATAAGAACACTTGTCATATGTTTACAAATGTTGAACAATAAGTGCAACATTTCAAGTAACATTTTGTTCAACACTCCATAGGAATCAATTGTGCCACAAGAGACAAATAAAGACTTAACAATCTCCCCTTTTGGCTTTTAGTGGCACAATTAAAAAGAATAGGATCTGAGAGCACTATATATAGCACCAATAAGCATAGAACCCGGCAAACGAAATAGGGACGTGAAATGTATACGTACCAGACATTAAGAACAACAGAGATCACAGTACATCGGGTAGACCAAACAACATCCAAAAATTACCCACATCCACAGAAGTTTCAGATCCATAGAAAACACCATTTTCATCACATCATCACACCATTCTCCCCCTGTGTGACACCAAAAGTCTAAGTCATACCTTGTCAGGAGACACCTTAGCTTGAAGTTGAGCAATTCGATCCTGGAGAAAATCCTTCTGAGCTTGAAGAAGAACCCGCTGACCTTCTAGCATATCAAGCTGATCATCGACTGATTTGACAGCCCTCTGAAACACTAACAAGTCATCCAGTGATCTTGAACAGAAGCTTTTTCGGGAGAAGACTTTTTGCAGACAGAGTGAGGAGAGGTAGATAAGGACGGCATGGAAGACACAGGAGAGAGAACAGATAAATCGTCTATTTTGCCAGCAACGGACTTAGTCGTGAAACTGATCAAGTCACAGGAAACCGGAAGCTCCGAAGACTTAGGAACAACTCCTTGCGAAAACAATATCATGGAAATGAGGGAAGCATGAGGCAGAGCAGTATTGGGTGCGGATGACTCAGATAGAGAGAGGATGGAATCAAAAATAAGTCTGCCCAGATTGAAAGATTGCTTAGTCCCGGCAGCAAACAGTAGTTTGCACATAGCCTTGGTGACGATTGACATGTTGGAAGTCGGCAACCAATTCCTAGTGGCAATGCGATACAGCAAGAAGTACTTAGCAGTCAGTGCAGATGAAGGGAAGGAAAATGACTTTGGCCAACATGTATATTTTCCTCCTGTGACCGTCTGGATGAAAATAGCATGATCTTCACCAACAGAAGCTCCATACAGAGGGAGGTTTTGATTGCACGGCCACTTGAGTAGCTTGTTTATGATAGCAGGAGAGAACAGAACAATCTTTCCCTGGATAAATGCCCTGAACCCCATTCGGAAGCAGAATTTGCAGAGGATTTGAAGAGATTACAGTAGAATTCTCTGACCAGAACAGGATAAAATGTCTTAAAGCAACTTGCTGCCTGGAGGAGATCAATGTCCTTGAGAAAAGCAACAAAGAGGGTTTGTTTAAAGGAGAAGACAGCTATAGACTTTTCACCAAAAATGGATCGCTTAGAATATCCATCCCATCGAGTCTGGCACGACTTGTCAAAGAATTGAAAGGATAAAGCCTTAGTAACAGATACAGTAGAAGGAGATGAGGAGCTAGGACCACCAGATTTCTTGGGAATCTTGGAAGGGGAAATTCTGCACGATCTGGAAGAAGCCTTACGCTTAAGGGACCCAGATCTAGATCTACGAGGATGGAAAACAAGGGGGTCCACACTGGGATCAACATTCAACATAGGATCAACATCTTGATTGCAATCAGATGTTCCAACATTTGCTCCAACATCTGTTTCAACATATTTTCCCAGAGATGAGGTTTCCTCAGCAGGAGAAACACTCTCCTCAACCTGATCAGAAGAGATCATTTCAGGAACACTCCCCTCAATAGATGCATTTGTCTCTGAACCTGGTACAACACCATCCTTCTTGCTCTCAGGACACAAAGAACCACCAGTCTCATCCATATAATGAGAAACATTAAGAGAAGCATCCTGAGGATCCAATACCCCAGCAACCGCTGAATTACTGCGACAATCAGCATTTTGATCAGACTTAGGAGCATCATGACAAGATGATCCTTCACCAGGATTCAGACCATCAGTACCATCATTAATGATGTCCCCACAAGCACCATCATCACTTCTATCAACATCCAGTCCCTCATCACCATTCAAGAGAAGCTCAGAGTCAAAATCGTCCAATACAATGATATCTGAGATTTTTACTGAGGACACAGGTGGTTTCCAAGTCTTAATCATAACCAAATCATCAAAAGGAACATGCACACTAATAAGTTTTCCATCCACATCTTTAAGGGAGACAGAACCAAAACGCGTTTTTGACAAATCCAACCAGGAAATATTCAACTTGCGATCCGTTCGACGAAGGTACCAAAACCAATCCTCCACAGTGACCGGGTGAGGAAAAGATTCGTCTTCTTCAGCGGGGGACATATGAGACTTAATCCGAGAGCAAGAATCAAGAACAATTGGGGAAAAAGGCATCACAGCCAAATTCGAACGAGAACAAGATTGCATGTAGTCGGACGACAAATGAGATGAGGAAATATGTGAAATACCAGCGGGAGATGATCTAGAGGCGCGTGGAATAACTCCTTTCCGTCTGTAACGAAGGGATGAAGACGAGCTGGGAACTTGCTGGGACGAAGCAGCATGTCGGGCAGAATGACGAGGGTTTGAGGAGGGTTTTTCATTTCGAGCACGACCCATTTGCAATGGATACAAGAAATCTTTCAACGAAAAATCAAGAACCAAGAACCCTAGTTCCTCAGAACCACTTCTCCCTTGAATCTTGAAATGAACAAATGAAATGATGATCTCAAGAAAAACCAAAATAGAAAAATAAATGCCGAGGGAAGAGAAAGAGAAAGCACCACCAGACAAAAATTACTATACGTACAAAAACCCCGTTTAAAGTTGCAACATAATGTACAACATTGTGTCCAACATTATATGCAATAATAAGTCCAACATTAGATACGACACAGCCCAAGAGCTTGTCGTAGCTCCTCAAACCTGTATGAATCCAAGGGTTTTGTAAAAATGTCTGACAACTGACTGGTAGTATCTATATATTCCATGACAAGAATCTTCTTTTCAACCAGCTCTCTTATGAAATGATGTCGAATGTCAATATGTTTGGTCCTTGAATGTTGAACAGGATTCTTGGAAATGTTTATAGCACTCTGGTTGTCACACAGAATGGTCAAGACATCCTGATCAGTGCCATAATCAGTCAGCATCTGTTTCATCCATAAGAGTTGAGTACAACAGCTCCCTGCTGTGATATATTCTGCCTCAGCTGTTGACAATGAAATAGAATTCTGCTTTTTACTATACCAGGATACCAAGTTGTTTCCGACGTAAAAACACCCTCCTGTAGTACTCTTCCTATCATCAGCATTACCAGCCCAATCAGCATCACTATACCCTGATAAAAGAGTGTTGGTATCTTTGGAGTACCAACTGCCATAATCAACTGTCCCACTTATATACCTGATTATACGTTTAACAGCCGTGATATGAGATTCCTTAGGACAGGCTTGATAACGTGCACACACCCCAATACTGAAACTGATGTCAGGTCTACTTGCTGTCAGATACAATAAGTTTCCTATCATGCTCCTGTACAAGGTAACCTCCACTTGCTTTTCACCATCATCCTTCGTGAGTTTTTCAGTAGTACCCATAGGAGTGCGAGCTTGACGGGCCTTCTCAAGACCGAACCTTTTAACAAGGTTCTTAGCATACTTATTCTGAGATATAAACAAGCCATCGCTAGTTTGTTTAACTTGAAGGCCAAGAAACATATGTAACTCACCGACCATACTCATTTCGAACTCTCTTTGCATGAGATCAATGAATTCACGAACCAGTTGAGATGAAGTAGACCCAAAAACTATGTCATCAACATAGATCTGAGCAACTATGATAGCAGACCTGGTTCTCTGGACAAACAACGTCTTGTCAGATCCCCCTCGTTCATAACCCTTTTTAAGGAGATATCTAGTCAGTCTCTCATACCAAGCTCTAGGGGCTTGCTTGAGACCATAAAGAGCTTTCTTCAAACGATAAACATGGCCAGGCAAGAAAGGATCTTCAAACCCCTTCGGCTGTTCAACATATACCTCCTCATTCAAAATCCCATTTAAAAAGGCACCTTTCAAGTCCATCTGATGAAGCTTGAAATTGAAACTACATGCCATGGCGAGAAGTAACCTAATAGATTCCAAGCGGGCCACCGGAGCAAAAGTCTCGTCAAAATCAATTCCCTCGATCTGAGTATATACCTGAGCTACCAATCGAGCTTTGTTACGTGTGACGTTTCCTTTTTCATCCGTTTTGTTTTTGAAAATCCATTTAGTTCCAATGACATTAATCCCTTTTGGTCTCTCAACAAGACTCCAGACGTTGTTGCGCTGAAATTGATTCAGCTCCTCTTGCATCGCCATCACCCAGAAGTCATCAAGTAATGCTTCTTTAACATTCTTGGGTTCAACATTAGATAAAAAACACGTATAACCAGCAAGATCACGATAATTTACCTGACTAGTGCCTCTGGTGCGAAGTCCATCTTCAACATTCCCAATGACAAGTTCAGGGGCATGATTTCGAATAACTTTTGTAATTCCATGCGAGGAGCGAGCTTCATTTTCATCTAATTGAGAATCTTCAGCAGATGCAGTTTCCTGAGAATTACCATTCTGACAGGTACTCTTAGATGTTGAATCAAATGTTATAACATTTTGTTCAACATTTTCATCTTCTTCATTAACCTCTTCTTGAGTTCCAGGCCCCTCATGAATAGTAACCTCTCCCTGCTCGAAATCATCAACGACAACATTGATAGACTCCATCAAAACATCAGTGCGATGATTCAGAACCCTGAAAGCACGACTCGTAGTAGAATATCCGAGGAATGTTCCTTTATCACTCTTTGCATCGAACTTTCCCTTAAAGGTTCGATCCTGCAAAATGTAACATTTGCTACCAAAAACATGAAAGTAGGAGACATTAGGTTTTTTACCTTTCCATATCTCATAGGGAGTTTTCTCCGTTTTGGGTCTCAGATACACTCTATTTATAGTGTAGCAAGCAGTATTAATTGCTTCGGCCCACCATTTAGTATTGACTTTCCTGGCGTTCAACATCACGCGAGCCATCTCCTGTAGAGTGTGATTCTTTCTTTCAACGATTCCATTTTGTTGAGGAGTCTTAGGCGCAGAGAACTCATGTCGTATTCCCTCTGCCTCACAGAAATCAGCAAACATGTGATTTTCAAATTCCTTACCATGATCGCTGCGAATTCGCACAATTTTTCCAATAGTAACTCCTTTCTCTGTCTGAAGACGGGTGCAGAGTTTCTTGAAGGCATTGAAAGCATCAGACTTTTCTTTGAGAAAGTCTACCCAAGTGAACCGAGAGAAGTCATCAACACAAACAAAAATGTACTTCTTACCCCCCATGCTGACCTCAGTCGTGGGTCCTATCAGATCCATATGCAGCAGCTCCATATTCTTAGATGTGGTGATGATCTGAAGTTGTTTATGACTAGTTCTCTTCTGTTTTCCCAGCTGGCAAGGTCCGCACACTCCTTCCTTCTTCTTGGACAAAACAGGCATCCCACGAACAGCTCCGACCCTGGTGATTTCAATCAAGGTTTTGTAGTTAACGTGACCAAGTTTTTGATGCCACTGTTCAGAGACTTCAACACTGGCGGTGAGGCAGCTGTTAGCTTCTTGAAGCAGATAGCAGTTGTCAGCCGAATGCTTCCCAGTAAGAACGTTCACTCCAGCTTTATTCAGTACAACACACTCATCCTTAGTGAACTGAACAAATAACCCTTGGTCGTATAGATGACTTATACTAATCAGGTTAGCCTTTAGGTCTTGAACATGCATGACATCCTTTAGAGTAACAGATTTAGTCATCCTCAGCTCCCCCTTTCCAATGACTTTGCTTCTCTGGCCATCACCAAAAGTAACGTGTCCTTTGTTGCTAGTAGTGTACTCTGAAAGAAGACCTCGATTTCCTGTCATATGACGAGAACATCCGCTGTCAAAATACCACATGTTTTCCGAGAAAGCGACCATGGATGTGTAGGCAACTAGGCTGTGAACACTTGACTTCCTTACCCATCTCTTTTCGAACCTTTTCTCATGATGTCATGTGTTTCTTCCTTCATGTTGATGTCTCATACGTCTGAAGCACATGTTCTCAGTGTGACATTTGCATCGAAAGTAATTACATACCAATTTCCTGTGAATAGAACTCTTCTTGTGTCCATCCTTTTGACTCCCTTGCTTGAAGTAACTGTTGTTGCTTTTACTCTCGATAGTTCGACCATGAACCTCCTTGGTGAACTGAAGATAACATCCTCTATTGAACCCTACGCCAGTACGATCTCCGGATATTTTTCCCATGCTTAGAATGTCATCAAGCTTAGTCTTACCAGAGTTCCATTTGTTTAGAACACTCTCTGCCTTCTCGGCTCTCAGCAATGTTCTCCTGAGTTGTCCCTCTAGATTTCTGAAATCAACCTTGATCTCTCCAAGTTGAGTTACAGCTTCTTCCCTTTCACCTTTTAGTCTAGTGTTTTCTTTCTTCAATGACTTGTTTATCTCACAAATCGTAATCCAATTTGCAAACATGATTTGATAGGCAGATCGAATATCAACTTCGTCAACTTCTTCATCCTCACCCGTATTAGAAGTAAATTCACTGTCCGATGTTGTAATGAATGTTATACCATTTTTCTTGACATTCTTACATTTTTCCTTCAACATGGTGTGACTTTTGATCACACTAGGTCCAACATTGCTAGTAATGTCATCAGTACATTGATCATTCATAATGGCCATAAAAGCAACATAATTGCTGACAATATCTTCTTCTCCAGTACATCCTTCAGACACTTCATCACTCCAGGAACTTGCCAGAGATTTTCCTTTTTGTTTCTTGATGGTGTTTGCACATTCGGCTTGTATATGTCCAAACCCTTCACATTCTCTGCACTGAATTCCCTTGCCTCTATTCTTTGGTTCATACTTCTGTATAGAACGATTGTTACCTCTTCCTGCAGGGGAGAAGTTTGGACGTACTTCCTTACTAGCATTTCTGAAGTTCTGACCTCTACTTCATATTTTCCTCATCATTTTGCTAAAGTTTTTGGTTAACAATGCTATGTCATCTTCAAGATCAGTGTCATTCCCTTCATGCGGAACATCAGTTGTTTCCACCTTTAGAGCCACTCCTTTCTCCCTTTTATTTTGCTTCAAGTTCATCTCAAAAGTTTGAAGAGACCCCATCAATTCATCCAGTCTCATATCAGATGTATTCCTAACTTCTTCAATGGCAGCAATTTTGGCAGAAAATTTTTCAGGTAGCGATCTTAAAGTTTTCTCCACTAATTTCTTTTGAGAGTACTTCTTTCCCAATTGAAAAGCCTGATTAGCTATATCACGAAGTCCTCCATTGAATTCTGCTACAGATTCATCATCATTCATTCTAAGATTTGCAAACTAAGAAGCTAGGATTTGAAGTTTAGATGCTCTTACAGTGCTAGTCCCTTCATGTATGTTTTGAAGGATGTCCCATGCTTCCTTTGCAACTTCGCAAGTAGAGATCAACTTGAACTGTTCTTCATCAACAGCAGTAAAAATAGCATTTACAGCCTTAGAATTTCCCAGAGCCGCTCGTTCTTCTTCGAGACTCCAGTCTTGGGCAGGCTTGAGAGATTCATTTCCTTTCTTGTCATCAACAGTGGGAGGAGTCCAGCCTTCGACAGTGGCCACCCAGGCTTTCTCATCAAGCGATTTGATGAATGCGCGCATCCGAGACTTCCAATACGTATAATTAGTTCCAGTGAGCAACGGCGGCCGGGTCACAGAAGCTCCCTCCTTCGTGTTCATGGTTGACGTACTCAAACAGCAGAATCACACCCCCTTTGACAAAACAAAGAATGCGGATGACCTGCTCTGATACCAATTGAAGTTTAGTATGCCAACCTAAATAGTAAAGACATGAGAATTATAACCAACAACACATCACAACACATGGTCATTGGTAACGCAGTCCGATGCGCACACCTACATCTGCGGGGCCCAGCCCAGAAATTCAAATTACTCCACTGAAATAATGATAGTTACAATACAATTTGATACTAGGGGAAACAAACTCCCCCTCAATACAAACAGCAAAGGGTTGACCTCAATCAACCCCGTGGAGTAATTTGCGCAAGCTCCCCTTGCGTGCAAGATCCCCTTGCAATACTGACACAGATCAAATCCCTTGACCCCCTACCTCAGTAGTCGTCAGCCTCCTCCCGGAGCTTTGGAGAACACCTTCGCAAAAGTCGATCTCCACAAAAAGAACAATCAGGATCTCAAAACCAACTTACAACTTTAACATCGCTCTACAAAGTTGTTAAGTGGTTACCCAACAATTCTTCAGATCAAATCACTAAGGATTTTCCGAACCACCCAAGAGCAGCAAGGTGAGATAGATCAGATATGAAAGGATCTTCAAACGTCGAAACTAATTCGAGCCCGAACACTATCTCTTACCAACCTTCAAACCGCTTCAGCAAATGTAACTGAGAAAACCACCCGATCCAAACAGCAGGAGAAGATCCGAAACCACTTAACATGATAGCTCCTATCTTCAGATAAACAACGAGCCTTATCCTTAATCAGCCGTTAAAAACAAGAGGCAACAGAGAAAGGCACGGGAACAGATCTCAGACGATAGAACAACACGTTCAACATTTCATATGACATAATGTTCAACATTTCATAAGAACACTTGTCATATGTTTACAAATGTTGAACAATAAGTGCAACATTTCAAGTAACATTTTGTTCAACACTCCATAGGAATCAATTGTGCCACAAGAGACAAATAAAGACTTAACAATGAACCTCATTCTCAGAGTATGAGAGTAAGTACAAACTTAGCAATTATATTCAGCATTTATATAAGAAAAAAATTCAGTCACTGTCACATGCAACACACCAACTAATTTCAAAAATAAAAATTAACATCATTATGAGCCTATACCACGAAATCCTGATCAAAAATCAAATTTGCCTTAAAATCCGGTGCCAGATTCCTTACCAACATGGCTGCTCTGCAATAGGACAAACCCCCTTAATAAAAAGAATTAACTAAAAGTAGATTGTTTCCATTTAAAATGAATGAACTTCAAATCAAGATCCAATTGAGAACAGATTAAAATTAATACATCATTAAAATTAAGAACATGCTAGATTAAAAATTAACCATGGAACAAAACAAAATTGTTCAAAGCATAAGCTGAAACAAAATTGTTTCCAGTTTGTGTATGAAGTACCATGTGAAAAATAAACATCTATAGAGTACACCCATCTCCTAGTTCTAAGCTGAAACATCAGTTAATTGTGTACACCCATCTCCATTAGTTCTAAATTAACTTTCTAACCTTGTATCGAATAAACCTTTTGCTCTCTAAATTAATTGATGCTCAATGTACACCCATCTCCTGGAGTTCTAAATTAACCATTTGCTCTCTAAATTAGCTCATCTCCTGGAGTTCTAAATTAACTTGCCATCTTAACTAATGTACACAAAGAATTTAACCTTTAGCTCTATTAAATTAACTGGTGTTGAACTTGGTCATGAGTGTTGCTGTAATGCGTGTTTACTTGCTGCAAATACATGCATATGATGTATTTTAAATACATGCACATATGTCCTATTATTGCACAATTCAGCCCCATTACAGCAATCAATGTCTAGGGCTTTGAATTTTAAGTGAACACTTCAAAGACATCAAGCAATTCAGCCCCATTGTATTTATGTGCATGTCCTATTATTGCACAATACATGCACATAAAATTCAGCAAGTGAACACTTTAAAATACAGCATGTAATTATGTGCATGTATTTGCAGCAAGTGCATCCTATTATTGCACAATTCATTCCCTCCAAAATTTTGAATCCCTTTTTTAAATACAAGCGCATAAAATTCAGTCCCATTATTGCACAATTCAAAGATTTTTAAATACATGCACATAAAATTTTTAAAACGACAAACCGAAATAGAAATGGAATCTGATATCTATTATAGTTAGGAACATGTGGTACTCAGTATCTAAAAAGTGCACTTACCTCTTTTGCTAATCATTCACCCATAACATCAACACCATCCAATGTCAGTCTATGCATGTTAGCTTTACTACCTAAAAGAATTATATCTGTTAAAAGACGACATGTTTGAAATGTTATCATGTATCAAAATTATGGAGAATATAGATTATAAGAAAGGCATCATGGAGAATATAGATTATAAGAGAATTCTTACAAAAGAGATTCCTTACAGCTTGGGGAAAAGAGAATCCTTACAAAAAGGCATCATGGAGAATATAGATTATAAGAAAGCACATCTCAGATGGATACCTTTATAGATTTTCTTGCCAAAAAACTTTTCCTGCTTACTCTGATATGTTCTTATACAACGTGAAACATAAGCTGCTTTCCCATCTTTGATTCGCATGCCATGAATCATTATGTGCACTGGTAAAAAGAATCAAATTCAGTAAGAGAAATCCATTAAGTTCTTTTGGACATGTACATCCCAATAAACAAAGCATCTGAAAAGTAAAAATTCTCATACATGACTAAATATTGACAATAAATTGATGTATGTCAAGAGCAATGAGAAAAATAAAGATCCATTTTATATTTACCACTATGAAATGAATAGGGCTGCTATTCAGCAAATAAGTTTAACATTTGTATAATACTTAGCTTATGAGAATTTTCATGCTAACAAAACCATATAACAAAGACAGATGGTTTAGCATTACACTCAAGGAAATCCTACAGTACTTAAGCAAAATATTTTGAAAATATCACAAAGTTGCCTGAGTTCCTTATCTAGCAAGAGGGAGTATTTATAAAATTATGCATCTAATGTTTTGATAAGAAGAAAATTATTTTAGTTTGTGTCATCATATTGAGGACATAGTTGATGGAATCCTCATAATGGAGATGCGTGAGTAATTAACACATATCCAACTATAAAGCATGTCATGCGGGTAGTGACATAGACCAGAATTGTCTGAGCGAATGAGAGCATCTGTGGTGGTCAGAGTTACATAAGCATAAATAAGTATTGAACCTGGAAATCACAAAGCGTGACGAATGAAGTAAGGGACATATAGCATCAAGGAGTCTGGGATCTTTCTTTTCCCTGGGCGGGAAAAAGATAAAATTTGAATAGCATACACATAGAGGATTAATTCATTTGAGGAAGAATATGCTCATCGGGAGGTCCTTTTCCTTATATTAGGGGGAAAACTTATATGGAAGGAGTAATCTGATTGCAGAGTAAACTAAAATATCATTTCTATAATAGATTGGTATGATTTTGCCAATTTGCAGTAAGTACTTTCAAGCTTGGTATGATTTTGCTAGTGATGATCATATTGAGTTTAAGTAATTATTAGCCATTTCAAGTAGGTTCTTACCTACTTTTGCTGAAAACTATTTGGTATGAGTTTCAAGTAGGTCCTTTTGATTAAACCAATTTTCTCTTAAAATAATTCACCGCAACAACTAAACAAATCTAAATTTCTTGTATGACACATTACAGCTTCTATTTCGGCATCGAATAACCCAGAATACATGTACATGCATGCACTTTCTTTTTTTTAAATAATTATGCATGTTTAGTTCTAATAAAGGACATTTGCACATCTTGGATAGGAGCAGTTCTTATTTCACAACTTCAATATGATCCTCGGCATTTTTTATTTAAGAGGTTGCTGCTATTGTTTTTTCCAATGATCTGAAGAAAATATGTCACAATGAAAGAGGGATTTCCACTGGAGTATGTTGTAAGAATGATATCATTTTTCATTTTGTTAATTTAAAACTTGATTTAGCACATAGTAACATCAGAATAAACATGAACACAATATTGTTCATATGATGTATTTTGCCTGAGCTCACGAAAATACATGCACATATGTTTTGTAGGTTGATATTCCTATTGACACTTTACCTATATGAGATAATTTCAAGTTCGTGCATTGAAGTGGATCTTCTTTAGAAACGACAAATTCTGGACTACTAACTGATAAATAGAAGACGTCCCAGGATAAATGAGTAAAGGGGGAACCACTCGCTCGTATAACATATGAAATGAAATGAAACTAAAAACGGATGGGAAAACATGTTTCTACAAACAGCATCATAATGCATTTACTGCAATATATAGAATAGGAAATTCCATTCATAATGTTTTCTTTCAAATTTCACACTGAAAGACCTTGTTACACATTTTACATTCATAATGCATTTACTGCCATTTTCACATTTTACACCGGAAGAAAGCTACAAATATTGTAAAACCATTAGAACTTTATCCAATTCCTACCATGTCTTTCTTCGCACACTAAACAATGATTATAAAATTTTTGTACTCAGCAACATTGATCATTTTTTTAGAAAGCAACAATGATTATCCAATTCCTACCACGTCTTTGTCCAATTCCTACCACGTCTGACTATTCTTTCGAAAAATAGAATGCAGGTCCACATGTTGGGCTGAGTTGTAACATCCTTCAAGAAAATTACTATAGCATATTATTCACAGATCTCCTTAATTCCAGGGGAAATTTCTTAACTTCGCTGTCGACATGTAGGGCATACAACAATCATTTCTTGATACCATGTCTCTCAATGAAAAGCTCCCATCAGAAGTATTTCAGACTCCAATAAGGCACTAACTTATTGGGCACCATCTACCAAATACAGAATTTCTACATTAAATATCCACAAGTGTTATGTTCCACATTACATAATTCATACCATCCCCATGAAATTTTGATTGTAGTGCCAACTCGTTGATGCAGCATTCCTAATTCCTGTCATCAAAGTATGGAGACCGAAAACTAAAGGAAAACATGAAATAACTAATTAATTCATAATGTTTTTTACATATTAGACTTATTTTCCAGTTTCTGGGATATACACCATTGACTTTACAAATTTTAAGTTTGAATTTCAATTACTTCAATGTAATTAAAACATCAACCATTTTTCTTTAATTGAAATAGATTTCTTTTGTATTAAGACTAAGCATCAGCTTGTTGCTTTAGACATATTGAAGACTACAATAGTTTTATCACAATCCTTATTTGCAGGTCTAAAACGTCTATATCTTTGTGCCAACAATTAGCACATGTCAATCGTTGAAACAAACCATGTGCGACACCCCAAGCGTACACAACCCTAAATGTCTAAATCCAATAGAATCAAGCTTACTTGACATGCATCATTCAACGTACGGATCCCCATCTCCATATCCATGTGACTCCACATATACACAAAATCTGGTAATATGTGCTTAATTAGCAACAGTTCTAATGAAAATATCGAAGACAGAACTTAGTTTGTTGTTTTATAGCTAAATAAATAATAGACATCAAGAATAAAATGATAGGAAGTGACAAATATTCCAATGTTAGATCAAAATAGATCTGAACTATGCAAAGTAAAGTTCATTGTGTTGATTATGTTGACTAATAACTATCCTTATCCCCAACAGTTATATTACAGACGCATTAGCAAAGCTACGTAAATATCAACTTAAAAATGCAAGTGTCTAACTAAATGAATCCTCCACGTGAATGCTTAAACAACGACGTCTAACGCACCAACATGTTTGTGACACCTGAAGCAAAGGACCATTCCATGACGACATCCATCTCAATAGAAGAACATAAAGCATGATCATATCACTATCGATGAACCCTTTTTAACCTCATTTAAAATAAAATGAACACAGTTCATTTTCGATATTGCAAAATCATCAACTGCAACCTTATCATTTTCAATGGGCCTAAATTTAAAAAAATTATGAACTTGCTTACCCATCAGCTGGGAAAGATAGTGAACCAGGAGGAGTCTGAGCCTGCAGAATTCAAAAATTAAGAACAGAAGACATGTTAATTATTAACAGTGAATTAAATGTAGTTCAATTCACTTCTCTCAGAAGAGGATTAAATTCAATGTCATCGGTGTCAATAATTAACAATTATGAGGTGGTTATCAAAAATCTACAGGTGCATCAACATATCTTCAACTGTAGGATTAAGATGCTAAACTGGAAACATCAAAGAAAATAACCGCAATCATTTTTAAGGGGAAAGATATTGACATGCCATGGGATAGATATTGGCATGCCATGGGATGCATTCAGATGCTTAAAGCTACAAACTTATAGCTACATGAATAACCGAAATCTTTATATAAATATATTCAAAATATGATAGCAGAATCCTTTTTTGACCTGGGGGCATGGAGTCGGATGCCAAGATGGGTTGATACTTGAATCATTTTTCAAGAATTGATACTTACAACCTTGAAGAAGATGAAATCATCAAAATAAAAAAACTAAAAAAATAAACAAATAAAAGTCTCATAAAATACCTGATCAGAGTTTGCCGCTGGATATCCAACTGCCACAGGATCACCAAGTTGCGAGATGCTCGACAATTTGCCACTGCTGCCCGATCAGAGAAATCGATGTTGTTGTTGGATCTGGGAATCGAATCACCAAGCCTATGTCGCTGCTTTGAGATTAACAAAAATTAAAATAAGTCGCAAAAAATTTGGAAATTTCAAAAAACAAATAAAAATATTTAAAAATAATACATCATTAAATAATTATTGACCATTTTTACAAATAATTTCTATAAAAAGGGAAAATGTGGGGTTTAACTGAAAGCTATATTGTTGTCTATTCACATCTGCCATTAACAACTTTATATGGGTTCTCTTAAAAATAAAAGTTGAGAGGCTTCCAACACAAAAAATAGTATATGATGGTTTTCTTAAGATGAGTCAAAATTAAACCTAATATTAATTATGCTGACTCACCTGACTCATTGTACACATTTTCGATCTGAACTTGATTTTTGAATCCAGTGGTAACAGCTTTTCAAAGAATCATGAACACCCAAATAATATCTGGAATGTATATCTGACCATGGAAATTTTCTGAAGTGTGGACAATCTTAACCCAAGGGAAATAGCCAAGAGCAAGTGCCTGCTTGATAATAGAAAATGATCCAGTTATTGTGGCCTGGCTCGCTATTATAGCTGCTACAGTTGCAATGACGATTGCTGGCCAGTATAAACTGTCTGTAACAAAGGGTAGTGTTTGTCACCAATAGAGAAAGCTCTATAATCAATCACAAATACGACAGGAAATTTAAATCGTACCTGGAATAGAATGATAGAAAGCATCAAAAACATGATCTTTGTTCTTTAAAATATAAGCTGCTTGTCCAGTGTACGCCAACAGAAGGCTAGGAAACACCATAATGATGAAAGCAACCTACATAACTGTAAACTTATCTAATCAGTTTTTGGTTGAATCACTCCTCATGAATGCCTACAGCTCACAGTTTAGCTGAACAACAAGTACAGGAAATTGGGAAAGATCAGCGAACAAGGCTTCTATCCTTGAAAAAAAGAGGTGTTTTCAACTTTTTTTTAATTCCAGAGCTTATAACATGATTTTTAAATAAGCTGACCTGTGATACTAAGCATAATTCCTCCCCGGGATGTCCAGTCTCCACTCCCTCTCCTGAGATACCAGTGTTATTCATGTCCACCAAATATCATTAATATTGGTATTCAAACAGGATTCATGTCGTGAGAAAAAAATGAAATACATTAATATACCCATTTAAACAAATGATATCAAAGTTACTGCTATTCATGTCCACCAACTATCAAACATGTGCTAGGCAATTTTTTTTGGTCCAATATGGTTTCATCCCATATGGGCATAACAAAGGGGAATCATAGAAAAAAATCATCCACCTCAATAATCATCCAGCAGAATAATAAAAAGAAATCAAAAAGAAAGATTATTTTTATCTTTTATAGTCGCAAGTACAGTCTTTTACTATCGCCGTAATATCAACAATAGATGTTGTATCCTTCACATAAGAACATGACGTACACAAAATCAATATGACTAACTGAGGAAACAAAACTATATACCTTATCTTTATAAATCTTGTTGGGAAACCTTCAATCCCAGCATTTATACACATCTTTGCTATCTTTCTACCCTTGCCTGCCCCGTCAGGGAAGCATTTGACGTAGGCCAATTTTTCACAGCTTCTCGTCCAAACATCTATGTAGACATGGAAAAAGGTAAAGTTGCAATCAAACAATTACATATAACCAATTAAGATCCAAATAGTATTTTAATTTATCAAATGTCAATAATGCCCAGTAAGACATATATATTGGTTGTATTAGTCAAAGGAATAAATCAGCTAAGTGTAGGGAGGAAAAATTTCCTCCAAATATCATGGGAAAAGATTGCACCTGTTTCATTAATCACTTTAATAATATATTTTTAAAGTGATATGTGGAATCACAATTTGCCCATAGCACTTCCAGTGTCTGGAGAAGATTGAAGGTTCTGTTATTAAAAGGAAAACGTAAAGAAAGAAATACAAATGCCTGCATTTTCACTCTGTCATTGAGACTGCAATTCAGAACTCAAGGCGAGATGTTGTCAAAACTCTTTGGTACTGAAAGCTCATTTACCTAAATCAACATTGAGACGGTTAGCAATTGCTTTTATGTTTGATGTTAAACCAAAGAGCTACAGTTGCATTAGCATTATGAGAAAACAACACTGCATTCTGAATTGATATTTACCACAGTTCCCACATTTAGCTGATCGCAGTAACGAAACATTGCAACATTGCAATCAATATAAACTGGCATCACTTGCAAAGTTCAAACTTCTCAAAGGACTTGAGAAATCCCAGAGCAGCATCACAAGTGCCCCTAATTTTTCAACTTCCATTCATCAACGTAAATTCTCAATCTCCCTTCAAAACAATCAACTGACCTAACTTCTCAAAATCAAAAGCCATTTCCAACAGAAAATAAATCAAATCACATAAAGCAGCAAAATCCCAATCAAAAACCTAGCTTCCATCATCCAAAAGCACCAAAAACAAAAGATTCAAAGGATAACAAAGATACTTCTCCTCTTGCTTGCTGCTCTTCATGGAACTGGTGGCCACCGCGTCGCTCCGATCGAAGTAGATCAAAAGATCCTCACGATGTCCGCCGGCATACGAGGCTTCGAATTGAACAATCCCTTCATCTTCCTCTCCCTCTTGATCCTCCTCGCGAGATCCCGTAGCAACGCTAGCCCTAGGGATTTGGCCGCCGGCCTCCTATCCTTGTCATCATCGCGAGATTCCGTAAATGCTTCTTCTTCCTCCTCTCGTGGAGAACGCCGTAGAACCTTGGGGGGAGAGAGAGAGAGAGAGAGAGAGAGAGAGAGAGAGAGAGAGAGAGAGAACTCAGTACAAATTCCCCCCAAGATTTCATTCCCCAAAATAAGGCCGAGTTTTTTGGGGGATAAAGTTTTGGTTCCCTCCAGTCTCTAGCCCACTTTTCTTCCCCCCCAATTTAATTTCCACCCAAAAATTTTGTTTCAAACTTAAAATTTCAAACTCAATTTCTCTTAACTTATCCAATTTCTCTTATCTTATCCATTTCTCTTAATAACATCCCTCATTTATACCCAATTTCTCATCTCTTATCCAAAAACTCTTATCCAATAACCCATGATAACATCCATGTTTTATAATATAGATATAGATATATATAATATATAATATATATATATATAATATATAGTGGGAGCCTGATACACACACACAAATATGCCTACACACACATCAAAATTTTGTAGGTGCACATGCACCCTCAGCTCAAGCCTTAGTTCCGCCCATGGTGTAGGGGTGGCAACGGGTCGGGTGGGTTCAGGTTCGGGTTAGGGTTTGGATCGGGTCAGATTTGACCTGACCCGGATAGGGGTAAACCGTAACCCGCCCCGGATTGAATCCGGGTCGGGCTCGGGTGACCCAAAAAATTTCCGGGTCGGGTTTGGGTTAATCGTCGGGTAAAGATTTGGCTTATACACAACTGCTTCTTTTTCGATATCCAGCTATTTATTAAGAGCCACCTGCAATTTATTAAGTGTTGCATAATTTCTAGCAGCTTGTCGCTTAAACCGCACTGATGACAGCAAGGATGTATAATTAACATTACCATTTTATTAAAAAAGTAATAAAATTAACTAAAAAGTTGTATGTAAAGGGAATTGAATCCAAGACCTCTTAAAGAAGAGGACACCAATTCAAATCGTATAAGTTCAATTCCCCTTGCAACTGTGTATTGAAGTTATTATATAAATTTATATATATATAAAAAGAAAATAAACCAGGTCGAATTCGGGTCATTCGGGTTGACATACCAAACCCATACCCGACCCGGATTTTATTCGGGTCGGGTCGGGTCAACCCGGATCCTACTTGACCCGGATTGGCCCCTACCCATGTCCGCTTAAGAATACCGGGTTCGGTTCGGGTCGGGTCAGGTCGGGCTCATTTTGCCACCCCTACCCTGGTGTAAAGGAATGTTGTATTATCCTTAGTCAAGTCATAAAGTTTAGTCAAGTCATTCCCATACCTCTCGTATTCAGTAAAATGAGGTATATGTGCCCCTGACCTTCTATAACAAGGCCACATTCTGACACCCCCGAATCCATCTTATGGCGACAAAGATGCATTACCTAGTATTGAAATTTTTGGGCTTGACCTTTGTCAACTACCATAACACCAATACTAAATACTTTGCACCTTTGAAATGATGGAGCGCTATTGATAATTCTTAAGAGAATTTTAAATGTAATACACTTGATATAGTTGAAAACAAAAAGTCATGTGAATTCGATTGGATAAGAAATTCAACACTAATCAGTTGATCAGGCCAGCATTGTAAGGAGAGGCAGGCTTTTCGAGTCTGAAACACCAAAAACTCGTTCTTTAATTTAAGAACCTCTTCCAAACATGATTTTCTTAGACATCAATATGGAAAAGTAAAATTTCATACCCAATAGAATAAACAATCCTTTTTGCACTTCCAACTTGATTTGGTTTACATCTACTAATTAATTCAATTAATTAAGTTCTTTTGAAATGCAATAATTTCAATCAATTTTGCAAGTAATATTCTTAGAAAGCGTTTTAATTTGCAAGCAACCTTGCAAACAATCATATAATAAAATTGCTTAAATAATTAATTGGACCACAGGATAATGTCATATATGGTTAGGTTAGATTACCAATGGCAGAATGGTCGTAGGATCTTCATAATCATTTAGTCAATAATCTTATTATTGCTAATAAAACATCAATGACCCCATCATAAAAGTGTTTTACAGCACCTTTTAAAATCCATCCAAAAGTTTTATCTCATAAAATTCTTCAATATTTAATTTTCATGAAAATAATTTTGTTATCACATAATGAAAACAAGATATTTAAAATAATACCGGAATTTAAAATCGGATTTAATGTAGAAAAGGTGGCACCTGATCTAATAGATCAGGTGCCAAGACACAAAAAGGTGGAAAGTACAAGCCCCACATGGGCTTGTACTTGTTGGGGGGCTCAACTTTTTGTGTCTAGATCAGGTGCCACTGATCTACATGAATCCCTTTAAAATATCCCAAATTTTGCAATTTACGCAACTTTGAAAAAAACTTGCTATTGGCATAGTAATAGTCACCTATTAAGCGACTAATGCAGCATTATTTGACTAGTCGTCAAACACTGGTCGACCAATCAACAGGCATAAAAATAACACAAATTTTCTATTGGTGTATTAGTCGACTAACGGTTACCAACTAGTCGGCTAATCAGTCAATCAGGGGATTTTTGGCATGGAAAATCCAATTTTTATATGTTTAAAATTGTAAACTGTTGTGAAGGGAAAAGTAGGGAAATAGGTGTAGGGGTTAAGAGCCCCCCTACCCTCATATTTATAGCTTTCAATGGTGGACCGGATACCCAATGGGCCTCATGGGCCTATTCATAACACTTCCCCTTATCCAACCAATATTGAATAAGATGTGGATTCTTCAGGATCCGAGTTAGGATAACTGCCTTGTTAAATAAAGAACAGTTAATCCATAACTTTCCCTGTTTTAGGGATCTGTCTAGGGGTGGATACTTCAGGATCCAGAGTCAACGAGGTAGCCTCGTCAAAACCTTGACTACAGAAAACCCTGTGGGAAAAAACTAGTAGCCAAGGGAAAAGAGTACAACCATACAAAACTCAAGATTGCTCACCACACACAATCATACAAAACTCAGGATTGCTCACCACACACAACCATACAAAACTCAGGATTGCTCACGTCACACAACCATACAAAACTCATGATTAACATAAGAAAAGGTAAAACCACAACAACAACCATGAAACTAAGCATGCAACTCTAATACTAGTTGGAGATGGAATCCTACCTTAGGGGTGATGAGAGACAAGGGGGTAGCCCAAATCCCTATGGCTCCTCCTATGTTTCTATGAGTTCATAGTCCTCTCATCCTGACCCAGTTTACATTTTCTCACTCTCCTCATCCCAATCTCATATACAAGTTTCTCAAAGATACTAGTAGGCAGGGATTTGGTAAGCAAATCCGCCAAGTTATTACATGATTGGATCTTCTGTACCTCAATCTGCTTTTGCTTCTGAAGGTCGTGCGTCCAGAAAAACTTGGGGGAGATATGATTTGTTTTGTCGCCTTTGATATAGACGTCCTGTAGCTGGGCTATACATACTGCATTGCTTCGTGGAGAAGAGTAGGTGCAAGTACACCGGTCATCAGGCCGGTGGAGGTGAGAATGTGCTGGATCATAGAGCGTAGCCAGAAACTCTCTTTGCTTGCTTCATGGATCGCTAGAAGTTCTGAGTGAGTGGATGAGATGGTTGTCATAGTCTGCTTTACAGATCTCCAGGATATGGCAGTGGCGCTATAGGTAAACATGTATTCGGTCTGAGATTTCTCTGTATGAGGATCAGACATGTATCCTGCATCAGCATAACCAACTGAACCAGTTGATGCCCCTTTCATGTAGAATAGACCTAAGTCTATGGACCCTTGGAGGTAGCCAGAAG
The DNA here is from genome assembly GCA_030789695.1 of Scilla litardierei. Classification (NCBI taxonomy): domain Eukaryota; kingdom Viridiplantae; phylum Streptophyta; class Magnoliopsida; order Asparagales; family Asparagaceae; genus Scilla; species Scilla litardierei. Next base: position 135,915,265 of record CM061138.1, on the reverse strand, counting down.
ATGCTTAACTCCAGCCCAGTGCTGCTGTGTAGGTGCAACACTATATCTGGCTAGTAAGTTGATTGCAAATGCTATGTCAGGGCGAGTGCAGTTAGCCAGGTAAAGGAGTGCACCGATAGCACTTAGGTAAGGCACTTCAGGGCCTAGTACTTCCTCCTCCTCTTCCAGCGGCCGGAAGGGGTCTTTATGCACATCCAATGATCTGACGACCATTGGGGTGCTGAGGGGGTGTCACTTATCCACTTGAAACTTTTTCAATAAGTTTGATGTATAAGTTGACTGATGTAACAGGATCCCATCGTTAAGATGCTCTATTTGAAGACCTAAACAGAATTTTGACTTTCCGAGGTCTTTCATCTCGAAGGTTTCTGTCAGGCTTCTAGAAATCTTGGCAATCTCTTCAGGAGATCCGATGAGGTTCAAGTCGTCCACATAGACGGCTATAATGACAAATCCTGTTGCCTTTGCTCTTATAAAGATGCAAGGACAGACTGGGTCAATTGTAAATCCTTGTTTTGCAAGGAAGTCGCACAGTCTGTTATACCACATCCTTCCAGATTGTTTTAGACCATATAATGATCCTTGCAGTTTCACTAAGTAGATGTCACGTTGTCTCTTTTTTAGTGCTACAGGCAAGGAATAACCGTCAGGCAATCTCATATAGATGTCTCGGTCTAAGTTGCCATATAGGTATGCAGTCATATCGTCCATAAGCTGCATATCTAAACCCTCTTGAGCTGTTAAGCCAATGATGAATCGAAGGTTATCGCGTCCATGACCGGGGAGTATGTGGCTTCAAAATCCACCCTTGGACGTTAGGTAAAACCCTGTGCTACAAGACTTACTTTGTAGAGAACGATCTCATTCTGTTCATTTCGTTTTCTAATAAATATCCATTTATAACCCACAGGTTTTACACCTTTTGGTGTCTGGACTATAGGTCCGAAAACCTTGCATTTGGTGAGTGAATCCAACTCCACTCATATTGCCGCTTTCCACTTTGGCCAATCATCTCTGCTTTGACATTCTGTCAGAGAGCGTGGTTCAATATCATCGTCGCAGTACGCGACGTTGATGGAAATATTACACGCAAATGTGTCATCTATGGTTGTGCTCTTTCTATCCCAATGCTCCCCAGTTCGTACATAGTGTATCGAAACTTCATTTTCTCCCGGGTTTTCCTCTGTTTGAGAGTTTGGAAGAGATGGGGCAGCAGGTCTTACAGTAGCATCCTGTGGTGGTATTTGTTTACCATTTCCAAGGGTCCTACTCTTTCGAGGGACTTGGTCCTTGGATCCCGGTGGTCGCCCTCTCTTTTTGAGAGGTACAACCATTTCTGTTGCAGGCGGATTGCATCCATTTTGCTGTATGTCAATCCTAGCTGGAGTGTAAACAGCAGGGACGTGTGATCTGACAATCTTCTGGTTGTCAGTAAATTTGTCCGGTAAGAGATGGACAGTGTTTTGGATATGGAGAATCTTTAGGACCTCCTCCTCACACTGGCTTGTGGGCGGATCAAAGTGACATAATGTCTTTGTATCCTAAGTGATACAGTCTGAAGCTTCGGGCTTCTTTGTCTGTGAGCTTAGTCTTGGAAATGATGTTTCATCAAATTCACAGTCTTCTAGACGTGCCTTGAAAACGTCTCATGTAAGGGGTTCTAGGAATCTTATTATGGAGGGGTTGTCAAACCCAACATAAATGCCTAGGCGACGTTGTGGACCCATCTTTGTCATTTGTGGTGGTGCTATAGGGACGTATACTGCACAACCAAATATTCTCAAGTGCGAGACAATTGGTGGGGCTCCAAGTGCTAGTTGCATTGGAGAAGATGACTGACCTCCAGAAGGTCTTAATTTTATTAAAGATGCAGCATGCAAAATTGCATGACCCCATGCATTCACTGGCAGCTGGGATTGAAGTAATAATGGACGAACAATCCATTGCAGTCTCTTAATTAGAGATTCTGCTAACCTGTTTTGGGTGTGAACATGCGCTACATGATGTTCGACTTCAATTCCCTGTGCTTGGCAATAGTCTAGAAAGACTTGTGATGTAAACTCTCCTGCATTGTCCAGACGAAGTTTCTTTATCTGGTAGTCGGGGAAGTGGGCCCGCAACCTGATTATCTGAGTTAAAAGCTTAGACAGTGTAAGGTTACGGGTGGACAGTAGACACACATGTGACCACTTAGTAGATGCGTCTATCAGGACCATAAAGTACCTGAACGGACCACTTGGTGGGTGTATAGGCCCACAAATGTCTCCGTGGATTCTTTCCAGAAAACTTGGAGACTCCAGGTCCAATTTCAGTGGAGAGGGTCTCGTAATCAGTTTACCCTTGTAGCAAGGTGGACATGGGAATTTACCTTTTTGAAGAATCTTCAGGTTCTTCAAGTCTATACCCCTTGAGCTTTTTATAATGTGGTACATCATAATAGATCCAGGGTGTCCCAGTCTATTATGCCTGAGTTGGAACTCTGGTGTTTGGGGGCACTGCAGGTGCTCCGCCATTGATGTTTCTGGAGTTTGTATACTTGTTTGGTAGAGTCCCGAGGGGAGTCCCTTGAAACATTCCACAATGGTTTTTGAACCATTTGTAAGAGACGTTACAAGCAAGTATTCCCTTTCATTTTCCTCGATCGTCTCTAAGTGATATCCGTTTAAACGGATATCTTTAAATCTTACGAGGTTTCGGATAGATTTAGGGGAGTATAACGCATTTCTAAGTGTGATTTGTGTGTTACCGGGGAGCAATATGGTTGCTTCCCCTGATCCTTGGATTATATTAGCTGGTCCTGAGATTGTTCTCAGTGGACCAAAGTAGCTACTTATGCTCGTGAAGTAGTCTATGTTTTGAAGGATCGAGTGCGTCGATGCACTGTCCACTAGGCAAATTGATTCCATATCTATATTAAGAAAGACATTTAAGCAGTAAATAATATGAAAAAGAAGAGATCTACTTTCATATAAGATGCTCAAAAAATGTTCGACATGGAATAAAAACTAGATACGATGCATGAAAGGAAGATACATTTCTAGCAATAACAATTGTTTATGGTCCATAACTAGCGAGTGTCGTCTCCCATGAAATCTTCAGGAGTCCATGAGGTCTCTGGTAACGCTGCGCTCTCTATCAGGTTTGTCTCAGTGCGAGGCTTGAGACTTGCCTGGTAGAGGTCCTGTAGGCGTTTCTGGGTGCGGCAGATTCTAGACCAGTGGCCCGTCATTCCGCATTTGGAGCACTTGTCCTCCCAGTCTTTCTTGGGAGTACCACCTTTGGACGTCCACTTTTGCTTCTTTTCCACGAACGTCTGGTTCTGAGGAGGAGCTTGGGGAGTGGCCTTCTTCCGCTTCTTCTGTTCTTTCCATTTCTGGAATTTAACCTTCTTGTCCATCTTCTTCTTCTGGGAAGACTGGAAGTGTGCCTCTGCAGGAGGTGGCAGTGGAGCGGAGCCAGGAGGACGCAGGTTGTGAGTGGCAACCAACAAATCTCTGTTCTGTTCAGCCATTAGCAGGCATGAAAGCAGATCAGAGTACTTCGTGAACTTCCTCTCACGGTATTGCTGCATAAGGATCATGTCCTTCTCGTGGAAAGACGTGAACGTCTTTTTCAGCAACATTTTCTCAGTCACAGTGTCACCGCACAACTTCAGGCGTGAGGTGATACGGAACAGTGCTGAGTTGTACTCCGCTACGGATTTGTAATCTTGTATGCGTAGATGAGTCCACTCGTATTGTGCACGGAGGAGTATGACATCCCTCTGATGTCTGTACCTCTCCTCAAGTGTGTCCTACAGTTTGTAAGGATCCTCTACAATAAGATACTCGTCCTTCAGGGTTGAGTCTAAATGTTTCCTGATATAGATAATGGCTTTCGCCTTTAGTATATCAGAAACTTCTTTTGTATGAGGTGCTTCTTTGGAAGCATCCTTTTCAGTTGTGGCAGTACTTGTTGTTGCCTTCTTAGTGGGTGTCAGACTGAACCCATGAGATCGCAGATGGAACTTCTGGTCCAACTGCCAACTCAAGTAGTTCGACCCACCGGCCTTCAAGACCGAGAAATCGACATTCGCAAGTCTGGCCTTTAAATGATCTAGCAATATAAAAATAGTATGGATTATTAAACTTTAAAAAATAGACATCCACTCATGTATTTTTACCATTTTCATATCATGAATTATTAAAGGAAAATTAACATCCACGCATGCTTTTTAACATTTTCATAACGTGAATTATTAAAGGAAAATTAACATCCACGCATGCTTTTTAACATTTTCATTTTAACATTAAAATAGCATGAAATATTTAACATCTACGCATTTAATGTATAAGCAATGAAAATAAATTAGGACTATGGGGATCAGCCAGCCGACATCAACAGAAAAAGACAGTCCAAAAGTTACATCAAAAAGTGCATGCAAATACAATTCGGGAACTTCAAAGAGAAGCCCCTTTCGTCTTTGTGTATATACCTTCAGCTCCTTTTTGGTGTCCTCCGGTCTTCTTTTTACATATATATCCTCACTTACAAATTTCTCTCAAAAAGAAAAAAATTGCAAAAAAGTAAAAATGTCGGAAACCTGGCTGATCCCTAAAAACATAGCCTAATAGCACATCCACGCAGATAATATATGAAAAATATACAACCACGCAGACAATCATATCACAGGCATGTAAAGATTAATAAATAATCTAAATAGTGTGTGACATGCTAAAAAATTATTTTTGAAAAACTTTTTACCTTTGATCCATATTTTTAATGTTTTAATTTACGCTTTAACCCTTATTGGGAAATTAAAAATTTCTTTAATTATTTTGGGCTTTTGGGGCCAAAAATAAAAAAGGAAAAATTATTGTGTAAATGGGCTAATTTTCAGGCTTTTTGAGCCATGAAAACAACACATCAGGGTTAATTGGGACTCCCCTAAAAATTTGGCCCGTTAAGGGCTAGGGTTTCCGAAAACCCCTGGGGGCCCACGGCGCGCCGCCGCGACGGCTGGCCGCGGCTGCCGCGGCACAGGGCCGCGGCCTGTAGCTGGCCGCGGACTGAGGCCGTGGCACAGGGCCGCGGCTTCAGGCCGCGGCGTTTGTGCCGCCGGCGGCGCTGATAAAGCGCCGCCGTTCCGTCCTATTTGGGCGTGCGGTATATGGATCAAGGAGGGGAGAAACGGATTTTTCAAACATTTAGATCTCTAAAAACGTTTTTTATTATTTTTAGACATGCAGATCTAAATAAAAATGTGATTTTTACCGTTTTTTCAAACTTTTTGATCTTAAATCATGCAGATATACGGGAAACGCAAGTTTAGATATAAAAAGTTTTGAGATTTACCTCTAACGACAAGGGAATCTAGACGACGGTTGGTGAACGATGCCCTTTTCTCTCTCCGTTGAGAAGATTACGATCTTCTTAAAACTGAGTGGTTGATGGATCTCATTCCTCGAGTGTCGCCGCCTTTTCCAACGAGCGTGATCGTGCTGATAACGTGTTGTGAAGGAAAAAGTGGGGAAATAGGTGTAGGGGGTTAAGAGCCCCCCTACCCTCATATTTATAGCTTTCAATGGTGGGCCGGATACCCAATGGACCTCATGGGCCTATTCATAACATAAACAAAATATTTCAAAATCCGTTTTGAAATTATAATGGCTAGTAAATCTCATCTCATGAGTTTAAAATTATGCATTTAAACAAATTCTAATGCATGAAGATAATTAAAGAAATTTTTTAAAGCTTTCGAAATTATTCTAGTAAAATCAATATAAAATCCTTTAAAAATCTAGTTCCATCAAAATATGATGTCTCATGACAAAACCATGTAAATAATTCTTAAACAAAAAATTGCTTTTCTATAGATTTTAAAGCCAACACAATTTAACAATATCATAACTGCTGTGTTTTCAAATCACCATAAAAACCAGTGTTGCATCATGGCTCTAATACCACTGTAAGAGAATATGCAAGATTTTCTAAATACTTTAGAAAGCACGGAAGACTTGGAAAAAAAATTCTATTTTTAGCATTATCATAAGAAGACCATGCTACAAAACTAGAAATTAATGTTGAAAGATAAAAATCATACCTTTGGGCAGATATACTAAAGCGATATCTATATATCCAAAGACTCTTTCGAACCTTGCTCAATAACCAGTCACTTTAGATGAACCACAATAATGAAGACCCCTTCACGATTCATGAGCTAATTCAAATCTCCTCCCAAAACTTGGCTTGGACTTGAGAGGAAAAGAATGAAAATATATATTTTTGGTGTGAGAGATTCTCCCTCAAAGAGATATGAATTTCTCTACACAAGAGATCTAAGATGCTTGATCTCCAATCTCTAATATTGGGATCTCTTGGTATTTTTTGTGATGCACGATACTTTGGGAGGCAAAGAGAGGAACCCTTTATATAGTGCTAGAGGTTATCCAAATCCTAACCGCATACGGAATTTGAGTTGGATATCAACTCAATCTCTAAACTCGTCTTCAAGAAGAAGACTTGTTCGTTAGGATTTATAATCCAATTAGAATTCAAGATTTGAGACCTAATCGTACTCTAAAACAAGAAGGATTTATTAGAGTCAAACTCTAGAAATTTGGTTCGGATTAGATCCAACATTTAAATCAATCACGTTCCAAAATGCAAACCCTAACCAGTTCTGTCGGCAGGTGGTCGACTAGCAGAACAATGCTAGTCCACTAATTATTGACAAAGTAACTTACGCATCTTGTGTTGGTTAATCAACTAATGACAAGTCATTCGTTCTTTTGGCTGTTGGTCGATGATGTTATTCAACTAATTATTGACAAAGTACATTATGCATCATGTGCTGGATAGTCAATTAATGACAAGTCATTAGTCGACTAATGTCTCTACATTAGTCGACTAACTGATGCATAGGGCAGATGTGGCCTTTTTTCTTGAGTTGAATTGTTCGTAACTCTTTATGATCAATTCTCTTATGTACTCACAACTATTTACGATGTGTTATATCCTCTCGAATATGTTTTGATCACAACTCTTGTGATCAATTCCATATATATCATATATGAATTAATGTAGAGCAGGTGGTAAGACACAAAAGGGTGGGCCCCAACGAGTACAAACATATGTCGGGACTTGTACTCTCCACCTTTTGTATGTCTTACCACCATACATATACATTACATAAAATTTCCTCCCTTCGCTTTTCACGATAATCAGTGTGAAACTCTAATTCCCGGTTGATAAGTTGCTATCGGGCGGTTGACATGTTCTAACTGGTTGCCTTCCACAATTCGTCGGGAATCATCGGGAATTAAACTTTATGACGCTGTGTTTCTGATTAATGACTTTGGCACTAAAAGTCTAACATGGAAACTAAGTATAGATATTAAAATAAACCATAGAAAACTAAGATTTAATGCCCCCACGCAGAATCGAACCACAGACCTTCAGTTTCCAAGACTGACGCTCTACCACTGAGCTATAGGAGCATTTAATGGACGGTAACCGACACAGTTTAATTGAATCAATAAACATGGAAATTGAATTTGTGGTGCAGCCGAATTACCCCCTTGACGGCAACTGCTCTTGCACTGTACTGAGATTTAAGAGTTCTCATAACGTGGACGTGATCACCAACTGATACGACTATTTTGGAGAGACCCAAGAAACAGAGACCCGAGATCCAGCCATGAACGAGAAGCCCACAAGTGAGACTGGGCCCCACAAGACGAGGCCCACGAATAAAACCCTATGTCGGGCCGGGTTAGCCCAGGGGACGCATGATCAACTCGTACTCCTCCGAGACGGTCGTTCCCCTGAATCCGCGGCTCCTTAATGACCATTAAGTGGCCCGTTAATCAACGCTCCCCACGACGCACGCAGGCGCCTTGAAGAAGGCGGATCGCGGGGGCGTGAGTGGGGGCGGACGAAGGACGTGGATCGGGGGTAATCGGGGCACGGACTCTATAAGAGGGTAGCGGGAGCAACCACCAAGGGGATCGAACCCTAGGTATTCAGATCTGAGGTATTCCATCAACGACTTTGGTTTCCGCCATTTCTTTTCCCTCCACCGCTCGTGCCGAGGTTCAGCGTATCGATCTCCTTACGAGTCATACCTGTTGGATATTGGACTTCACGGATTTGGTTTTGGATGATGAACAAACATAAATATATCGTGAACTAACTCTTTGTGAGCGCAGTTATGGAGATCGTCGCCTAATTCATATGAACATCCAAAGCGATGTCTCAAGACTTCTCAAAACGCGTGATCGTATGCCTAAAGCTTCGTTGAAGCTTATGGACCATTCTAGAAGTCATGAAGATTCGGATCGAAGCTTTCGAAGACGGTTCGTCAAGTTTAATTTAATGTCTTTTAGCTTCGTTCCGTAGAATATTAAGCCTTGAGTAAGTCTTACGTTTTAATCTTCATAACGCTCATATCTTAGAGCTAGGATCTTAGTAGAAGTCCATACGAACTTTCCCGAAGCTTCGCGCTTCGATTTGTGACTTCTAGTGCATGTTAGTTGGTTCAAGAAGAAGAACCAACCGACTAGATGGTGATCTAGCCGGTCGGTAAAGCTTCTTGGACCAACTAGTCTGCCTTCTCAATTCTAAGCTCTTTACTGTTTACAGTTAGTCGGTCTACGTTGACTCACCGACCGACTAGTTGGTGAACTAGTCGGTCAGTGATGCTTCTTAGACCGACTAGTTGAGCTTTCCATGTACATGCCAAGTTACTGTTTATCGTTAGTCGGTCTATGTACATTTGGCGACCGACTAGTTGATGAACTAGTCGGTCAACATTTGTTCTTGGACCGACTAAATCAATTTGTTCTCATACTATTTGTTTTATCTCTTAGTCGGTCTAAGCTCACTCAACGACCGATTAGTTGTGAAACTAGTCGGTTGGCAACTCTTCTTGAACCGACTAGTTCCTTAAGTCTGAAACCTCATCTATTCCATGTTCACCTCTTAGTCGGTTCATGTTGAATCACCGACCGACTAGTTGATGAACTAGTCGGTCAGTGGTTGTTCTTTGACCGACTAGTTTGGTTAAGAATAGAGCCGTTGGAGATTTAATTGAAACGTTTTTCTCTCTCTCTCTTTCCTCTAACCTATAAATACTTGGTGTGCTGCATTCATTGCACTCAAGGCTGATATTAAGAGAAGTTTAGAGATCAAAAGAGAATCATTCAATCTCATTCAAAGCTCATTCATTTCCATTCAAGAATCTCTCCCTCACTCTTATTTCAAAAGAGAGATTCATTGATTGTGAGCCTTCCAAGCCAAGTGCTTGATCCAAGGTCACCAACATCCACCTAGGACTCCATTGCTGGTCATCTACTTGGAGCTAGGGTTTGGTGCCTCTTCATCTTCCCCAAAATCCGTTTTGCCCTAAATCGTAAGTTATACTCAAGGCATAGGATTTTGTCGGTAAGCAATTTCGTATTTCATTTACTTTCAAATTGTAAGTGTTTTAACTCTCGGTTGTGAGAGTTTGTTTGTGATCCCGGGTTGTGAGAGTCACATTTCGATTTGTGTATGATTTGATCTTGTAGAGGTTTTCTACAAGAATTTCATAGTGCAAATCTTTAGTTAGGGTTTCTAACTCAAGTATCCGGAGGGGATCCGGGTGGTTGGGACGTAGGATCACCGGGAACAAGTCGGGGAGACTTGGGTGGATCCGAACCCGTTAAATTGCTTGTTTGCGATTGTCTTCTTTGTCGTCTATATTTACATTTCCGCATTTTCGCATTAATTGGTAGAGTTTGCAAGATACTTAGGAATTATCTTCTTAATTATTTTAAAGTACTATTCACCCCCCCTCTAGTACTTGTGCAGTAACTTAGCAGGGCATTACATTTGGTATCAGAGCCAAGTCTATAGCTATGTCTGCCAACGACAACAAGACCGTTCGTCCACCTTCAGATTACAGCATCTTCAGGAACCGTGAAGGAGCGTCTTCATTGATGGAAGGACACTCCTCGACGAGGCCTCCTTTCTTCAACGGTACCAACTACGGGTACTGGAAATGCCGGATGGAAACTTTCCTCCGGAGTGCTTCACTATGGAGGGCCACGATGAAGGAGTATGTCGAGCCCGCCGAAGAAGATTTTGAGAAGTGGACTACCGCGGAGGTCGCCGCGGAGGTAAGCAATGCCAAGGTAATAAACGCCTTGCAATGCGCGTTGGAGCCCGAGGACTTCAATAAGATATGCACATGTAAGAGTGCATATCAAATATGGAACTCCCTCCTCATATTGCATGAAGGAACGAGTAGGGTAAGAGACTCTAAACTCGTTGTAGTTAATAAAGATTACGAGTTATTTCATATGCTACCGGGTGAAAAGATGAAGGAGAATTATGCTCGCTTTGTCGACATCACAAACGAGTTGGAGGCTCTCGGTAAGACCTACACCCAAAAGGAGAAAGTCTCGAAGATCATCGATGTACTTCCTTCTTGTTGGGAGAAACGTACCTTCGCCATCGAGGAAGGTAATGACATGAAAACTTATACCGTCATGCAACTAATGGGTACATTAATGTCTTATGAGGTACGCAAAGATAGCAAGTTAAAGTAACAGGACAAGATGAAGTCCTACTTGAAGCAAGACGAGCCAAAGAAGAAGGCTATTACGTTCAAGGCCGCTCCATCCACATCCACATCTACCGATGATGAAGACTCGGAAGACGAGTTGGACTTGGAGTCCATGGCTCTCATGGCAAAGAAGTTCAACCGGTTCTTCCGGAAAGGTAACTTCAAAAACAAATCGAAGTTTAGTTCTACTAATGCCTCCTCTCCTTTGTGCTTTAAATGCAACAAGCCAGGACACATGAAAGCGGAGTGTCCTCAAAACAAGCAAAAGGAGAAGTGGAAGGCGCCAAAATTCGACAAGTCCAAGAAGTACAAGAAAGGGTACAAAAAGGGGCTTGTCAGGACATTCACCGACTCCGAGGATTCCTCTAGTGGAGAGTCGGATGATGAGCAAGTGGAGCAAGTACACACGTGCTTCATGGCTAGAGAGGATCAAGATAAAGATTCCTCCTCCGATGATAGAGACAATGAAGGCGATGAGGTAACCATGGATGACCTTAGAAATGCTAATGAGCAATTATGGTCTAAATACACTAAATTAGTAAATAGATATACTAAAGTAAAAGATGATTTAGCTAGCATCCAAACCTCGCCTAAAACTATCATCACCAACAACGACACCGTTGTTGAAGAGTTGAAAAATGAGATTGTAAATCTCAAGTCTCAACTTGAACATGTTAGCATTGAGGATCAGGAGGAACACAAGATAGCGGATTTGACTTCTCAAAACTCGACTTTGAGTATTGAGAATGAAAATCTCAAATCTCGTGTTTATGTGCTCACATCGCAAGTATCCACTTTGGATGCTTCTACGTGTTCTCTCACCGAGAAATATGAGTGCACATTAGGCCGAATTAATAAATTCAATAAGGGTAAGGACCATTTGGATAACATCCTAAATGACTTACTTCCGGCCAATCACCACATTGGCTTGGGGTTTAAGATGGGAAGTTCATCCAAATCGGCCACTACCTATGTTAGGCCAACTTCCGGTGACTCAACGAGTGGTAGCAAACACTCTATTGGTAGTTCATCTACCAATGGTGCTTCCACCTCGTTCACACCCTCGTTTGGAAAGAAACCCACTTTGGGTGGACCTCCAAAGAAGGGTCATGCTTACATGTACACCAATAATATGCCACGTAGGAACACACGTCCTACTCCACCGGCTCACACATATGATGATTTTTATACACCGCATCCACGGGCACGTGCACACCATGTGAGACACCCTCATGCACGTGTTCCCCCACAGGCATATGTTCACCCACATCATTGTATGAATAATTCTCATAATGCACCATTTCATCATGTTTCTTATGCCTATCCACAACATGCATCACGTAGAAATCAACAACGCATGCATGCACCCAATAGGATTAAGGCTCCCAAAATATTCACTATTTGGAGCCCAAAGGTCACAAGCATGAATGAAAAACAAATTTATATGAATTCGTATTTCATGAATGTCGTGCATAGTGATAATTATGTGGGGAAGTCTAAGTACAATTGGACTTGGCTTCCAAAGGTCTAATTTTTTGGACCCAATGACCTTGGGTACCATGATACGATATTTTCTATCTTTAGGTACTCAAGAGAAAGAAAAGGAGCAACAAATCTAAATTTGGCTCCAAGAATAATTGGATACTCGATAGCGGGTGTTCAAAACACATGACGGGTGACGCTCAATTGCTCTCCGGAGTGGTGCCCATTGCAAATGGAAACCACGTCGTCTTTGGAGGCAACGAGAGCGAAACCATCATGTTGAATATTGGACTCCCCGGATTTGGTTTTGATGATGAGCAAACATAAATAATCCATGAACTAACAATTTGTGAGCGCAGTATTGGAGATCGTCGCCAAAATCACGAGAACATTCAAAGCGACATCTCAAGACTTCCCAAAGCTCGTATTCATGCCTAAAGCTTCGTTGAAGCTCTTGTGCCGTTTTGGAAGTTATGAAGAATCAATCGAAGCTCTCGAAGACCGTTTATTAAGGTTTTATTTATAGTCTTTTTAGCTTCGATATATAGAATGTTAAGCCTTGAGTATATCTTACCATTCTAACTTCATAACGCTCATATCGTAGCTCTAGGATCTTAGTACAAGTTCATTCTAACTTCCTCGAAGCGTCGCGCTTCGATTCGGACTTGTTTGTGCATGTTAGTTGGTACAAGAAGAAGTACTGACCGACTAGATGGTGATCTAGTCGGTCAGCAACTCTTCTTGGACCAACTAGTTTGATTCCTTAATTTCTTGGACTTTACTGTTTACAGTTAGTCGGTCTACGTTGACTCACCGACCGACTAGTTTGTGAACTAGTCGGTCAGTGATGCTTCTTTGACCGACTAGTTGTGACTTACTGTTCATGCTAAATTTCTCCTAAGCTACTGTTTATCGTTAGTCGGTCTAAGAACGTTTGGTGACCGACTAGTTGACAATCTAGTCGGTCAACTTTTGTTCTTGGACCGACTAAGTCAATTTGTATTCAGACTATTTCATTATGCCTCTTAGTCGGTCTACGTTCACTGACTGACCGACTAGTTGTGAAACTAGTCGGTCAGAAAGTCTTCTTGGACCGACTAGATTTCTAGGTCTGAAATTCTATCTCTTCTCAGTTCCTCTCTTAGTCGGTCCATGTTGTTTGACTGACCGACTAGTTGATGAACTAGTCGGTCAGTGATTGTTCTTTGACCGACTAATTCTCCCAGATTTCTATCCGTTGAAGAATGACCTAACTTGTTTTTTATGGGACCCTATAAATACGAACCTAGGTCATTTCTATCTAGGTAAGAGCTTCCATTCAGAGATTCATTGAGATCAAAAGAGATAGCCCTTCTCACTCAAATCAAAAGCTCTCTTCCTCACAAGAAACCCATTCTCTCACTATTCTAGATCTAGAATCCATATTGAGAGAAGCTTGTTCTTGGTGAGCTCTTCAAGCTATTGCTTGATCCAAGTCTCCAAATCCTTCTTAGGCACCGATTGCTGGTCATTTCCTTGGTGCTAGGTCTTGGTGACTTCATCTTCCTCAAATCCTCCATTTCACCTATTGGGTAAGAAAAACTCAAGGTATAGGATTTTGTGGTAAGTTTGCTTATTTCAATATAAACTCTTTTATAGTGCTTGTTGATTCTCTCAGTTGTGAGAGAAGATTGTGATCCCGGGTTGTGGGATTCACTATTGCCGTTGTTGTATGATTTGATCTTGTGAAGGTTTTTCACAAGATATTCATAGTGGAAATCTTGAGTTAGGGTTTCTAACTCAAGTATCCGGAGGGGATCCGGGTAGTTGGGACGTAGGATCACCGGGAACAAGTCGGGGAGACTTGGGTGGATCCGAACCCATTAACATCATTTGTTTGCATTGTTAATTTCGTTGTTGTCATTCAATTTAAGCTTCCGCAAATTGTTTTGGTAGTTGTTTGCACAATAATTTGGAATTATACTCCTTGTTATTTTTAAAGTACTATTCACCCCCCCTCTAGTACTTGTGCAGTAGCTTGTAGGGCATTACACATCATAGGTGTTGGAAAAGTGGGTAATCCTTCTAAACCACTTATATGTGATGTTTACCTTGTTAAAGGATTAAACCACAATCTTATTTCAATAAGCCAACTTTGTGACAAAGGTTACAAAGTTAGCTTTGCGAAAGGAATGTGCCATATTTTGAATAAGAATACTAATGATGTATTATTTTCGGCACACGCCATAAGGATATATATATATCCTAGATCTTCCAATATCGCATGAACAATGTCTCATTGCCAACACAAGTGAACAACACTTATGGCATCGACGTTTTGGTCATGTGAACTTTGGAACACTTTTTAAGCTTTCCAAGTTAAATTCTATTAGAGGCTTCCCTAAGCTAGTATTTCAAAAGAAAAGCTTTTGTGACTCGTGTCAACGAGGCAAGCTTCCAAAATCGTCTTTTAAACCTAAGAAAAGCATTTCATCTAAGCGGCCACTAGAGCTATTACATCTAGATTTATTTGGGCCAACTAGAGTTGCTTCATTAGGAAATGCACGATACGGACTTGTCATCGTTGATGACTTTTCTAGGTTTACTTGGGTATTTTCATTGTGTAATAAAAATGATGCTTTTGAAAACTTCACAATTTTTGTTAAGAAAGTACAAAATCTCATTGGAACCACCATTGTCACTATTCGTAGTGATCATGGAGGGGAATTTGAGAATGAGTCTTTCTCAACTTTTTGTGATGAAGTTGGTATTACACACACCTTTTCATTCCCTCGCGCAACTCCTCAAAATGGTGTTGTTGAGAGAAAGAATAGGACGCTTGTGGAATGTGCTCGTACTATGCTTGATGATAGCCAACTTGGCCATCAATTTTGGGCGGAAGCGGTACATACCGCTTGCTATGTGTTTAATAGGATACTTTTGAGGCCCGACACTAAACAAACTTGTTATGAATTGTTGTTTGGTAGGTTGCCTCAAGTTAAACATTTTCGTGTTTTCGGTTCAAAATGTTTTATTAAAAACACGTATGGTAGTTTGGACAAATTCGATCCAAGATCCGATGAGGGGATATTTGTTGGATATTCCTCCCGTAGCAAAGCCTACCGGATATACAACAAACGAACCTCAACGATCGAGGAATCTCTTCATGTTTCATTTAATGAAGGTTTTGTCCCTACTAGAATTACTAATGATGATGACTCCATGGATGTCTTATGTGATTCAATTGGTAATTCTAATTCTATTGATTCTATTGATACTAACCCGACTAATGAAGTTTTTGAGAATGTTCCTAGTGATCAGGGAATTCCCAAACGGCTTCATACCGTTCGTGACCATCCTCATGAGCAAGTCATTGGCAATATCCATAATAGTGTCAAGACGAGATCGCAAGTGAACTACTTCGCTCATTGTGCCTTTGCCTCCTCGATTGAGCCAAAGAATATTAATGAAACGTGCGAAGATAGTACTTGGATCTTAGCCATGGAGGAGGAACTCATTCAATTTGAAAGGAATGAAGTTTGGGAGCTTGTTCCATTGCCTTCGAAGAGCCACACTGTCATAAGGACAAAGTGGATCTTCAAGAACAAGACCGACGAAAACCAAGTCGTCGTCCGGAACAAAGCTCGGTTAGTAGCTCAAGGCTATCGGCAAGAGGAAGGTATTGATTTCGAAGAATCCTTTGCTCCGGTAGGTAGATTAGAATCTATTAGATTATTGTTATCTTTTGCATGCCATAAAGATTTTAAACTTTTTCAAATGGATGTTAAAAGTGCGTTTTTAAACGGAGATGTTGTTGAGGAAGTTTATGTTTCTCAACCTCCGGGTTTTATAAATGAAAAATTCCCAAATCATGTTTTCAAACTTAAGAAAGCACTTTATGGTTTGAGACAAGCTCCTCGAGCTTGGTATGATAGTTTAAAGAATTTTCTTTTGGATTTAGGATTTAAAATGGGAGAAGTTGATTCTACATTATTTGTTAAGTATTCGAATAATGATATAATTTTAGTTCAAATTTATGTTGATGATATCATTTTCGGTGCTACTAACTTTGCTCTTTGCGAAGAGTTTTCTAATGTGATGAAGGATCAATTTGAGATGAGCCACATGGGTGAGCTCAAATATTTCTTAGGTCTCCAAATTCGCCAAATGAACGATGCAATCTTCATCCACCAAACGAAGTACACGGTGGAGTTGCTAAAGCGATTTGGAATGGAGAATGCTTCCGGGAAGAAGACTCCAATGAGCACGACTACACATCTTGATAAAGATGCGGGCGGAAAAGATGTAGACATTCTTCTATATCGAGGTATGATAAGTAGTTTACTTTATCTTACCGCAAGTAGGCCCGATATAATGTTTACCGTATGTGTATGTGCCCGGTACAAGAAGAAGTACTGACCGACTAGATGGTGATCTAGTCGGTCAGCAACTCTTCTTGGACCGACTAGTTTGATTCCTTAATTTCTTGGACTTTACTGTTTACAGTTAGTCGGTCTACGTTGACTCACCGACCGACTAGTTTGTGAACTAGTCGGTCAGTGATGCTTCTTTGACCGACTAGTTGTGACTTACTGTTCATGCTAAATTTCTCCTAAGCTACTGTTTATCGTTAGTCGGTCTAAGAACGTTTGGTGACCGACTGGTTGACAATTTAGTCGGTCAACTTTTGTTCTTAGACCGACTAAGTCAATTTGTATTCAGACTATTTCATTATGCCTCTTAGTCGGTCTACGTTCACTGACTGACCGACTAGTTGTGAAACTAGTCGGTCAGAAATTCTTCTTGGACCGACTAGATTTCTAGGTCTGAAATTCTATCTCTTCTCAGTTCCTCTCTTAGTCGGTCCATGCTGTTTGACTGACCGACTAGTTGATGAACTAGTCGGTCAGTGATTGTTCTTTGACCGACTAATTCTCCCAGATTTCTATCCGTTGGAGAATGACCTAACTTGTTTTTTATGGGACCCTATAAATACGAACCTAGGTCATTTCTATCTAGGTAAGAGCTTCCATTCAGAGATTCATTGAGATCAAAAGAGATATCCCTTCTCACTCAAATCAAAAGCTCTCTTCCTCACAAGAAACCCATTCTCTCACTATTCTAGATCTAGAATCCATATTGAGAGAAGCTTGTTCTTGGTGAGCTCTTCAAGCTATTGCTTGATCCAAGTCTCCAAATCCTTCCTAGGCACCGATTGCTGGTCATTTCCTTGGTGCTAGGTCTTGGTGACTTCATCTTCCTCAAATCCTCCATTTCACCTATTGGGTAAGAAAAACTCAAGGTATAGGATTTTGTGGTAAGTTTGCTTATTTCAATATAAACTCTTTTATATTGCTTGTTGATTCTCTCGGTTGTGAGAGAAGGTTGTGATCCCGGGTTGTGGGATTCACTATTGCCGTTGTTGTATGATTTGATCTTGTGAAGGTTTTTCACAAGATATTCATAGTGGAAATCTTGAGTTAGGGTTTCTAACTCAAGTATCCGGAGGGGATCCGGGTGGTTGGGACGTAGGATCACCGGGAACAAGTCGGGGAGACTTGGGTGGATCCGAACCCATTAACATCATTTGTTTGCATTGTTAATTTCGTTGTTGTCATTCAATTTAAGCTTCCGCAAATTGTTTTGGTAGTTGTTTGCACAATAATTTGGAATTATACTCCTTGTTATTTTTAAAGTACTATTCACCCCCCCCTCTAGTACTTGTGCAGTAGCTTGTAGGGCATTACATTTGGTATCGGAGCCAGATACTTAGCTATGTCTGCCAACGACAACAAGACCATGCGTCCACCTTCCAACTATGACACCTTCAGAAACCGAGAAGGAGCATCTTCGGTGATGGAAGGACATTCCTCTACGAGGCCTCCATTCTTCAACGGTACCAACTACGGGTACTGGAAATGCCGGATGGAAACCTTCCTCCGGAGTGCATCCTTATGGAGGACCACTATGAAGGAATACATTGAGCCCGAAGAAGAAGACTTTGAGAAATGGACTACCGCGGAGGTCGCCGCGGAGGTAAGCAATGCCAAGGCAATGAACGCCTTGCAATGCGCATTGGAGCCCGAGGACTTCAATAAGATATGCACATGTAAGAGTGCATATCAAATTTGGAACTCCCTCCTCATACTTCATGAAGGGACGAGTAGGGTAAGAGACTCTAAACTCGTAGTCGTAAACAAAGATTACGAAATGTTTCATATGCAACAGGGCGAGAAGATGAAAGAATATTACGCTCGCTTCGTTGACATAATAAACGAGTTAGAGGCCCTCGGCAAGTCCTACACTCAAAAGGAGAAGTGCTCAAAGCTTATTGAAGGACTTCCCTCTTCTTGGGAAAAACGTACCTTCGCCATCGAGGAAGGTAATGACATGAACAAATATACCGTAGTTCAATTGATGGGTACTTTAATGTCATACGAGGTACGCAAAGATAGCAAGGTGAAGTTACAAGAAAAGATGAAGTCCTATTTGAACCAAGACGCGCCTAAGAAAAAGGCAATTGCATTCAAGGCGGCTTCATCCACCTCTACCGATGATGAGGACTCGGAAGAAGAAATGGACATGGAATCCATTGCTCTCATGGCAAAGAAGTTCAATCGCTTCTTCCGAAAGGGTAACTTCAAACAAAAATCTAAATTTACTTCTACTAACGCCTCTCCACCTTTGTGCTTTAAATGTAATAAGCCAGGACACATCAAAGCGGATTGTCCTCAAAACAAGCAAAAGGAGAAGTGGAAGGCGCCGAAGTTCGACAAGTCAAAGAAGTACAAAAAGGGGTACAAAAAGGGACTTGTCGGAGCAACATTCACCGACTCCGAGGATTCCTCAAGCGGAGAGTCGGACGATGAGAAAGTGGAGCAAGCGCACATGTGCTTCATGGCAAGAGAGGAGCATGATCAAGGATCTTCCTCCTCCGATGATAGCGACGACGAAGGCGATGAGGTAACTATGGATGATCTTAGGGATGCTAACTCTCATTTATGGTCTAAATACACTAAATTAGTAAATAGATATACTAAAGTAAAAGATGACCTAGCTAGCATTCAAACCTCGCCTAAGACTATCATCACCAACAACGACACCGTTGTTGAAGAGTTAAGAAATGAGATTGTAAATCTCAAATATAAACTTGAACATGTTAGCATTGATGATCCGGAAGAACATAGGATAGCGGATTTAACTTCTCAAAACTCGACTTTGAGTATTGAGAACGAGAATCTCAAATCTCGTGTTTATGTGCTCACATCGCAAGTATCTACTTTGGATACTTCTATGCGTTCTCTCAAAGAGAAATATGAGGACACATTAGGCCGAATTAATAAATTCAATAAGGGTAAGGACCATTTGGATAAAATCCTAAGTGACTTACTTCCGGCCAATTACCACATTAGTTTGGGGTATACGATGGGATGTCCATCCAAAGCGGCCACTACTTTTGTTAGGCCAACTTCCGGTGACTCTACGAGTGGTAGCAAACACTCTATTGGTAGTTTATCTACCAATGGTGCTTCCACCTCGTCCACACCCTCTTTTGGAAAGAAACCCACTTTGGGTGGACCTCCAAAGAAGGGGCATGCTTATATGTACACAAATACCATGCCACGTAGGAACACACGTCCTACTCCACCGTCTCACACATATGATGATTTCTATGCTACACGTTCACGGGCACGTGCACACCATGTGAGACACCCTCACGCATGTGTTCTCACACATGCATATGTTCACCCACCTCATCATATGAATAATTCTCGTCGTGCACCATTCCATCATGTTCCTTATGCCTATCCACAACATGCATCACGTAGAAACCAACAACGCATGCATGTACCCAATAGGATGATGGCTCCCAAAATCTTCACTATTTGGAGCCCAAAGGACACAAGCATGGATGAAAAACAAGTGTATATGAATGCTTATTTTTCGGATGTTGTGCATAGTAGAAATTATGTGGGGAAGTCAAAGTCCAATTGGACTTGGCTTCCAAAGGTCTAACTTTTGAGGACCCAATGACCTTGGGTACCATGATATGAAAGTTTCTATCTTTAGGTACTCAAGGAAAAGAAAAAGAAGAGGAGCAACAAATTTAAATTTAGCTCCAAAGGGAATTGGATACTCGATAGCGGGTGTTCAAAACACATGACGGGTGACGCTCAATTGCTCTCCGGAGTGGTTCCCATTGCAAATGGAAATCGCGTCGTATTTGGAGGCAATGAGAGCGGAACAATCGTCGGTGTTGGTAAAGTGGGTAACCCTTCTAAACCCTTAATTAGTGATGTCTATCTAGTTAATGGTTTAAATCATAATCTTATTTCAATAAGCCAACTTTGTGACAAAGGTTACAAAGTTAGCTTTGCGAAAGGATTGTGTCATATTTCAAATGATAATAATAAATTACTATTTTCCGGCACATGCCATAAAGATATTTATATTTTGGATCTTCCTAAGACATATGAACAATGTTTCGTTGCTAACACAAGTGAACAACACTTATGACATCGACGCTTTGGACATGTGAACTTTGGAACACTTTATAAACTTTCGAAATTAAATTCCATTAAAGGTTTTCCGAAGCTCGTTTTTGAAAAGAAAAGTTTTTGTGATTCTTGTCAACGTGGCAAGCTTCCTAAATCTTCATTTAAACCTAAGAAAAGCATTTCTACGAAACGGCCACTAGAGCTATTACATCTAGATTTATTTGGGCCAACTAGAGTTGCTTCCTTAGGAAATGCAAGATATGGACTAGTCATCGTTGATGATTATTCAAGATTTACATGGGTATTTTTCTTATGTAATAAAAATGAAGCTTTTGAAAACTTCATAATATTTGTGAAGAAAGTACAAAATCTCATCGGAACCACCATAGTCACTATTCGTAGTGATCATGGGGGTGAATTTGAGAATGAGTCTTTCTCAAATTTTTGTGATGATCTTGGAATTACTCACACGTTTTCTTTCCCTCGCGCACCTCCTCAAAATGGTGTTGTTGAGAGGAAGAATAGAACGCTTGTGGAGTGTGCTCGCACTATGCTCGAAGATAGTCAACTTGGTTATCAATTTTGGGCGGAAGCGGTACACACCGCTTGTTATGTGTTTAATAGAATACTTTTGAGGCCCGGCACCAAACAAACTTGCTATGAATTGTTGTTTGGTAGATTGCCTCAAGTTAAACATTTTCGTGTCTTCGGCGCAAAATGTTTTATTAAAAACACATATGATAATTTGGACAAGTTTGATCCGAGATCGGATGAGGGGATATTTGTTGGGTATTCCTCACGTAGCAAAGCCTACCGGATATACAACAAAAGATCCTCTACGATCGAGGAATCACTTCATGTCTCTTTTAATGAGAATTTTACTACTTCTAGAATTTCAAATGATAATGATTCTATGGATGTTTTATGTGATTCGTTTGAAAATTCTAAGTCTATTGATTCAATTGATTCTATTGATACTAACCCGACTAATGAAGTTGTTGAGAATGTGCCTAGTGATCAAGGTATTCCCAAGCGGCTTCATACCGTTCGCGACCATCCCCATGAGCAAGTCATTGGCAATATTCATGATAGTGTCAAGACGAGATCTCAAGTCCACAACTTCGCCAATTGTGCCTTTGCCTCATCGATAGAGCCAAAGAATATAGTTGAAGCTTGCGAAGATAGTGCTTGGATCCTTGCCATGGAGGAGGAACTCATTCAATTCGAGAGGAATGAGGTATGGGAGCTTGTTCCTTTGCCATCAAAGAACCACACCGTCATAGGGACAAAGTGGATCTTCAAGAACAAAACCGACGAAAATCAAGTCATCGTCCGGAACAAAGCTCGGTTAGTTGCTCAAGGCTATCACCAAGAGGAAGGTATCGATTTCGAAGAATCCTTCGCTCCGGTTGCTAGATTAGAATCAATTAGACTTTTATTGTCTTATGCATGCCATAAAAATTTTAAGTTATTTCAAATGGATGTTAAAAGTGCATTTTTAAATGGAGATGTTGTTGAGGAAGTTTACGTTTCTCAACCTCCGGGCTTCATAAATGAAAATTTTCCAAATCATGTTTTTAAACTAAAGAAAGCTCTTTATGGTTTGAGACAAGCTCCTCGAGCTTGGTATGACCGCCTAAAGAATTTTCTTTTGGATTTGAATTTTAAAATGAGCGAAGCCGATTCTACACTTTTTGTTAAGCATGCGAATAATGATATTTTATTAGTTCAAATTTATGTTGATGATATCATTTTCGGTGCTACTAACTTCACTCTTTGCGAAGAGTTTTCTAATGTTATGAAGGAACAATTTGAGATGAGCCACATGGGCGAACTCAAATATTTCTTAGGTCTCCAAATTCGCCAATTGAACGATGCAATCTTCATCCACCAAACGAAGTATACGGTGGAGTTGCTTAAGCGATTTTGAATGGAGAGTGCTTCCGGGAAAAAGACTCCAATGAGCACGACTACGCATCTTGACAAGGATACGGGCGGTAAGGATGTAGACATTCGTCTATATCGAGGTATGATAGGTAGTTTACTTTATCTTACCGCAAGTAGGCCCGATATTATGTTTGCCGTATGCATATGTGCTCGTTATCAGTCTCAACCTAAGGAGTCTCACTTAGTAGCGGTAAAACGTATTTTCCGTTATCTAAGTTATACACTTGATTTTGGATTACTTTATCCAAAATCTAGCACGTATGAGTTAGTCTTATACAGTGATGCCGATTATGCGGGATGCAAATCCGACAGGAAAAGTACTAGTGGCACTTGCCATTTTCTAGGAAATTCTCTTGTCTCTTGGTTTTCCAAGAAGCAAAATTCCGTATCACTTTCAACCACCGAGGCGGAATATATTGCCGCCGGTGCCGCTTGTGCCCAGGTTCTTTGGATGAGACACACACTGAAGGATTTTGGTATTCACTGTGATACTAGCCCTATCATGGTGGATAACCAAAGTGCTATTTGTCTTTCGAAGAATCCGGTGCACCATTCCCGATCAAAACACATAGATGTCCGACACCACTTTTTAGATGATCATGTTGCTAAAAAGGACATCATTTTAGTGTACGTTGAAACCCAAAAGCAAATCGCCGATATTTTCACGAAACCCCTAAAGGAGGACTCCTTTGTGCGGTTGCGTCGAGAATTGGGGATTATGGGTGAATCCGAGATATAGGATTCATGTTTCATTCAATTATCTTGCATGCTATTATATTTCGCGATATTTCGTTCATGCTAGATTCATTGAATTTTTGGGAATTTTATGTGATATATTTGAATTTGTGCTCGAATTCGTATTTCAATGTCGTATTTAAGATTTCGACGTTTTATGTGGTAATTTAGATGACTAATGATAGTGTTAAGATGTTTCATCCAAGTGGTTTGTGAAGAGAAATCAATTATCAATTTTTGGACTCTTCTAGTCGGTTTAAGTTCATTAGTCAACCGACTAGATGCTCATCTAGTCGGTCAGCTAGTGAACTCAGACCGACTAGATCAAGCATTTATCTAACTCTTATCATTTTCTTTCTTTAGTCGGTCACAGTACACTTACCGACCGACTAGATTGAAAACTAGTCGGTCAGTGAGTATACTGCGACCGACTAAATCTAGCCCTAAAAATTCCTGTTTGCCTCTGTTTCGACTTAGTCGGTTCAAGCTCATTGACCGACTGACTAGATCGTAATCTAGTCGGTCAGTGCTTGAACTGTGACCGACTAAGTGGGTTAGGGCAAATGTGTCTTTTCGATTTCTCGACCGACTTAACTCGATTTTATCCGACTTCCTCTTCACTTAGTCGGTTGTTTTCAAAACTCCAGCCCGCAAAAACCCTCTCCCCTCTCGAGACCTTTCGACTTCCGGCCATCTCTCCGGCCATCCCCGCCGTCCGCCGCCGTCGACTCCTCCTCCTAGGTATATCTCCCCTCACCTAGGTCTCGATTCATACTCTAGGGTTTGATTTAGATCTTATCTAGTTGCTAGGGTTTCGAATTTAATCTAGGGCTTGTGTATTTCGGATTTTCTTTTCTAGGGCTGTGTGCTTAGGATTCTTCAACCATCTTCGGTTGCTTGTACTCGTCGTGCCACGATCATGGCAAAGACGAGGATCCCTATCGCCTCTTCTGGGGCTTCCCCAATGAGCGTAGAGCCTTCAGACCCTAGGAATCCACCTAAGCCCAAGCGTCGTGCTAAATCTACTCAAGCTTCCGCAAATTGATTTGGTAGTTGTTTGCACAATAATTTGGAATTATACTCTTTGTTATTTTTAAAGTACTATTCACCCCCTCTCTAGTACTTGTGCAGTAGCTTGTAGGGCATTACAAGCAGAGGACTCAAGCTTCTCCGTCTTCGCCTCCTCTGAAGAAGCAGAGGACGGCGACTGTCAAACCCCGAAAATCTAAATCCAAAAAGGCCATACTCCACTCACCCTCGACTCCTCCTGATTCCGATACTGAGTTTGTGCCTGAGGATGAGCCTAGCCATATGGAACCCACTCCTCCACGTCGTCCTAGGACTCGCCAGCCAAAGGGAAAGGGCCCAATGCCAGCGGGTGGTGTTGACATATCGTTGTGTCGCGACGACCCTATGTGTCTCGCGGCCTACAACCGTATTGAACACTGCCCGATGCTATTGGAGCACTACGTTCAGTTTTCAGATTTCCTTGGCTTAGCTGACCTCCTCTCCTATAGTGGCCTCCTTGATTATCTCCACTATGATCTTAAGGCCAATCCTAAACCATATCCTCGCCTAGTGAAATTGTTCTATGCCAATCGTGTTCGGGGCCAGTACGATGCTAGTCACTCCATCGAGACTACTGTCTTGGGAACTCCTATAGTTCTCACGGCAGAAATCTTGGGGGAGATTCTTGGCTGCTCGTCGTCTGGTCTCCTTCCTTCTGACATTTCCGTCGATGATATATCTTCCTTGGATCAGTCTGTTCTTTCTGAGACATCTTCCATGTGATCCCTCCTGCCTTTATTGGAGTTCCTTCGAAGTCGTTCAAGCCTAATGCATGGGTATTGAATCTCATTCTGAAGTCGTGCTTGCTTCCCAAGTACGGCTCATCTTCACTTCCATCCCAGCCATTTTTGAAGCTCATTTACGCTCTTTTCTTGGGTTGCGAGATTAATTGGGCTCGCGTTATACTCGATAAGATGGACTCTTTCGAGTGTATACGCAAGACCAATAAATCTGCGCATATTCCATATCCGTGTCTGCTGACCCTTGTCTTTCGTCATTTCCGAGTCCCTCTCCCTCCTGACGATGAGCGTCCCTTGGGTACTCCTCTAAATGTGACGACCGTTAAGAAATCTCTAGCGGCGCTTCGTCACGTGCAGAGGTCGACCGCATCTGCTTCTCAGTCTACTCCATCAGCTGCTGCAGCCTCCACTCCTCCTGCTACATTAGATGATGTCGTACGCCTTCTTCGTCGACACGAGTCGCGTTTGGCTCGTACCGAGGAGGTCGTCTGCCGTATGGCTCAGATGATGGGGATTGATCTTCCTCCTTCAGTTTCTGAGGCCGAGGAGATGGACGATGAGGAGATTGACGAGCTTGTCACTTCCTTAGCCCGTGGCGATGAGGCCACTGCTGCTGTTGCTGCTACCACTTCTGCTCCTGGAGTTGGCACCTCTTCCGGTGTTCCAGAGCCTTCTGCTGCAGTAGTCCAGACTTCTGAGGCTACTGCTGTTCCTATTGACGAGCCTGCTCCTATCTCACCTCCTGCTGTTGAGACCCCTGCTGTTGAGACCCCTGCTATTGAGCCCGTTGTTTCCACACCTGCCCCGACGATCCCGTCTGTTGAGACGCCTCTTCTCCCTTCAGAGCCTGAGTCCACTCCGTCGACTGGACCCACGGAGACTGCAGATCCAGCCACTTCCTTGTGATCGTCTGTTCTGAGGACTCTCCACTTCTCTTTGGATGATATATCTTTTTGAGAGTATTTTGGGTTAGGATGGAGATTGAGGGTTGTTTTTGATGTATTTTTGAGTTTTCTGGATGTCGATGTTGGGTATTTTGATGTACTTTGGATGTTGATGATGATGTTATATTTTGATGTGGATGATGATGTTGTATTTTTTTGATGTTGATATAGATGATGTCTCATACTTGATATGATGTACTTCTTGTATTCGATATCATTTTGGATGTACTCATGATGTTTCTATCTATATATACATCGATGTTCATGTTGTGATATTTTCTTCGCCGTGCACATTAATTCTCATTCAATGTCCATGCTATGTTAAATCGTCCCTCGAAGATTGAAAAACTTGGTTAAATAGATTGAAATTCTATAATTGTATAGAATTGTTTTCCATGCACAAATTTAACCAAGAATATTGAATATTGGAGAGTATGTTTCATTATTCAATAAATGAAAAAAAAAATTACCAAATATTTTTGATGATTTTGATTATCGCTTTTTGATAATGGACAATTTGGCACACCTTGATTTGATTTCATCATTTTTACCTTGGTGTCAAATAGGTCCATCGTCATTATCTACGACTCCCGATGTTGGATTTTCCATTTCCTAGTTGTTGTCGTTGTATGCCCCCCATTTTTGGGATAATGCCAAAGGGGGAGAGATAATGATAATAAATAGCGCAAATGAAAATTTAACTCAATTTCCAAGAATCTAGTTTGATATCTTAGATTCAGGGGGAGTTAAGATACATATAAGGATTTTCAAAATCCGATATTTCGAAAATCGATTCTCTTTATTTATCTTACTCATCTGATTGATGCAATTCATATATATTCATTTTGGAATTAACGTGTCATCAATGTAGGGGGAGTAAGTATTTTACATTTGAATCATTATTTTTTATTATTATTTATGTTGTTTTGTCATCACCAAAAAGGGGGAGAATGTTGAATATTGGACTCCCCGGATTTGGTTTTGATGATGAGCAAACATAAATAATCCATGAACTAACAATTTGTGAGCGCAGTATTGGAGATCGTCGCCAAAATCACGAGAACATTCAAAGCGACATCTCAAGACTTCCCAAAGCTCGTATTCATGCCTAAAAGCTTTTGCGCCG
Source organism: Scilla litardierei (assembly GCA_030789695.1). Lineage (NCBI taxonomy): Eukaryota > Viridiplantae > Streptophyta > Magnoliopsida > Asparagales > Asparagaceae > Scilla > Scilla litardierei. The sequence continues at coordinate 135,888,158 of CM061138.1, read as the reverse complement.
TTTTGGAAGTTATGAAGAATCAATCGAAGCTCTCGAAGACCGTTTATTAAGGTTTTATTTATAGTCTTTTTAGCTTCGATATATAGAATGTTAAGCCTTGAGTATATCTTACCATTCTAACTTCATAACGCTCATATCGTAGCTCTAGGATCTTAGTACAAGTTCATTCTAACTTCCTCGAAGCGTCGCGCTTCGATTCGGACTTGTTTGTGCATGTTAGTTGGTACAAGAAGAAGTACTGACCGACTAGATGGTGATCTAGTCGGCCAGCAACTCTTCTTGGACCGACTAGTTTGATTCCTTAATTTCTTGGACTTTACTGTTTACAGTTAGTCGGTCTACGTTGACTCACCGACCGACTAGTTTGTGAACTAGTCGGTCAGTGATGCTTCTTTGACTGACTAGTTGTGACTTACTGTTCATGCTAAATTTCTCCTAAGCTACTGTTTATCGTTAGTCGGTCTAAGAACGTTTGGTGACCGACTAGTTGACAATCTAGTCGGTCAACTTTTGTTCTTGGACCGACTAAGTCAATTTGTATTCAGACTATTTCATTATGCCTCTTAGTCGGTCTACGTTCACTGACTGACCGACTAGTTGTGAAACTAGTCGGTCAGAAAGTCTTCTTGGACCGACTAGATTTCTAGGTCTGAAATTCTATCTCTTCTCAGTTCCTCTCTTAGTCGGTCCATGCTGTTTGACTGACCGACTAGTTGATGAACTAGTCGGTCAGTGATTGTTCTTTGACCGACTAATTCTCCCAGATTTCTATCCGTTGGAGAATGACCTAACTTGTTTTTTATGGGACCCTATAAATACGAACCTAGGTCATTTCTATCTAGGTAAGAGCTTCCATTCAGAGATTCATTGAGATCAAAAGAGATAGCCATTCTCACTCAAATCAAAAGCTCTCTTCCTCACAAGAAACCCATTCTCTCACTATTCTAGATCTAGAATCCATATTGAGAGAAGCTTGTTCTTGGTGAGCTCTTCAAGCTATTGCTTGATCCAAGTCTCCAAATCCTTCCTAGGCACCGATTGCTGGTCATTTCCTTGGTGCTAGGTCTTGGTGACTTCATCTTCCTCAAATCCTCCATTTCACCTATTGGGTAAGAAAAACTCAAGGTATAGGATTTTGTGGTAAGTTTGCTTATTTCAATATAAACTCTTTTATATTGCTTGTTGATTCTCTCGGTTGTGAGAGAAGGTTGTGATCCCGGGTTGTGGGATTCACTATTGCCGTTGTTGTATGATTTGATCTTGTGAAGGTTTTTCACAAGATATTCATAGTGGAAATCTTGAGTTAGGGTTTCTAACTCAAGTATCCGGAGGGGATCCGGGTGGTTGGGACGTAGGATCACCGGGAACAAGTCGGGGAGACTTGGGTGGATCCGAACCCATTAACATCGTTTGTTTGCATTGTTAATTTCGTTGTTGTCATTCAATTTAAGCTTCCGTAAATTGTTTTGGTAGTTGTTTGCACAATAATTTGGAATTATACTCCTTGTTATTTTTAAAGTACTATTCACCCCCCCCCTCTAGTACTTGTGCAGTAGCTTGTAGGGCATTACACATCATAGGTGTTGGAAAAGTGGGTAATCCTTCTAAACCACTTATATGTGATGTTTACCTTGTTAAAGGATTAAACCACAATCTTATTTCAATAAGCCAACTTTGTGACAAAGGTTACAAAGTTAGCTTTGCGAAAGGAATGTGCCATATTTTGAATAAGAATACTAATGATGTATTATTTTCGGCACACGCCATAAGGATATATATATATCCTAGATCTTCCAATATCGCATGAACAATGTCTCATTGCCAACACAAGTGAACAACACTTATGGCATCGACGTTTTGGTCATGTGAACTTTGGAACACTTTTTAAGCTTTCCAAGTTAAATTCTATTAGAGGCTTCCCTAAGCTAGTATTTCAAAAGAAAAGCTTTTGTGACTCGTGTCAACGAGGCAAGCTTCCAAAATCGTCTTTTAAACCTAAGAAAAGCATTTCATCTAAGCGGCCACTAGAGCTATTACATCTAGATTTATTTGGGCCAACTAGAGTTGCTTCATTAGGAAATGCACGATACGGACTTGTCATCGTTGATGACTTTTCTAGGTTTACTTGGGTATTTTCATTGTGTAATAAAAATGATGCTTTTGAAAACTTCACAATTTTTGTTAAGAAAGTACAAAATCTCATTGGAACCACCATTGTCACTATTCGTAGTGATCATGGAGGGGAATTTGAGAATGAGTCTTTCTCAACTTTTTGTGATGAAGTTGGTATTACACACACCTTTTCATTCCCTCGCGCAACTCCTCAAAATGGTGTTGTTGAGAGAAAGAATAGGACGCTTGTGGAATGTGCTCGTACTATGCTTGATGATAGCCAACTTGGCCATCAATTTTGGGCGGAAGCGGTACATACCGCTTGCTATGTGTTTAATAGGATACTTTTGAGGCCCGACACTAAACAAACTTGTTATGAATTGTTGTTTGGTAGGTTGCCTCAAGTTAAACATTTTCGTGTTTTCGGTTCAAAATGTTTTATTAAAAACACGTATGGTAGTTTGGACAAATTCGATCCAAGATCCGATGAGGGGATATTTGTTGGATATTCCTCCCGTAGCAAAGCCTACCGGATATACAACAAACGAACCTCAACGATCGAGGAATCTCTTCAACTTTCATTTAATGAAGGTTTTGTCCCTACTAGAATTACTAATGATGATGACTCCATGGATGTCTTATGTGATTCAATTGGTAATTCTAATTCTATTGATTCTATTGATACTAACCCGACTAATGAAGTTTTTGAGAATGTTCCTAGTGATCAGGGAATTCCCAAACGGCTTCATACCGTTCGTGACCATCCTCATGAGCAAGTCATTGGCAATATCCATAATAGTGTCAAGACGAGATCGCAAGTGAACTACTTCGCTCATTGTGCCTTTGCCTCCTCGATTGAGCCAAAGAATATTAATGAAACGTGCGAAGATAGTACTTGGATCTTAGCCATGGAGGAGGAACTCATTCAATTCGAAAGGAATGAAGTTTGGGAGCTTGTTCCATTGCCTTCGAAGAGCCACACTGTCATAAGGACAAAGTGGATCTTCAAGAACAAGACCGACGAAAACCAAGTCGTCGTCCGGAACAAAGCTCGGTTAGTAGCTCAAGGCTATCGGCAAGAGGAAGGTATTGATTTCGAAGAATCCTTTGCTCCGGTAGGTAGATTAGAATCTATTAGATTATTGTTATCTTTTGCATGCCATAAAGATTTTAAACTTTTTCAAATGGATGTTAAAAGTGCGTTTTTAAACGGAGATGTTGTTGAGGAAGTTTATGTTTCTCAACCTCCGGGTTTTATAAATGAAAAATTCCCAAATCATGTTTTCAAACTTAAGAAAGCACTTTATGGTTTGAGACAAGCTCCTCGAGCTTGGTATGATCGTTTAAAGAATTTTCTTTTGGATTTAGGATTTAAAATGGGAGAAGTTGATTCTACATTATTTGTTAAGTATTCGAATTGTTACGCCGATTTGCCCGAGGCCCGAAAGACACGAGCCCAGAGACCCGACCGCCGGTCAAAAGCCCATCTGTGCACTCAGGCCCACTCGATAAGGCCCTAGGGGGGACCCCCCAAATGTCGATCCGACCCGGCCCCGGTAAGACACCGGTCACTCGCCCACTCCTGCGATAACCGCCCCCTCGATCCCGCTACCACTTAATGGCAGTTATAGGGAGGTGCTGGCATGGCGCAGGGAGCGGCGACGGGGGGGGGGGGGGGGGGGGGGGGGGGGCGGATTAAGGGGGCACGATTGAGGGCGGACGAGCGACGTGGGTCGGGGACAATCACGGCGGAGGTCTATAAAGGGGCTAGGAGGACGACAGGAGAAGTCACCGCCTCTCAGGTATCTAGAACCTAAGGTACTCCATCAACGACCTAGTTCCCCCATTTCATCTCCTTCCTCCCCCGCTCGCGTCGTGAGACGCCGTTCCGATCTCCTCACGAGTCGAACCGTCTCCGCCGGGCCTCCTCTTTCAGATCTCTGTCTGACTTAGGCATCGGAGGGGATTTGGCCGGAACCAAGGTCCGGTCCCCTGACGAGCGTTCTCGTCTACGCAGGAGGGCATCCGATCCACGGGCCGAGGCTTCCCCTCCGCCCCTCGCCGACCACGCAACCAGCTGGACGACTGAGGCTTCCCCTGGTCGTCCGACCGCCGAGGCCGAGTGCAACCGACCGAGGCCGAGCGTCTCGACCCGGGCCGAGGCTACCCCTCGCCCTACCGACGGCCGAGGACCCCGATTCAATCCAGTCAACGTGCTCCACGTCGCCTGCTGGACCGACTCAATCCTCAACTGCACCAACTCGACTCGCCCGAGGGACCCAAACGGGCCCCTTGACCATGTTGACCGGGTTATCCACGGTCAACGCTTTGTAGTGAGAACACACTCTGAAACATCTGGCGCCGTCTGTGGAAAACGAAAACCGTCCCACGAAGAAGCAAACCACACCAACAATGGCACGAGCCAGCAATGGAAGGAAGCGCATGCCCCCCATCCCAGAGGAGGGGAATGGCGCATCCAACGGCAACCCCGAAGACACGACCATCGACGATCACCCCGCCCCCTCAACTGAAGAGACCGGCGGCTCAGAACTGGCCACACAGGGACAGCTCCGTGCCCTGGCTCAGGAGACCAACGCGAGCCTCCAGACGTTGGTCGCGACGGTACATCAGCTCGTCGGCCCTGCACCATCCAACGGAGGCACGTTGGGCGATGGCCATCGATGGGCGGGGGGGTCCCCCGCTCTTGCGATCCGCCGTGGTCGACGACCACGGGACCAAAAAACCGAACGCAGATCGTCGGTTTACGCTCTCTGACTCCCGTCAGGCGAGATCACGCGCCTCCTCCCCTTATCGTGAAAGGAGCCGAAGAGAAACCGAAGGGACGGAGGGCGAATCGATGACTGCATCATCTCGTCGGTCACGGTCGTCCCGCCGCAGGAGAAGCGAACGACACCACTCGAGAGACCGATCACGGCGGAGCAAGAGCTCCCGCCGGAGGAGCCGGGAGCGTCGGGTCAGCCCGACCCCCAGCGTGGCGAAGGCCGCGGAGCCAGCCCCGTCGGAGCCTGTGCACTCTCCACCACCGAACGAGCCAGAGGCAGGCGACTGTCGAATCCCCGGAGGCATCCACGGAGATCGGTGCCCCCTATCACGAAGAATAACCGACACACGGGTCCCCTCTCGATTCAGGATCCCGGCGCTGGGGAAGTACGACGGGATAGGGGACCCGGGGCACCACGTAATGGACTACGAGGGGGACATGTCCTTCCAAGGAGCTGACGATGACCTGCTCTACCGAGGCTTCTATTCTACTCTCAGGGGGAGCGGCGAGGACCTGGTACCGCAGCCTGCCCAGCCGCTCCATCGACAGCTTTGATGAACTCACCCAGTTGTTCTGCAAGCAGTTCATGGCAGGGAGGCAGATCAAGCCTGATGCTGAACATCTGTTCAACATAGTGCAAGGCCCGGCCGAGCCGCTCCGGCAGTTCATGCGCCGCTTAAATGCGGAGAGGCTGAACATGAACAGCCCTCCCGACCTGGTGGTCCAAACAGCCCTTAAGAAAGGGCTTCGCCACAGATGCCTCAAGAAGTCCCTGCACAATGATCCCCCGAAGGACCTCCCCGGGATCATGGCAAGGGTCGAGCGCTTCATGTTGACCGAGGAGGCCTTGGCCGTGGATGCAGGAAAAGCCACTCGAGGGTCTAAGCGCGGCGACAACGGACGAGGCAGCCCCGAAGGATATCGGACCGAGAAGAGGCCGAGAAACAGGCAGCACGGAGAAGATACGAGAGACGCCACCCCAGACGCCGTCCTCGCCCAAGTACAGAAGGAAGAACGCACCGATCGCCCCCCACCGAGGGCGAAAAGAGGTGTGAAGAAGGAGAAATACTGCAAGTACCACAAGGACGACGGCCACGACACTGAGGACTGCTGGCATTTGAAGAAGGACATTGAGAAGCCGATGAGTCGGGGGCACGCCAGGAGCTTAGCCGATGAGCCGGCCCATGGGGAAGGGACCTCCATGCAGCTGGACAAGGGGAAGAAGATCAACACCGTCCAAGGACCCCTCCGCATCGTAGAGTGAGCGGGCGAGCTCTCTCCCCCAGTCGTAGCCTGGTCCGAGGGGATTATCTAGGTTTACATCCCTCTGTCTAGCCTTATTCCCTATTTCCTTTCCTCCAAATGTACCAGTCCGACTGGACTCTTAAGAGTACAATTGCATTCCCTTTTTGTCTTTTCTTAAATCCTCGACGGAATTGACATTTCACCAATAGTGCAAAAGAATGAAGACCGCCGCCTCACTGGAGGAGGAAGGAGGGCACTGCCCTCGCCGACCGGCTCCTGCGCTCGGGAGCCTGGGGGCAATTCTCCCAGCTGGCGCGGACGCCGACCGGTCCTAAGCCGAGGAGCTTTACCCTCGCCGACCGAATCCTGCGCCCATAAGTCTGGGGGCAGTTCCCCCAGCAAGCACGGACGCCGACCGGTCCTAAGCCGAGGAGCTTTGCCCTCGCCGACCGACTCATGCGCTCATAAGTCTGGGGGCAGTTCCCCCAGCAGGCACAGACGCCGACCGGTCCTAAGCCGAGGAGCTTTGCCCTCGCTGACCGACTCCTGCGCTCATAAGTCTGGGGGCGATTCCCCCAGCCAGCGCAGACGCCGACCGGTCCTAAGTCGAGGGACTTTGCCCTCGTCGACCGACTCCTGCGCTCATAAGTCTGGGGGTAGTTCCCCCAGCAGGCACAGACGCCGACCGGTCCTAAGCCGAGGAGCTTTGCCCTCACCGACCGACTCCTGCGCTCATAAGTCTGGGGGCGATTCCCCCAGCTAGCGCAGACGCCGACCGGTCCTAAGTCAAGGGACTTTGCCCTCGCCGACCGACTCCTGCGCTCATAAGTCTGAGGGCAGTTCCCCCAGCAGGCACGGACGTCGACCGGTCCTAAGCCGAGGAGTTTTGCCCTCGCCGACCGACTCCTGCGCCCATAAGTTTGGGGGCAATTCCCCCAGCCAACGCGAACGTCATCCAGTCCTAGGCCAAGAACAAGGCAGCAACGCAAAATACACGAGAAATCCGAGTAAGTCAATTTCATTTATAACAATTAACCAGGGTACAAAAATGTGTCTTATTTACAGGGAATCGAGGCGAAGAAAACTCTCTACAAATAATCCACTCACGACGAATGACAAAGTTCGTCACCTACAGAAGCTAGGTCGACACCGACAGAGCAAAATTGGTTGACAAAAGACCCAAAGTAGTTAGCCCAAACTAGCAGCCATGCAACCAGCAATTATTGGCCCCGGAGCCGGTAGCGAAGCCGAAGGAGATAGAGGGGCCAGGGATCCATTTCAAGTGGACTGGCCCAAAGCGAAGCGGATGCTAAAAAATTTGAGGATAAGGCCGAGAGGGACGGCTTAGGGAGCCCGAGCTCGGGAGGACACATCCTCGGGCACTTCGCCCTGCTCGGAGCGAGGGGGATCGACCGGCGGAGGGGCTTGCCGAACACGCTCCGCACATTTCCGGAAGGAAGACTGGACGACTTCGACGATCCGGGGGGGCGATGAGGTCTTCATACGCACCGAAGGCCTCCCTGAGAACCTCGAAGATCCTCTTCCCCAGGGTCTCGATGACGCCCCTCTCCACCTCCTCTGCAAGCCGCGTCACCTGGCGCCGGTCCGACAGTTCCCTCTGAAGCTCCTCCCTCTCCAGGCAGAACGACTCCGCCGCTTCCTCAGCCAACTGACGGACGTCCTCCAGCTTTCCCTGGAGGTCACCCACTCATCCCTCCAACTCGGCCACACAGAGCTTGAGACGCCGAGACTCCATCTGGGCCTCCGTCATAGCCACCTCCACCGCCCCGGCCCGCTCCTGGGCCCTCATGGAGGACTCCTCCAGCTCCCTCAAGCGGACGGCTCGACACTGCAACTCCACAGCGAGCGCTGAACCCTGGAAAGACGAGACATGGGCTAAGAAGAGGATCAAAGGAAGGAGAGGATAGCAAGATAACCGAACCTGTTGAAGGATCCAGACCAAGGAATCCGACATCTTGTCGGCAGGGATCTTCTTGAGGAGGCTGCGGTCCCGGGGAGGAACGGAGACCTCGGCAACCTGCTGGGCCAAGGCTCGGTCGACAAACATCGAGCTCCCAGGGACGACAAGGGAAGCCATGTTGCTCGCCAACAAGGTCCCGATCCCCGGTGATACGGGCGAGGACGCTGCGAGGGGGGGTAGTCGACAAGGCTACCGAAGGATCCCCGGTGGTCGCCACAGGAAGCGCGGAACCCGCCGGACTGGAGGGATCCGCGTCCTCCTTCCTCTTCTTTCCTCCGTGGGGCTCCGAAGGTGCCGGAGGAGAGCGCTTCAGCCTCGCACCATCCCCACCCTCGGGAACCTGAGGGGGCACGCCAAGGGCAGGAGGGACTGCACCGGACCCGTCCTTATCCCCTGCCTCATGGGCTGACGGGGCGGGTCCGGCCCTTGCGCCCCCCCGGGAAGGGGATCGCCAGAAGAAGAGGCGGGAGGCGCGGCCACCACCTTACCCATGGAAGGCTCGGCTCGGTGCACTTCCTCCTCAACGGTACGCCGAGGCACCCTTCCAGAGGTACTACCTCGGCTCCGAGCAGCTCCACTGCGGATCAGTTCATCGACGTCACGGACGAACTCGTGGCCAGCCATCCCTGTAAGGGAAACCAAAATCAGGATGAGTCACAGGGCGATTCAAGACTGAAAAGGCGACCTACCCGGAGACCACAAGACAGCCTTCAGGAGTAGGTCGTCCAACAAGGACCAGATGGACTTCGATTCCAAGGGGAGGGTCGACAGCAGCGCGGCGGCCGCCCGATCGACGTCTGAGAGAGCTAGCAGCGGGCGAGGCTGGACAGACCCGCCCTAACTTGTCAAAATCTGGGCATCCCCCAGGAAGACCACAAAGACATAATCCGAACTCCAATCCCCCGACCAGCGGGGCAGCCCGATCAGGCATTCCCTCCTCGAGCGGGCTCGGAGCTGCAGCCATGACCCCGGGCCGACCGTCTGGATCTGGTAAAAAGGGAAGAGAAGGGGGAGAGACGGCTCCAGACCGCGGGTACAGCAGAGCGTGGCGAAGCCCGTCAATACCGCAATCGAGCAAGGGGTGAACTGGCAAAGCGGCACCATGAGATATTCCATGACCTGGATAAGGAAGGGATTGAGCGGGAAACGAAGACCCAGGCGAAACATTTCGACGTAGACGCTGACTTCATTGCTCCTCGGAAGGCAAATCCGCTCGTCGACGAATGGAACTCGGACATCGTACGGGAAGCAGAGAAACCTTTCCCGGATCTCCGTGACCGCCGAAGGAACGGTCCTCGACGGCGTACGGAGGACAACCGGGGGCACGTTAAGACGCACGGCAGCCGACGCCACGTCATCACAGGCGTAATCTGGGAATAGCTTCCCCTTCCCCTTATCTCGGAGGGGACGACTCCCAGAGGAGGAACCTGATCCCACTAGCCGAGGCCTGCCCCGCCTGGACTCTGGAGAATCCCTCGCCCCTCGACCAGAACCGCCTATCCTAAGAGCAGCCATAATACGAGAGCGAGAAAGGAATTACCTTTTAACTAGTTTGGGGAGACGAGGAAGCGAGGGCAACGGGAAACTCCGAGTTGTGGAAAACCTGAGAACAATGGGAAGAACAAGAGAGAAGTGGAGATCAACGCAGCTGGAGATCTTATATACCGGACACAGGGACGAATTCGAAGCGCTTGACAAGAACGCATGGCAGGACTCGAAGAACCGGCGGTGTTTCGAAATCGGCGCCAAGGGAAGTCCAATCAATCCGCCTCATCATGACCTACATTTATGACCACGCCTCGATTAAAGCGCCACTCGGAATCCCAGGAGGCACAACGATCGAACCGAGCAAGCCCAGGCCGATCGATCCCACCGAGGGCGGCCCACGAACCCCTCGGCTTCTCAACTTAAGACGACCCCGCGAGCAATGGGGATAAGCTCGCAGCTACACGTGGCGGCATAAAGAGGACCGACGACGCTTCGGAGCCAGTGCCTTAAAAGTATCGAACGGACCAACTCATGATGACGACTAATAAATGAGTCGGCATCGACTGACGATCCTATCAAAGTCGGCGGAAGTCACATCGGCCGAGCCGAACCGGCTGAAGCCGATCAACCCGACCGATGGGGGCAATTGTTACGCCTATTTGCCCGAGGCCCGAAAGACACGAGCCCAGAGACCCGACCGCCGGTCAAAAGCCCATCTGTGCACTCAGGCCCACTCGATAAGGCCCTAGGGGGGACCCCCCCAAATGTCGATCCGACCCGGCCCCGGTAAGACACCGGTCACTCGCCCACTCCTGCGATAACCGCCCCCTCGATCCCGCTACCACTTAATGGCAGTTATAGGGAGGTGCTGGCATGGCGCAGGGAGCGGCGACGGGGGGGGGGGCGGATTGAGGGGGCACGATTGAGGGCGGACGAGCGACGTGGGTCGGGGACAATCACGGCGGAGGTCAATAAAGGGGCTAGGAGGACGACAGGAGAAGGGACCGCCTCTCAGGTATCTAGAACCTAAGGTACTCCATCAACGACCTAGTTCCCCCATTTCATCTCCTTCCTCCCCCGCTCACGCCGTGAGACGCCGTTCCGATCTCCTCACGAGTCGAACCGTCTCCGCCGGGCCTCCTCTTTCAGATCTCTGTCTGACTTAGGCATCGGAGGGGATTTGGCCGGAACCAAGGTCCGGCCCCCTGACGAGCGTTCTCGTCTACGCAGGAGGGCATTCGATCCATGGGCCGAGGCTTCCCCTCCGCCCCTCACCGACTACGCAACCAGCTGGACGACTGAGGCTTCCCCTGGTCGTCCGACCGCCGAGGCCGAGTGCAACCGACCGAGGCCGAGCGTCTCGACCCAGGCCGAGGCTACCCCTCGCCCTACCGACGGCCGAGGACCCCGATTCAATCCAGTCAACGCGCTCCACGTCGCCTGCTGGACCGACTCAAGCCTCAACTGCACCAACTCGACTCGCCCGAGGGACCCAAACGGGCCCCTTGACCACGTTGACCGGGTTATCCACGGTCAACACTTTGTAGTGAGAAAACACTCTGAAACACGAATAATGATATAATTTTAGTTCAAATTTATGTTGATGATATCATTTTCGGTGCTACTAACTTTGCTCTTTGTGAAGAGTTTTCTAATGTGATGAAGGATCAATTTGAGATGAGCCACATGGGTGAGCTCAAATATTTCTTAGGTCTCCAAATTCGCCAAATGAACGATGCAATCTTCATCCACCAAACGAAGTACACGGTGGAGTTGCTAAAGCGATTTGGAATGGAGAATGCTTCCGGGAAGAAGACTCCAATGAGCACGACTACACATCTTGATAAAGATGCGGGCGGAAAAGATGTAGACATTCTTCTATATCGAGGTATAATAAGTAGTTTACTTTATCTTACCGCAAGTAGGCCCGATATAATGTTTGCCGTATGTGTATGTGCTCGTTATCAGTCTCAACCTAAGGAATCTCACTTAGTAGCGGTAAAACGTATTTTCCGTTATCTAAGTTACACACTTGATTTTGGATTACTTTATCCAAAATCTAGCACATATGAGTTAATCTCATATAGTGACGCAGATTATGCGGGATGCAAATCCGACAGGAAAAGTACTAGTGGCACTTGCCATTTTATAGGAAATTCTCTTGTCTCTTGGTTTTCCAAGAAGCAGAATTCCGTATCACTTTCAACCACCGAGGCGGAATACATTGTCGTCGGTGCCGCGTGTGCTCAGGTTCTTTGGATGAGATACACTCTTAAAGACTTTGGTATAAACTGTGATACTTGCCCTATCATGGTGGACAACCAAAGTGCAATTTGTCTATCTATGAATCCGGTACACCATTCCCGTTCGAAACACATAGATGTCTGTCACCATTTCTTAGATGATCATGTTGCTAAAAAGGACATCATTTTAGTGTACGTTGAAACTCAGAAGCAAATCGCCGATATTTTCACGAAACCCCTAAAGGAAGACTCCTTTGTGCGGTTGCGTCGAGAATTGGGGATTATGGATGAATCCGAGATTTAGGATTAATTTTATTCAATAATCTTGCATGCTATTCAATTTTGGTATATTTTCTCATGCTTGATGTATTGGAATTTTCTGGATTTTTTAGTTGAATCTTTGGAATTTTCGCTCGATTTGTTCATAAACGTCAAATTTCAGATTGTCGATGTTTAATGGGGTAGTATAATGATTAGTGAGATTATTTCGATGTTTCGTCCAAGTGCGATTAGGAGAGAACTCAAAATTTCAAATTCTAAAATTTTTGAACTCTTTTAGTCGGTTCATGTTCATTGACCGACCGACTAGATCATCATCTAGTCGGTCAGTTAATGAACTCAGACCGACTAACTCATGCCCTAAATTTTGGCTTCAGTTACTGTTTGCAATTAGTCGGTTCAAGCTCATTGACCGACCGACTAGATCATCATCTAGTCGGTCAGTGCTTGAACTGTGACCGACTAATTACGACGGGGACTGCTTGGTCTTTTCAACTTCCGATCGATTTAATCTCCTTCTAACCGACTATTCCTCATTTTAGTCGGTGAGATCTTTTCCCAAAACCCCCTAAACCCCGTGCCTCTTCGTCTCCCTCCGTCGAGTTCGTCTATCTCCGGCCATCTTTCCGATCATCTCCGGCCGAAGATCACTCCCTCTCCTCCTAGGTATCCTCCCTCTCTGATTTTAGACCTAGGGTTCCTTGATTTCAGCTTCTACGATTAGGGTTTCTAGTGATTTCATTTTGGCTAGGGTAAATCTAGGGTTTCGATCTCTTGTGTCACTTGCTCGTGTCTCGTCGCGCTTATGGCGAGAACACGTATCCCGATCCAACCCTTGAGCATGTCCCCTATGACCGTAGAGTCACCTCCTAGGGAACCCTCGCAACCCAAACGCCGTTCAAAAACAACCCAACCTCCTTCGTCGTCGTCGCCTCCTTTTAAGCGAAAGAGGACGGCGATAGCGAATCCCCGAGCCCGATCTCAGCCTAGGAAGCAACCTTTCTCTCCAGCTTCGTTCCGTGCTCCTACTCCTCCTTCTGATTCTGACATGGAATACATTCCCGAGATCGAGACTCATAGGGAACCTACTCCTCCACTCCGATCTTCCACACGTCAGCCTAAGGGAACGGCTCTGATGCCAGCTGGCGGTGTCGATATTTCGTTGTGTCTCGCGACTTACAATTGTATCGAACACTGTCCGCTACTGTTGGAGCATTTCGTACAGTTCTCTGACTTCCCAGGCCTAGCTGATCTTCTGTCGTCTAGCGGTCATATCGATTATCTTCGATATGACCCTAAGGCGAATCCACACCCATACCCTCGCCTCGTCAAGCTTTTCTACGCCAATAGGGTTCGCGGTCAGTATGACGAGACCCATTCGATTGAGACTACTGTCTTGGGGACACCGATAGTCCTCACAGCAGAAGTCTTAGGAGATTTGATAGGTGTCTCCTCGTCTGGCCTTCTTCCTTCTGATATTTCAATAGATGATATTTCTGAGCTCGATCAGGTGATGCTCGTCGAGATCTTTCATGAGATTCCTCCTGCCATGATTGGCGTCCTCTCGAAGTCTTTCAAGCCGAATGCCTGGGTCCTTAACCTGATTCTGAAGTCGTGCCTCCTCCCGAAGTATGGCTCTTCTACTTTGCCTTCCCAGCCATTCCTGAAACTCATATACGCCATCTTCATGGGGAGCGAGATTAACTGGGCTAGGATCATATTCGATAAGATGGATTCTTTCGAGTGTATCCGAAAGTCCACGAAGTCTGCTCATATCCCATATCCATGCCTGTTGATGCTTATTTTCTGTCACTTTCGTGTCCCTCTGCCACCTGATGATGAGCGTCCCCTCGGTCCCCCTCTGAATGCGACGGCTGTCAAGAAGTCTCTTGCGCGCTCCATCACTTCAGAGGACGACCCCGTCTGCTTCAGCCCCTGCCTCTGCTTCAGCCTCAGCTGCTCCCTCTCCTACTCTTACTGACCTCGCTCGTTCGTTGAAACGTGTGGAGTCTCGGTATGCTCGTACTGAGGAGATTCTCGCTCGCATCGCTTCTCATTTGGGTATTGAGATCCCACAGTCAGTCTCTGATGAGGATGAGTTGGATGAGGATGAGATCGAGGAGCTTGCTCGTGCTACTGCTGCTGCTCGTGCCCCTGAGGGTACTTCTGGTACTGTAGCTGCTTCGTCTGCCGGTGACCCCGAGAGCACGCATGTTGCCACCATACCTGCGATGGATACTACTTCTGGTGCTCCTGAGGCCACTACCGTCGCTCCCGTGGACACTTCTGCTGATCCGGTGACCACCACTCCTGCTGCAGAGCCTGCTGCTGCTGTAGATCCTCCAGCTGCCTCCTGAGCTTCTCTGATGAATCTCTTAGAGCACTTTGGATGATATATGTAGTGTGTGAGAGAGTTGGGTAGGATAGATAATGTTTATGACTTTTGATATTTCTGGATGTATTTTGATGTATCTCTGATGATGTTTTGATAGTGGTGTATGTATGTGATACTCTGGTGTCTGTGGAGACATATGTTATATATTGTGATATGATGATGTATTTTGTGCGTCGATCTGAGGATCGCTCTTATGTATGTTGGCGATGTATGTTTTTGATGTACTCATGGTTCATATATATATATATATATATATATATATATATATATATATATATATATATATATATATATATATATATATATATATATATATATATATATATATATATACATCGATGTTTACATTTATTCTCTTGTGCACATTATATTCTTTTTATGTCTCTGATGTTTGATTTCGTCGCTCGACGATAATAACTTGGTTAAATAGAAATTATTTCTATGAGAACATAGAATTGTTTTCCATGCACTAAATTAACCAAGAATGTTGATATTGGAGAGTATATTCCATAACTCAATTCGTAAAATTAATTTGAGTTTTGATGATTTTATTTATCGATTTTCAACTTTGGTCTCATTGACACGCTTTGATTTACTACGTATTTTCCTTTGGTGTCATTTGGACCGTGGTCGTATTCTACGACTCCCGTGCTTTTATTTGAAGCCATTGTTGTTGTAGTTGATCTCCTCCCACTCTTTTTGCTAATGCCAAAGGGGGAGAGATATAATAATGACGATGAGCTAAATGATAATTTAAAGCATTTTTCCAAGAATCTAATTTGATATGTTAGATTCAGGGGGAGTTAAGATATAAAAATAGATTTCAAATCCTAAATTTCAATATTTGATTCTCATTTTATACTTTACTCGTCTGCTTGATGCTTATGATTATTATTTAATTTTGGAATTAACGTGTCATCAATGCAGGGGGAGTAAGTAAATTACATTTGAATCATTATTATTTTTATTATTTATGTTGGTTTGTCATCACCAAAAAGGGAGAGAATGTTGGATATTGGACTCCCCGGATTTGGTTTTGGATGATGAACAAACATAAATATATCGTGAAGTAACTCTTTGTGAGCGCAGTTATGGAGATCGTCGTCTAATTCATATGAACATCCAAAGCGACGTCTCAAGACTTCTCAAAGCGCGTGATCGAATGCCTAAAGCTTCGTTGACGCTTATGGACCATTCTAGAAATCATGAAGATTCGGATCGAAGCTTTCGAAGACAGTTCGTCAAGTTTAATTTAATGTCTTTTAGCTTCATTCCATAGAATGTTCAGCCTTGAGTAGGTCTTACGTTTTAATCTTCATAACACTCATATCTTAGAGCTAGGATCTTAGTAGAAGTCCATACGAACTTTCCCGAAGCTTCGCGCTTTGATTCACGACTTCTAGTGCATGTTAGTTGGTTCAAGAAGAAGAACCAACTGACTAGATGGTGATCTAGTCGGTCGGCAAAGCTTCTTGGACCGACTAGTCTGCCTTCTCAATTCTAAGCTCTTTACTGTTTACAGTTAGTCGGTCTACGTTGACTCACCGACCGACTAGTTGGTGAACTAGTTGGTCAGTGATGCTTCTTAGACCGACTAGTTGAGCTTTCCCTGTACATGCCAAGTTACTATTTATCGTTAGTCGGTCTATGTACATTTGGTGACTGACTAGTTGATGAACTAGTCGGTCAACATTTTTTCTTGGATCGACTAAATCAATTTGTTCTCAGACTATTTTTTATATCTCTTAGTCGGTCTAAGTTCACTCACCGACCGACTAGTTGTGAAACTAGTCGGTTGGCAAGTCTTCTTGGACCGACTAGTTCCTTAAGTCTGAAACCTCATCTATTCCATGTTCACCTCTTAGTCGGTTCATGTTGAATCACCGACCGACTAGTTGATGAACTAGTCGGTCAGTGGTTGTTCTTTAACCGACTAGTTTGGTTCAGAATAGAAACGTTTCTCTCTCTCTCTTTAACCGACTAGTTGGAGCTTTAATTGAAACGTTTCTCTCTCTCTCTTTCCTCTAACCTATAAATACTTGGTGTGCTGCATTCATTGCACTCAAGGCTAATATTAAGAGAATTTTAGAGATCAAAAGAGAATCATTCAATCTCATTCAAAGCTCATTCATTTCCTTTCAAGAATCTCTCCCTCACTCTTATTTCAAAAGAGAGATTCATTGATTGTGAGCCTTCCAAGCCAAGTGATTGATCCAAGGTCACCAACATCCACCTAGGACTCCATTGCTGGTCATCTACTTGGAGCTAGGGTTTGGTGCCTCTTCATCTTCCCCAAAATCCGTTTTGCCCTAAATCGTAAGTTATACTCAAGGCATAGGATTTTGTCTCTAAGCAATTTCGTATTTCATTTACTTTCATATTGTAAGTGTTTTACTCTCGGTTGTGAGAGTTTGTTTGTGATCCCGGGTTGTGGGAGTCACAGTTCGATTTGTGTATGATTTGATCTTGTATATGTTTTCTACAAGAATTTCATAGTGCAAATATTGAGTTAGGGTATCTAACTCAAGTATCCGGAGGGGATCCGGGTGGTTGGACTTAGGATCTCCGGGAACAAGTCGGGGAGACTTGGGTGGATCCGAACCCGTTAAATTGCTTGTTTGCGATTGTCTTCTTTGTTGTCTATATTTATATTTCCGCATTTCTGCATTAATTGGTAGCGTTTGCAAGATAATTAGGAATTATCTTCTTAATTATTTTAAAGTACTTTTCACCCCCCTCTAGTACTTGTGCAATAGCTTAGCAGGGCATTACAATACCTACCCCGCCGAGTACTCTTCAGAACTTGATCTGACTTAGGCATCGGAGGGGATTCGGCCGGAACCAAAGTCCGGCCCCTCCTGACGAGTTTCTCGTCTATTCAGGAAGAAGCCGACCGAGGCACTGAGGCTACCCCTCAGCGCCAGACGATCGCCCCCGCTGCAAGCAGGCGTGGCTACCAACCGAAGACCGAGCAGCAAACGAAGTGCCGAGGCTACCCCTCGTCGCATGCCCAACCGAGGCCGAGCCCCTCTCGTAGAGGCGAGGCTTCCCCTCTGCTCCGCTCCAACCGAGGATCGACACTCTGCTCGAACCTCACGCTCGACCTCGACCCCATCTCCGACCCACGCTGAGTGCACATGTGCTTGGCGTGCCCAAGGGATCTCAACCGACCCCTTGACCACATTTACAGCGCAGTCCTCGGTCAACGATCCAGTGGTGAAAAAACACCCGTAAACATCTGGTGCCGTCTGTGGGAACGAACCAACACCCACGTAAAACAACCACACTAACAATGACATGACTCCACCCTCTGCAACGAAGAAGGGGCACGACCCCGGCGTCGGGTGTCGGCCCCCACCGCGGTTGACGGGAAGGGACCATGACTCCCCGACGCATGCTTCAGGTTGGGACTCCAGGGTGACCTCGACCCGACCGTGCGGAGGACTATGATATGGAGACCGGGAGCCCTCCGCCACCCCCTCCCAGTCGGCGGGGCGGGTGCAGCGAAGGAGAAACCGCGGTCAGATGAAGCACTAGTGGTGTCCGTGTTGGACGCAACGATCTAGGAACTTTTGTTTGATGATGACAAATGTTGACAAACGTATGCAAACTATTTAACATGTGCGCTAAGTTTGTTTTCAGGAACGGCAAGGTCGTAGCTCATTACGTTGTCGAAATTGCTATTCCTACAGCAGTTTGGGAGAAGATGAATTAATGTTCACAAAGCAATATGACTTGGTCAAGAGGACATTGGATTTATTCAAATCAATTAGGGAGATTTGTTGCTACCCGTATTCTTATTCAAATTCCCCATCTAATTTGAAAACAAATTGAGATCAAATCAAATCCTGATTGGGTCAAATATCAAAGCGATTAGCAAATCCCTACCCTAGCTATTCCTATTTAAACCAAGCTTCAAAAATCAAGAGAGGGGCCGGCATCAAAAAAAATTTCCACGACCAAGAAGAGCTTGCCGAAATATTCTTGGGGGACCAAAGAGGAGCTCAAGGCTTTTGCACACCAATCACCAAGCAAAGGAGAGGCTAAGTCCCAAGGCAACAAAAGTCCAGAGAGCCAATCAACTTCTTTTTAATCTCCAACAGCCAAGATCAATGAGAGGCCAAAATTTTCAAGAGACATCCCCTTCCTCTCATCAACTGACACAAAAGAAAAAACAAAGGTAAGTGGTTTGCATTTAAATGATAAATTGTTAACTTGTGGTTTCCTATTTGTTGCAGGTTATTCAAAACGAAAGGATCAAGGAGCAACCTCCCTCAAGCCGAATTATTTGACCAACAAATACAAATCAAGGAGAAACAAAGCTTCATCAAGGGTTCACAAGTTCCAAGGCTCATCATCAAATTAAAGACAACAAGGCATCAAGTTTTGTTTCTCAAGCATCTCAGCCAAATTCTCAAGCACCTAGCCGCACGTCCAAAGGCCATCCGCACGTTCAATTTCTCAAGCATCAATTTTTGTTTCTCAAGCCTCTTGCGAATTTTTTTGAGGGCAGCCGCACGTTCAATTGCGAAATTCTCCAAGAGCTGGCTTTTTTTCCCCGCTGCCAATTTCCGAGAGCCGCACGAATTTAGGCCGCGCCAACAAAAAGAATCTTTGGGTTTTAATGGTCATTTGTTGAGTCTAAGGAGAAAAAAAAATCAAGCCGCAATTTTATGAATCAAGCCATCAAGCAAGCTGCCGAAATTTTCTCTCCTCTACACAAAAATAGTTCCCAGCTGCAAATTCCTAAAGTCCCCCATGTGCATGCCGAATTTATTGACCAAGCTTGGACCCAAGGAAGCATACGCATCATCAAATGAGAAAGTGCTTCTGAAAACAGAGAGGAATTAGGAAAGAGAGAGAAGTCCCTTGTGAGTGCCGCAATATTCAAAGAGTTCGTTGACGTAATTTGAGTTGCCGTTGCCGAGGAAACCACTACTACTTGCCAGACGATTTCTGGCATGTGCTGATTGACGAAGACGACGCCACTACACAAACTAAGCCTTCTAAACTCTGTTGCTTATTATTTTGTGTAGTAGTTGCTAGATCTTCGTAGGGGAAACTTTACCATCTTTTGTGACTATTTTGGGACTTGTCTGGTTGGGGCTAGACAAGTGGGACCCAGCTAGTTTGGGACTAGCTGGTAGAAAGCGTTACTAGGATTGATAGTGAGAGAAAACACAGTGAGTGGGGGTACTGAGAGCCTGGCGAGTGTAGAGACGTAGAGGGTGCTCTGAGCGTGCTCTAACTTGTGGTTTGGTACCTATTGCGCTATTCAATACTAAGTATCTGCTTTGGGGGTGGAGTAGGTCGTTGGGACGACCAAACCAGGGTATATCTGTGCGTACTCTGTGATTGTCTCTGATTTACTCTGGTTGTGCTCTTTACTGCGTGGGATTTCTCGTGGGTTGCATGAGAATTTTTATTAGCCTAGTCACCCCCCTCTAGGCTAGGATCCAGATCCAACAAGTGGTATCAGAGCAGGTTTTAGGATCTAGCCTAGGTTTGACCATGAATAACCATATGGATAGTGCTTTTGCTGAGGGTCAGTCTGTTTCCCGTCACCCTAGATTTAATGGAGGTGATTATGCTTATTGGAAAAATATAATGAAAATCTACCTTATTTCTGTTGATTACAAAGCTTGGCAAATAATTGAAAAAGGTTATAAGCTGCCAGTTATTAAAGTAGACAGTGTTGAGATTGAAAAACCAAATGATAAATGGGATGATAATGATTGGAAATCTTATACTTTAAATGCTAAAGCTATGAATGCTCTCATTTGTGCACTTGATAAATCTGAATATAATAGAATTTCACATTGTTTAACTGCACAGGAAATATGGCATACTCTGGAGGTGACGCACGAGGAAACGTCACAGGTGAAGGAGTCTAGACTTGCACTTCTGAGCACAGAATACGAGGGATTTTGCATGCTACCATCAGAGACCATATCAGAGATGTTTGCGAGGTTCACCAACATTGTCTACAAGTCTAGCTCGCTCGGTAAGCCATATTCTAGCCTTGAGTAGGTGAGAAAGATATTAAGAGTATTGCCAAGCTCCTTCAGGCCTAAAGTCACTGCCATCCAAGAAGCAAAAGATCTGTCACAGATGAGGGTGGAGGACTTGATAGGTAATCTAATGTCCCACGAGCTTGAATTGCAAAACGTGAATGAAAGGGAGAAACCTGAGGAGAAGGAGAAAGTTACAAAACCACTTGCTCTGAAAGCTGACGAAAGTGAAGATGATGATGAGGACATAGCGCTAATGGTCAGAAATTTCAGAAAGTATGTCCAGACCAAGCAAGGAAGAGAAGAAATGGCACCCAGGTTTAATCGCTCTAACTTTTCGCAGTCTTCTAAGCAAACTTATGATCAGAATGCTACTAATAGAATGACTTGTTTTAAATGCAAGAAAAGAGGACATCGAATGAGGGATTGCCCACATGAGACAACTCAGATCGCTAAAAAAAAGGAAAATCCAAGGTGCTAACTTGGGATATGGACAGCGAAGCTGAGGGTGAGGAGGATGATCATGTTGCCATCTCATGCATGGAATTGATGGGAATACACGATGAGGTAATTTCTGGTAGTAAAACTGAACTCCTCACTCTTTGTAAAGAAATGCAGGATAAAATAGTAGAGCTTGAGTCCACTATAGATGATTATCAAAATGAGAACTTTGAAATGCAATAATCTGAATATGATATGTCTAAGGAGATTGAAAAACTGAAAATTGAAATTGTTGCTCGTGACTCTACTATTGACATTTTGAAAAAGGAAAAGTCCAGTTTTAATGATGAAGCACCTTATCTCTCTTTCCCTTCCTTGATGAATAATATTAGCATGCTTAAACTTGATTTGATTAAGCTCAAAACTGAAAAAGACTATGTGATTAGAGAGCTTAATGATAAATTCTGCATGTTGGATAATGACTTTAAAAAAAATGATTGAATTTGAAAAGAAGGAAGTGG
The DNA here is from genome assembly GCA_030789695.1 of Scilla litardierei. Lineage (NCBI taxonomy): Eukaryota > Viridiplantae > Streptophyta > Magnoliopsida > Asparagales > Asparagaceae > Scilla > Scilla litardierei. The sequence goes on along the minus strand of CM061138.1, from coordinate 135,866,660 downwards.
AAAACAAGAGAGGTTTTATAAGTAAATGCACATTGCTTGTGGAAGAAAATAAATTGTTAAAATCTAAAGTTTCTAATCTTGAATTGGCCATTAAGAAATTCTCTATTGGAAAACAATCGTTGAATACCATTTTAGAGAATCAACTATATGGCAATAATAGAAGAGGACTTGGATTTGGTTTGAGAAACGTTGAAAAGCCAAAATTCAAGAAATTCCACAATGTACCCTCTATTGCAAAGAACTTACATGCAAAGTGCTTTACTTGTGATAGTGTAGGCCACACATCATATTATTGTAAATTTAGGAACACAAATATCAAGTTTAAACAAGTGTGAGTTCCTAAAACAATATTGGCTAACACTAGTGGACCTTGTTGGATTCCAAGGTCACACTTAACACCTTTCATGTAGGTGTGATGGAGGTTTGGAGAGGAGCAAATTGTTAAAGTCTCATTCTATTTCTAGCTCCTTAGCCAAATAGCGATGTGAAGGTATATTTCTCTTCACTCTCTGCATTACATTGCATACCTTCATAGATTGTGTTGTGTGCTTGATTTAATTTTTGTTTGTGTGCTTGTTTGCATGATTTTTAGTATTTTTATTTCTGAAAAAAAAATAAAAAAATAAAATATTAAAAACAAATTTGAGCTTAAAAGAATAACCTTTATGATTTATCTTAAGTGGTATTGTTTGAATGTTCAAGTCTATCCCTTGTAGAAGTTAATTCATTATTGTTGTAGCTACATGAACATGTTGTTCTCTTTTTAGTAGCCATGACATGTCTCATAAATTTCGAATTTGACTTCTACACCTACATTTGCACTTTCACGATAATTGACTTTTAGTGCTTTTGGAGATTCTTTTGAAGAATAATAGAAAGTGAATGTAGGAATGATTAATTTCTGAATTTTCTAAGGGATATGAAGTGTTTAGCCATGAATTAAAATTGAGCACAAAATAATTGCAAATGAAATATACATATATATATATATATTTGAAAATTGCTCCGTATGAAAAATGGATACACTTCATGGCTAATACACAACCCACGAGTATCCAACTTATGCTACATGGGTAATCATTAGCGTTGGTGTATATTACTCGTCAAGCAATGCCACCCCACATTTAAAAGTCCTTTAAGGCTATGTTTTGGGATTTGGTAACTTGAACTCATCTTTGATGAGGTGGGAAAATTCAATCCTCGCAATATTCATGAAAAATGGGAAATGTGGATTGATTTGGTTGATTGTTCTAAAATTGAATCTCCCTTAGTACTTTATTGTCTATATCATTACACTTACACAAAGGTGGAGAAGTCAATTTATGAAATTCTATGAGCTTAAATTGTTTGCTAATTAGAAAACTCATGTAAATACCAGTTATAACTTATAATGGTTTATTTTTGCATGAGATATTTTTGGGACTTCATTAGCCCACTTTTGATGATAACAAAGGGGGAGAAAGAAAAAGAAAGAAAGATTTGGTGTGGTGTGTCGGTATTATATGTTGTAGGGGGAGCTTGAAAAATACATAAAGAGGGGGAGCTTGAGAGAAGGGGGAGCATGCTTATATTTGCAACTTATTGTGCATGCTTTGTAATGCTTGTATGTCTCATTCCATATCATCCATACACCATGCTGCATTACACCCTTTAACACACTTCACACGCTCATATTCAATGTACAAATCTTTCATTGGTTTATCATCATCAAAAGGGGGAGAGTGTTGGACGCAACGATCTACGAACTTTAGTTTGATGATGACAAATGTTGACAAACGTGTACGAACTATTTAACGTGTGCGCTAAGTGTGTTTTCAGTAACGGCAAGGTCGTAGCTCATTACGTTGGTGAAATTGCTATTCCTACAGCAGTTTGGGAGAAGATGAATTAATGTTCACAAAGCAATATGACTTGGTCAAGAGGACATTGGATTTATTCAAATCAATTAGGGAGATTTGTTGCTACCCACATTCTTATTCAAATTCCCCATCTAATTTGAAAACAAATTGAGATCAAATCAAATCCTATATTGATTGGGTCAAATATCAAAGCGGTTATCAAATCCCTACCCTAGCTATTCCTATTTAAACCAAGCTTCAAAAATCAAGAGAGGGGCCGACATCAAAAAAAATTTCCACGACCAAGAAGAGCTTGCCGAAATATTCTTGGGGGACCAAAGAGGAGCTCAAGGCTTTTGCACACCAATCACCAAGCAAAGGAGAGGCTAAGTCCCAAGGCAACAAAAGTCCAGAGAGCCAATCAACTTCTTTTTAATCTCCAACAGCCAAGATCAATGAGAGGCCAAAATTTCCAAGAGACATCCCCTTCCTCTCATCAACTGACACAAAAGAAAAACAAAGGTAAGTGGTTTGCATTTAAATGATAAATTGTTAACTTGTGGTTTCCTCTTTGTTGCAGGTTATTCAAAACGAAAGGATCATGGAGCAACCTCCCTCAAGCCGAATTATTTGACGAACAAATACAAATCAAGGAGAAACAAAGCTTCATCAAGGGTTCACAAGTTCCAAGGCTCATCATCAAATTAAAGACAACAAAGCATCAAGTTTTGTTTCTCAAGCATCTCAGCCAAATTCTCAAGCACCTAGCCGCACGTCCAAAGGCCATCCGCACGTTCAATTTCTCAAGCATCAAGTTTTGTTTCTCAAGCCTCTTGCGAATTTTTTTGAGGGCAGCCGCACGTTCAATTGCGAAATTCTCCAAGAGCTGGCTTTTTTCCCCTCTGCCAATTTCCGAGAGCCGCACGAATTTAGGCCGCGCCAACAAAAAGAATCTTTGGGTTTTAATGGTCATTTGTTGAGTCTAAGGAGAAAAAAATCAAGTCACAATTTTGTGAATCAAGCCATCAAGCAAGCTGCCGAAATTTTCTCCCCTCTACACAAAAATAGTTCCCAGCCACAAATTCCTAAAGCCCCCCATGTGCATGCCGAATTTATTGACCAAGCTTGGACCCAAGGAAGCATACACATCATCAAATGAGAAAGTGCTTCTGAAAACAGAGAGGGATTAGGAAAGAGAGAGAAGTCCCTTGTGAGTGCCGCAATATTCAAAGAGTTCGTTGATGCAATTTGAGTTGCCGTTGCAGAGGAAACCACTGCTACTTGCCAGACGATTTCTGGCCTGTGCTGATTGACGAAGACGATGCCACTACACAAACTAAGCCTTCTAAACTCTGTTGCTTATTATTTTGTGTAGTAGTTGCTAGATCTTCGTAGGGGAAACTTTACCATCTTTTGTGACTATTTTGGGACTTGTCTGGTTGGGGCTAGACAAGTGTGACCCAGCTAGTTTGGGACTAGCTGGTAGAAAGCGTTACTAGGATTGATAGTGAGAGAAAACACAGTAAGTGGGGTACTGAGAGCCTGGCGAGTGTAGAGACGTAGAGGGTGCTCTGAGCGTGCTCTAACTTGTGTTTTGGTACCTATTGCGCTATTCAATACTAAGTATCTACTTTGGGGGTTGGAGTATGTCGTTGGGACGACCGAACCAGGGTATATCTGTGCGTACTATGTGATTGTCTCTGATTTACTCTGGTTGTGCTCTTTACTGCGTGGGATTTCTCGTGGGTTGCACGAGAATTTTTATTAGCCTATTCATCCCCCCTCTAGGCTAGGATCCAGATCCAATAGTCCTTAGTCATCGACACATCCATGGTGCGGCGGCTGCTAGTCGATACTGGCAGCTCGTGTGACATCCTCTTCATGTCAACTTTAGAAAGGATGGGACTGCAGGAAAAGACCCTGGAGCCATGCTCGGGGCCTGTGGTGGGCTTCACGGGTCACTCCACACCCATCGTCGGGGCGATCCACCTCCCAGTCACGCTCGGGGGGCCACCCGACTCGGTGGCCATGACAGTGGAGGTCGTGGTGCTGAAGATCGAGTCGGCGTACAATGGGATCATCGGCTGCCCGCGTCTCAACGCTATCGGCGTGGTGGTCTCGACTCTCCATCGGATGATCCGGTTTCAGACCCTGAGAGAGATCGGGCAAGTCGATGGCGACGTATGAAAACTGAAGAACAACTACCAGCTAGCAGGCGAGAAGCCCACTGGATGGCCTGACGATCCGATGGCCTCATTTGACTTGAGGTGCGGGCCGAGACCCACTCCCGCAGAAGAGGAGGAGCAGATCCCAGTCACAAATGTCGAGGTAAGATTCGTCTCCATTGGATCGGGACTGGACCCTGACCTAAAAGCATGTTGATCGAGTGCTTGGAGGCAAACCTTGACGTCTTCGCATGGTCGCCCGAGGACATGCCCGGCGTTGACCCCTGGGTGATTGTGCATCGGCTGAATGCCAACCCCAATTTCAAACCAGTCAGGCAGAAGAAGCGGAATCTAGGTGGCAAGAAGATGAGGGCTGCCTGCGAGGAGGTGGAACGTCTCCGCGACGCCGGCTTTATCCGGGAAGTCTGGTACCCGTAGTGGCTATCCAACGTCGTGATGGTTAAGAAGCCCAACGGGAAGTGGCGAATGTGTGTGGATTTCAGTGACCTCAACAAAGCTTGCCCCAAGGACAGCTACCCATTGCCTCGCATCGATCACCTCGTGGACAATGCATTAGGGTATGAAATGCTCAGCTTCATGGACGCCTACTCCAGGTACAATCAAGTCCAGATGGACCCTCGGGACGAAGAGATGACAGCATTTACGACGGATCAGGGGACCTTCTGCTACAAGAAGATGCCTTTTGGCTTGAAGAACGCAGGGGCCACCTACCAGAGAATGGTCAACAAGGTGTTCGACTCCCAGATAGGGAGGAACCTGGAGGTCTACATCGACGACATTTTAGTCAAGTCGAAGGAACCAGGAGATCATATCGCTGACCTCAGGGAAACCTTTGATCGGTTGCAAAAACATAACATCCGGCTCAATCCCACGAAGTTTACATTTGGGGTGAGATCCGGCAAGTTCCTAGGGTTCATGATCACCAATCGCGACATTGAGGCTAACCCTGACAAGATCAAGGTGCTGATCAACATGCAGGAGCCGACGACAATTAAAGAGCTGTAGAGGTTGAATGTATGCATCGCCGCTCTAGGATGATTTCTATCCAAATCGGCGGAGAAGTCCCTGCCATTCTTCAAGACCCTGAGGAAAGCAATCGCTGAGCCTGCCGACAAAAGGAAGACGATACTGTGGGACGAGGATTTCTCCCAAGCATTCGCTGAACTCAAGGAATGCCTCTGCAGTCTGCCGCTTCTCTCCAAGCCGCGAGAAGGAGAGTCGTTGAGCCTCTACCTAGCTTGCACGGGAGAATCAGTGAGCTCGGTGCTGGTCAGGGAGGACGGCGGAGTACAAATGCCGGTGTATTATACCAGTCGAGTCTTGAAAGACGCAGAGGGGCGGTACACGCCTATGGAGAAGCTGGCATACGCCCTCGTTCTCTCGGCCCACCGACTCCGGCCTTACTTCCAAGCCCACACTATATTGGTCCTCACTGATTCCCAGCTGGAACAAAACCTCAAAAGATTCGATCGGATGTGAAGAATGCTGAATTGGGGAGTGGAGCTGAGCGAGTTTGATCTTCGATTCAAGCCGGCACGACCATAAAAGGGCAGGCCTTGGCAGACTTCATCACCGAATGTACCATAGAAGGGGGGAACCCCTCTGGGGGAGAGGGCACGACTACGGTAACTACCCAACCCTTATCCTTCCTTTCGACTGATGTCGTTTTTACTAGCCATCCAGGGGACCAGGACACATGGATAGTCCATGTAGATGGTTCAGCAACCCGGTCAGGAAGTGGGGCCGGGATCGCGATTCGGTCTCCCAAGGGAAGCGTCGTCGAGTACGCGCTTCGGTTCAAATTCTCGGCCACCAACAATGTGGCCGAATACGAGGCCGCGATAAACGGTTTGAGGCTGGTCAGGGAACTCAGGGCTGAATCCGTGCGGCTCCTCAGCGACTCGAAGCTCATCATCAACCAGCTGCAGGGGAATTACGAGGCATGCGAGGAGGCGATGCAGAGCTACCTTGCCATGGCCAAGCCCGTGATGTCCAAATTCAAGAAGGCTGAGACCCTTCACATCCCACGATCAGAGAACGCCCGCGCAGATGCTCTGTCCAAACTGGCTTCCTCCTCGACCAAGGATTTGGGCCGCACCATTTATGTGGAGAGTCTTCGATTCCCCAGTACTGAGGAGAAGGAGGTGATGGCCGTCATGGGGGCGTGCTTTCAGGGGTGCCCTTTGAGGTTCTTGGGTGTCCCTCATCCATTTGTGCCACCTACATTGGGGATATATGCACCCGCTATCTTCCTCCCCCATACTTTGCCCAGGCTCATGGATCCGACGAGCGGATCTGTTTTTTCGGATCACGGGAGGTCGGGGTATATGAAAAGTGTTTTCGGTTCGGGCTTCGGTTTCCTCTCCACCCCTTCATCACCGAGTTTCTGCAAACTCATAGAGTGGCCTTATGCCAATTCTGCCCCAACGCCTTCGGGCTCATCGTCGGGTTTGTCGTTCTCTGCGTACTGAAGGGGTTGGTCTGTAATGCCCTGATAGCTACTGCACAAGTACTAGAGGGGGGTGAATAGTACTTTAAAATAATTAAGAAGATAATTCGTAATTCTCTTGCAAACTTAACCAACAATGCAGAAATGAAAATATTAACAACAAAGAAAACAATCGCAAACAAACGTTATAACGGGTTCGGATCCACCCAAGTCTCCCCGACTTGTTCCCAGTGATCCTATGTCCCAAACACCCGGATCTCCTCCGGATACTTGAGTTAGAAACCTCTAACTCAAATTTGCATTATGAAATACTTGTAGAAAAGCTCTACAAGATCAAATCATACACAAATGAAATTGTGACTCCCACACCCCGGGATCACAAACAACTCTCACAACCGAGAGTAAAACTTACAATAGAAATGTAACTGAAATAAGAAATGCTTACCACAAAACCCTATGCCTTGAGTAAAACTTACGATTTTAGGGCAAGAAGGATTTTGGGTAAGATGAAGGCACCAAACCCTAGATCCAAGATGTCGACCAGCAATGGGAGGCTAGGAAGATGTTTGTGACCATGGATCAAGCTCTTGACTTGAATGGCTCACAATCAATGTGAATCTCTCTTTAGAAATAAGAGTGAGAGAGAGATTCTAGAGAAATGAATGAGCTTGGAAATGAGAATAAATGCTTCTCTTTGATTCTCTAAACTTTAACTAATATCAGCCTTGAATGCTATAAAGAAGCATCTCAAGTTTATATAGGATAGAGAAGAGAGAGAGAGAGAGAAAATCGTGGCATTTAATGCTCCAACGGCTCTATTCTGAAGCAGTCTAGTCGGTCAAAGAAGGATCACTGACTGACTAGATTCATGACGTGCGCTTATATTTCATATATTTGCGCACGTTTTCTTCCGTGTTTCCCCGTGTTTTTCCGCCGTCTTTTATTCGTTTTCTCGTATTTTCTCGTTTTCCTTCACTTTTCCTTGTTTGCCCATGTTTGCAGGAGATTGACCGTGTAAGGGGACGTTTAATGACGATATCCCAAGTCCCCGGAGCAACGGGAGGAGTCACGCGTGATCCAGGGGGTCAAACGTCAAAGAATTCATCTTTCAGCCCCTCACCCGGTCGGTTGGCCATCTCCAACCGATCGGGTGATGCACGCGTGCACCACCCAGTCTCTGCCGCAGCTCATAAAGAAGTCACCCGACCGGTTCACAGACCAGTTCTGCGGGCGGCTGTTCTCTGTTTTTTCGAGCAGAATTCCAACCGATCGGGTGACTCTCACCCGATCGGTTCATCTGTAGCTGATGTTGAAGAGCTGAAGACACGGGCGCCCAACCGATCGCTTCACCCGACGGCTCCAAGATCCAACCGGTCACTCAAGAACTCACCCGACCGGTTCATCTGACCGGGTGAAGCTCCGTCGTTTTCTGTTTGTTATTTGTAACAGATCACCCGATCGGTTGACTTGTCAACCGATCGGGTGACGCTTTTCCTGCGGGTTTGGACCCGAACCACTAGGGTTTCGAAGTGGGGCTATAAATACTCGAAGTTGGCCGACTGAAGGGGGATCTCTTCTCAGTTTTTTAGGGCTTTTTCCCCCCTTCTCTTGGGAGTTCTAGGTTAGTTTTAGATTAGGTATTTTGTTCAATAAGTCTTGTATGGGATCAACGATTCACTCAAGATAAGTATTTCTTTCTCTTGTTCTCCATTTTTTGTATTGTATTTCTTTTGCTTCATGATGAATGTTTGTGTGTGTTTTGTGTTGTTTGTTTATATGTCTTTCATCATGGAGTAGTATTGATGAACCCTAATACGGGTTAGGGTAGGATTGTTGCTTGGGAATTTACATTAGACTTGGTTGCATGGCACGTGTTCGATGAAATGTGTCAATGGGGATTTCTAGCAATCTGGGTCCAATTCGTACGGCAACACACTAGATGTGTTGGGGATTGGGTTCCGGTGCTTGTCATGTCAAGATCCGCTTCGATGTATTGCTAGAAATCACATTTGACCTATTTGGCCATTAGGGTTACGCGGGGGTGTTTCATTGTCATCGGCGGGAAAAAGACCGCCTTTGACCGTCGGGCCGAGGGGGAATAAACTTGGCGGTTGACTCCCTAGCCATAGCTCACGCCCCCAGCATAGACATCGAGTCCTCGCGCGCGGGAGCGGCTTGGACGAAGTGTTGGGAGATATCATTGTGGCCTTAATGCTCCCGGTTGCGGAAGGTGTTTATGGACACGGGAGTGCCCACCGTCCGGAACCGGGTAGGCCTAGCGTGCTTGGCACCGACCGGAATATCGGGCCATGGATGCTAGGTACCACCTTTTGGGGCAATGTCTCACCCTGGATCAAGTCAAATGCCAAGTGTCATGAATGCTCTAGCCCGTGTTAGCGGGGATTCATTTCGTGTCTTTTTATTTCTTCTCTTATTTCTACACTTCCACCCACATCATCCACGTAGCTAGCACACGACCTAGGTGAGGCTAGTAGCTACTCAAGCCATCCACCTCCCTGTGTTCGATAAACCCGCACCCTACACTAACCGTGCACTTGCGGTAAAACGACACCGCGCCCAATACCGTAAACGGGGCGCCGGTCAATTCACAACTAGTCGGTCGGTGATACAACATGGACCGACTAACAGCTTCACAGCCAATATAGAAAGTTCAGGGAATATAGAACTAGTCAGTCTAAGAAGACTTGACAACCGACTAGTTTCACAACTAGTCGATCGGTTAGTGTTCTTTGACCGACTAAGAGATGAAATCAAAGTGGCTGAATCCAAAGACAGTTAGTCGGTTGAAGAACAAATTCTAACAGACTAGTTTCTCAACTAGTCGGTCGGTCGTTGTTCTTTGACCGTCTAACTGTAAACAGTAAGTTAGGCTGAACAGTGAAAGCTCAACTAGTCGGTCTAAGAAGGATTCCTAACTGACTAGTTTCACAACTATGCGGTCGGTGAACCTTCTTGGACCGACTAACTGTAAACAGTGAATGAGCTGAAAATGAACAAGGCATTCTAGTCGGTTCAAGAAGGATTGCCGACCGACTAGATTGCCATCTAGTCGGTTGGTTCTTCTTCTTGAACCAACTAAGATGCACAAGAAGCCGCGTAATGAAGCGTGAAGCTTCGGGAAAGTTTGTATGGGCTTCTAATAAGATCCTAGCTCTAAGATATGAGCGTTATGAAGCTTAAAACGTAAGACCTACTCAAGGCTTAACATTCTACGAAAAGAAGCTAGAAGACTATAAATAAAACTTGACGAACCGTATTCAAACGCTTCATTCCGAATCTCTTGACTTCAATAATGCTCCTAAAGCTTCAACCAAGCTTCAGGCACACAATCACGCGCTTTGAGAAGTCTTGAGACGTCGCTTTTGATATACGTAGAGTTTTGGCGACGATCTCCATAACTGCGCTCACAAAGAGTTAGTTCACGATATTTATGTTTGTTCATCATCAAAACCAAATCCGGGGAATCAATACTCAACATTCTCACCCTTTTTGGTGATGACAAACCAACATAAATAATAATCAATAATAATGAATCAAAAGAAATTTACTTACTCCCCCTGCATTGATGACACGTTAATTCCAGATTAAATAATAATCATACGCATCAAGCAGACGAGGAAAGTATAAAATGAGAATTCAATTATTGAAATATCAGATTTGAAATCCATTTTTATATCTTAACTCCCCCTGAATCTAACATATCAAATTAGATTCATGGTAAATTGCTTTAAATTATCATTTAGCACATCGTCATTATTAATTCTCTCCCCCTTTGGCATTAGCAAAAAGAGTGGGAGGAGATCAATGACAACAACAATGGCTACAAATAAAAGCACGGGAGTCGAAGAACACGACCACGGTCCAAATGACACCAAAGGATAATACGAAGTAAATCAAAGCGTGCCAACGAGACCTTAGTCGAAAATTGAAAAATAAAATCATCAAAACTCAAATGAATTTCACGTATTGAGTTATGGAACATACTCTCCAATATCAACATTCTTGGTTAATTTAGTGCATGGAAAACAATTTTATGTTTTCATAAAAAGAATTTCTATTTAACCAAATATTATCGTCGAGGGACGAAATCAATCATCAGAGACAAAAAATAATGTGCACACAGAAATGAATGGCAACACGATGTATATATATAACATGGCACAACAAAATGTATACATCCGCCAACAAAATATCAACGATCGAAAGATCGGAGCACATCATACAACATATATATCACAGCAGATATCGAAGTATCACAAAAACATACAAAAATACCTCCAAAAAGACATCAAAATACATCACCACCCAACTATCCTACCCCACTCTCTCACAACAAAGATATCATCCAAGTGTCCATGGGAGAGTCCTCCAACGCAAGCTCAGGAGGCAGAGGGAGGATCAGCAGCAACAGCAGGCTCTGCAGAAGGTGTGGTGGTCTCAGGGACGACAGGAGTGTCAACTGATGGGAGAGTGGCAATGGGAGTGGCCTCGGGAGCACCAATAGAAGAAGTATCCACTGGAGGAATGGTGGCAGCAGGTGTGCTCTCGGGATCACCAGCAGAAGTAGCAGCAGCACGAGTAGATGTACCCTCAGGGGCACGAGCAGCAGATCCAACAAGCTCCTCGAGCTCAGCATCATCCATCTCCTCGTCGTCAGAAACCGACGGAGGAATCTCAATGCCCAAGTGAGAGCAGATGTGAGCTAGCATCTCATCAGAACGAGAAACACGAGACTCAACACGTCGCAGGGAAACTGCAAACTCAGCGAGCGACGGAGTAGGAGAAGGAGAAGGAGTAGCAGAAGCTGAAGCTGAAGGGGTCATCCTCTGAACGTGACGAAGCGCCGCAAGAGACTTCTTGACGGCCGTCGCATTCAGGGGATGACCAAGAGGATGCTGGCATCGGGAGGGAGAGGGACGCCGAAGTGACGAAAAACGAGAGTCAATAGGCACGGATATGGAATGAGGGCTGACTTGGTGGATCTTCGGATGCATTCAAAAGAGTCCATCTTATCAAGGATAATCCGAGCCCAATTGATCTCGCTCCCCATGAAAAGAGCGTAGATCAGCTTAAGAAATGGCTGGGAGGGTAAGCTAGATGAGCCGTACTTCGGAAGGAGGCACGACTTCAGGATAAGATTAAGAACCCAATCATTCGGCTTAAACGACTTCGAAGGGACGCCAATCATGGCGGGAGGGATGACATGGAACATCTCGGCAAGCATCGACTGGTCAAGATCAGAAATATCATCCACAGAGATATCGGCAGGGAGAAGGCCAGAGGATGACACACCAATCAACTCCCCTAAGATTCCTGCCCTGAGGACAATAGGTGTCCCCAAGACAGTCGTCTCAATGGAGTGAGTGTCGTCATACTGACCCTGGACACGATTCACATAGAATAATTTGACGAGACGGGGGTACGGGTGAGGGTTCGCCTTGGGGTCATGGCGAAGATAATCTATGAGGCCGCTAGACGAAAGAAGATCGGAGAGATGTGGGAAATTGGAGAACTGAACGAAGTGCTCCAATATCAGTGGACAGTGCTCGATACGGTTGTAAGCCGTGAGACACAACAGGTCTTCGCGACACAACGATATATCGACACCGCCCAAAGGCATGGGAGCCTTCCCCTTAGATGGACGAGTGCTAGATCGAGGAGGAGGAGTAGGAGCCCTATCGATAGGCTCGGTCTCCAGAAAATATTCCTGGTCGGAGTCAGAAGCGGGAGGAGTGGGAGCATGAAATGAAGTAGGCTTGGACTTGGGCTGCGAAGACGATCGGGCTCTAGGCTTAGCAGTCACCGTCCTCTTCTTCTTAAGAGGAGGCGAGGAGGAAGATGGATGGGTCGATTTGGCACGGCGTTTGGTTTGAGGGGGGGTCCGTAGGAGGAGACTCGATAGTCATAGGAGACGGACTAGAGGGACGGATGGGGATATGCGTCTTCGCCATACTCGAGACGAGACAACTCAAAGAACGCACGAAATCGAAATCGACAAAACGAACGAAGAAAACCTAGAAATGAACCCTAGCACAAACCCTAAATCGACAGAAAACATAGAAACCTAACCCTAAAAGCTGAGAGGAGATAGAGCTTTACCCTAGGTGGAGGAGAGAGAGGGAGATCGACGGTCGGAGATGGCCGGAAAACGCGACAAACGGCGGAGGAAGGAGAGGAAGTCGAAGAGTTTTGGGCTGAGAGAGATTTTTGCACCGATTAGAAATGAATCTAATCGGTGCGGAAGAGATTAAATCGACTGGGAAGTGGAAAAGACACAACAGCACCTGTGCATTTAGTCGGTCACAGTTCAAGCGCTGACCGACTAGAATGAAATCTAGTCGGTCGGCCAATGAGCTTGAACCGACTAAGAGAGTCCAAAAATTTGAAATTCAGAAATTTTGAGTTCTCTCCTACGCGCACTTGGACGATACATCGAAATACTCTCATTAATCATTAATATACCCCATAAAACATCGAAAATCTTAAATACGACGTTCATGAATATTTCGAGCATAAATTCCGAAAATTCAACCAAAAATCCAGAAAATCTCAACACATCTAGCATGAGCAAATATAACGAAAATATTATCATGCAAGATTATTGAACAAAATATGAATCCTAAATCTCGGATTCATCCATAATCCCCAATTCTCGACGTAACCGCACAAAGGAGTCTTCCTTGAGTGGTTTCGTGAAAATATCGGCGATTTGCTTCTGGGTTTCAACGTACACTAAAATGATGTCCTTTTTAGCAACATGATCATATAGGAAATGGTGACGAACATCTATGTGTTTAGAACGGGAATGGTGTACCGAATTCTTAGAGAGACATATTGCACTTTGATTGTCCACCATGATAGGGCAATTATCACAGTTTATACCAAAGTCTTTAAGAGTGTGTCTCATCTAAAGAACCTGAGCACACGCAGCACCGGCGGCAATATATTCCGCCTCGGTGGTTGAAAGTGATACGGAATTCTGCTTCTTGAAAAACCAAGAGACAAGAGAATTTCCTATAAAATGGCAAGTGCCACTAGTACTTTTCTTGTCGGATTTGCATCCCGCATAATCTGCGTCACTAAATGAGATTAACTCATATGTGCTAGACTTTGGATAAAGTAATCCGAAGTCGAGTGTGTAACTTAAATAACGGAAAATACGTTTTACCGCTGCTAAGTGAGATCCCTTAGGTTGAGACTGATAACGAGCACATACACATACGGCAAACATAATATCGGGCCTACTAGTAGTAAGATATAATAAACTACCTATCATACCTCGATATAGACGAATGTCTACATCTTTGCCGCCCGTATCTTTATTAAGATGTGTAGTAGTGCTCATTGGAGTCTTCTTGCCTGAGGCATTCTCCATTCCAAATCGCTTTAGCAACTCCACCGTGTACTTGGTTTGGTGGATGAAGATTGCATCGTTCATTTGGCGAATTTGGAGACATAAGAAATATTTGAGCTCACCCATGTGGCTCATCTCAAATTGATCCTTCATGACATTAGAAAACTCTTCGCAAAGAGTGAAGTTAGTAGCACCGAAAATGATATCATCAACATAAATTTGAACTAAAATAATATCATGATTCGAATACTTAACAAATAATGTAGAATCAACTTCACCCATTTTAAAACCCAAATCTAAAAGAAAATTCTTTAGACGGTCATACCAAGCTCGAGGAGCTTGTCTCAAACCGTAAAGTGCATTCTTAAGTTTGAAAATGTGATTTGGAAATTTTTCATTTATAAAACCCGGAGGTTGAGAAACATAAACTTCCTCAACAACATATCCGTTTAAAAACGCACTTTTTACATCCATTTGAAAGAGTTTAAAATCTTTATGGCATGCAAAAGATAACAATAATCTAATAGATTCTAATCTAGCTACCGGAGCAAAGGATTCTTCGAAATCTATACCTTCCTCTTGTCGATAGCCTTGAGCTACTAACCGAGCTTTGTTCCGGACGACGATTTGGTTCTCGTCGGTCTTGTTCTTGAAAATCCACTTCGTTCCTATAATGGTGTGGTTCTTCGAAGGCAATGGAACAAGCTCCCAAACCTCATTTCTCTCAAATTGAATGAGTTCTTCCTCCATGGCTAGGATCCAAGCACTATCTTCGCACGCTTCGTTAATATTCTTTGGCTCTATTGAGGAGGCAAAGGCACAATGAGCGAAGTAGTTCACTTGCGATCTCGTCTTGACACTATCAAGTATGTTGCCAATGACTTGCTCATGAGGATGGTCACGAACTGTATGAAGCCGTTTGGGAATTCCCTGATCACTAGGAACATTCTCAAAAGACTCATTAGTAGGGTTAGTAACATTAGAATCAATAGAATTAGAATTACCAATAGAATCACATAAAACATCCATGGATTCATCATCATTAGTAATTCTAGTCGGGACAAAACCTTCATTGAATGAAACATGAAGTGATTCCTCGATCGTTGAGGTTCGTTTGTTGTATATCCGGTAGGCTTTGCTACGGGAGGAATATCCAACAAATTTCCCCTCATCGGATCTTGGATCATATTTGTCCAAGCTACCATACGTGTTTTTAATAAAACATTTTGCACCGAAAACTCGAAAATGTTTAACTTGAGGCAATCTACCAAACAACAATTCATAACAAGTTTGTTTGGTGCCAGACCTCAAAAGTATCCTATTAAACACATAGCAAGCGGTATGTACCACTTCCACCCAAAATTGATGGCCAAGTTGGCTATCATCAAGCATAGTGCGAGCATATTCCACTAGTGTCCTATTCTTTCTCTCAACAACACCATTTTGAGGAGGTGCGCGAGGGAAGGAAAAGGTGTGAGTAATACCAACTTCATCACAAAAATTTGAGAAAGACTCATTCTCAAATTCCCCTCCATGATCACTGCGAATAGTGACAATGGTGGTTCCAATGAGATTTTGTACTTTTTTAACAAATATTGTGAAGTTTTCAAAAGCATCATTTTTATTACTTAAGGAAAATACCCAAGTAAATCTAGAAAAGTCATCAACGATGATAAGTCCATATCTAGCATTACCTAATGAAGCACCTCTAGTTGGCCCAAAAATATCTAGATGTAAAAGCTCTAGAGGCCGCTTAGATGAAATGTTTTTCTTAGGTTTAAATGAAGATTTTGGAAGCTTGCCTCGTTGACACGAGTCACAAAAGCTTTTCTTTTGAAGGACAAGCTTAGGAAAGCCTTTAATAGAATTTAACTTGGAAAGCTTAAAAAGTATTCCAAAGTTCACATGACCAAAACGTCGATGCCATAAGTGTTGTTCACTTGTGTTGGCAATGAGACATTGTTCATGTGACTTGGGGAGATCTAATATATAAATATCCTTATGGCATGTGCCAGAGAATAACACATTATTAGTATCTTTATTCAAAATATGACGCATTCCTTTCGCAAAGCTAACTTTGTAACCTTTGTCACAAAGTTGGCTTATTGAAATAAGATTGTGGTTTATTCCTTTAACAAGGTAAACATCACTTACTAGTGGTTTAGAAGGATTACCAACTTTACCAACACCTATGATGGTTCCGCTCTCGTTGCCTCCAAAGACGACTCGGTTTCCATTTGCAATGGGCACCACTTCGGAGAGCAATTGAGCATCACCTGTCATGTGTTTTGAACACCCGCTATCGAGTATCCAATTATTCTTGGAGCTAAATTTGGATTTGTTGCTTTGTTTCTTTTTCTTGAGTACCTAAAGATAGAAAATATCGTATCATGGTACCTAAGGTCATTGGGTCCTAAAAGATTAGACCTTTGAAAGCCAAGTCCAATTGGACTTAGACTTCCCAATGTAATCATCATTATGCACGACATTCATAAAATAGGAATTCATGTAAGCTTGTTTCTCATGCATGTTAGTGTTCTTCGGGCCCCAAATAGTGAATATTTTGGGAGCCCCATTCCCATATTGGGAGCATGCATGCGTTGTTGATTTCTACGTGATGCATGTCGTGGATAGGCATATGGCACATGATGAAATGATGCATGATGATAATTGTTCATATGATGGTGTGGATGAACATATGCATGTGGAGGAACACGTGCGTGAGTGTGTCTCACATGGTGTGCACGTGCCCGTGGATGTGGTGCATAAAAATCATCATATGTGTGAACATGTGGAGTAGGATGTGTGTTCCTACGTGGCATAGTATTGGTGTACATATAAGCATGACCCTTCTTTGGAGGTCCACCCAAAGTGAGTTTCTTTCCAAATGAGGGTGTATACAAAGTGGAAGCACCATTGGTAGATGAACTACCAATGGGGTGTTTGCCCCCACTCGTTGAGGCATCGGAAGTTGGCCTAACAAAGGTAGTGAACGATTTGGACGAATTTCCCATCTTATACCCCAAGCCAATGTGGTGATTGACCGGAAGTAAGTCATTTAGGATATTATCCAAATGGTCCTTACCTTTATTGAATTTATTAATTCGGCCTAATGTGCACTCATACTTCTCGGTGAGAGAATGCATAGAAGCATCCAAGGTAGACACTTGCGATGTGAGTGCATAAACACGAGACTTGAGATTCTCATTCTCAATACTTAAAGTTGAGTTTCGAGAAATCAAATCCGCCATCTCATGTTCATCCGATTCCTCAGTATGAACATGCTCAAGTTGAGATTTGAGATTTACAATCTCATTTCTCAAACTTTCAACAACGGTGTCGTTGTTGATGATGTTAGGCTTAGGTGAGGTTTGGAGACTAGTTAACTCATCTTTAGTCTTAGTATATCTATTTACTAGTTTAGATACTTAGACCAAATTTGCTCGTTAGCTAATCTAAGGTCATTCATAGTTACCTCATCGCCTTCATCCTCTCTATCATCGGAAGAGGATCCTTGATCATGTTCCTCTCTAGCCATGAAGCATATGTGTGCTTGCTCCACTTGTTCATCATCCGACTCTCCACTTGAGGAATCCTCATCGGAGTCGGTGAATGTCCTGACAAGCCCTTTCTTGTACCCTTTCTTGTACTTCTTTGACTTGTCGAACTTTGGCGCCTTCCATTTCTCCTTTTGCTTGTTTTGAGGACAATCCGCTTTCATGTGTCCTGGCTTGTTGCATTTAAAGCATAAAGGAGCGGAGGCGTTAGTAGAACTAAATTTTGATTTGTTCTTGAAGTTACCTTTCCGGAAGAATCGGTTGAACTTCTTTGCCATGAGGGCAATGGATTCCAAGTCCAACTCGTCTTCCGAGTCTTCATCATCGGTAGATGTAGATGTAGATGGAGCGGCCTTGAATGCAATCGCCTTTTTCTTTGGCTCGTCTTGCTTCAAGTAAGACTTCATCTTGTCCTGCAGCTTTAGTTTACTGTCCTTGCGTACCTCATAAGACATCAAGGTACCCATTAGTTGAATGACAGTATATTTACTCATATCGTTACCTTCCTCAATGGCGAAGGGACGCTTCTCCCAACAAGAAGGAAGTCCGTCAATAATCTTTGAGACTTTCTCCTTTTGGGTGTAGGTCTTTCCAAGAGCCTCCAACTCATTGGTGATGTCAACGAAGCGAGCATAGTACTCCTTCATCTTCTCACCATGTTGCATGTGAAATAATTCGTAATCTTTATTTACAACAACGAGTTTGGAGTCTCTTACCCTACTCGTTCCTTCATGCAAGATGATGAGTGAGTTCCAGATTTGATATGCACTCTTACATGTGCATATCTTGTTGAAGTCTTCGGGCTCCAAAGAGCATTGCAAGGAATTCATTGCATTGGCATTGCTTACCTCCGCGGCGACCTCTGTGGTAGTCCACTTAGCGAAATCTTCATCTGCGGGCTCGACATACTCCGTCAACGTAGCCCTCCATAGTGAAGCGCTCCGGAGGAACGTTTTCATCCGGCATTTCCAGTACCCGTAATTGGTACCATTGAAGAAGGGAGGCCTAGTTGAGGAGTGTCCTTCCATCACCGAAGAAGCTCCTTCACGGTTCCTGAAGGTGCTATAGTCTGAAGGTGGACGAACGTTCTTGTTGTCGTTGGTAGACATAGCTATGAATTTGGCTTTGATACCAAATGTAATGCCCTGATA
This sequence comes from Scilla litardierei, assembly GCA_030789695.1. Lineage (NCBI taxonomy): Eukaryota > Viridiplantae > Streptophyta > Magnoliopsida > Asparagales > Asparagaceae > Scilla > Scilla litardierei. Next base: position 135,848,104 of record CM061138.1, on the reverse strand, counting down.
GCTACTGCACAAGTACTAGAGGGGGGTGAATAGTACTTTAAAATAATTAAGAAGATAATTCCTAATTATCTTGCAAACTCAACCAACAATGCGGAAATGAAAATATTGACAACAAAGAAAACAATCGCAAACAAACGATATAACGGGTTCAGATCCACCCAAGTCTCCCTGACTTGTTCCCGGTGATCCTACGTCCCAAGCACCCAGATCCCCTCCGGATACTTGAGTTAGAAACCTCTAACTCAAATTTGCACTATGAAATACTTGTATAAAACCTCTACAAGATCAAATCATACACAAATGAAATTGTGACTCCCACAACCCAGGATCACAAACAACTCTCACAACCGAGAGTAAAACTTACAATAGCAATGTAAATGAAATAAGAAATGCTTACCACAAAACCCTATGCCTTGAGTAAAACTTACGATTTTAGGGCAATAAGGATTTTGGGGAAGATGAAGGCACCAAACCCTAGCTCCAAGATGTCGACCAGCAATGGGAGGCTAGGAAGATGTTGGTGACCTTGGATCAAGCTCTTTACTTGAATGGCTCACAATCAATGTGAATCTCTCTTTGGAAATAAGAGTGAGAGAGAGATTCTAGAGAAATGAATGATCTTGGAAATGAGAATAAATGCTTCTCTTTGATTCTCTAAACTTCAATTAATATCAGCCTTGAATGCTATGAAGAGGCATCTCAAGTTTATATAGGATAGAGAGAAGAGAGAGAGAAAATCGTGGCATTTAATACTCCAACGGCTCTATTCTGAAGCAGTCTAGTCGGTCAAAGAAGGATCACTGACCGACTAGATTCACAACTAGTCGGTCGGTGATACAACATGGACCGACTAACAGCTTCACAGCCAATAAAAAAAGTTCAGGGAATATAGAACTAGTCGGTCTAAGAAGACTTACCAACCGACTAGTTTCACAACTAGTCGGTCGGTGAGTGTTCTTTGACCGACTAAGAGATGAAATCAAAGTGGCTGAATCCAAAGACAGCTAGTCGGTTGAAGAACAAATTCTAACCGACTAGTTTCTCAACTAGTCGGTCGGTCGTTGTTCTTTAACCGACTAACTGTAAACAGTAAGTTATTCTGAACAGTGAAAGCTCAACTAGTCGGTCTAAGAAAAATTCCTAACCGACTAGTTTCACAACTAGTCAGTCGGTGAACCTTCTTGGACCGACTAACTGTAAACAGTGAATGAGCTGAAAATGAACAAGGCATTCTAGTCGGTTCAAGAAGGATTACCGACCGACTAGATTGCCATCTAGTCGGTTGGTTCTTCTTCTTGAACCAACTAAGAAGCACAAGAAGCCAGTAATGAAGTGTGAATCTTCGGGAAAGTTTGTATGGGCTTCTAATAAGATCCTAGCTCTAAGATTTGAGCGTTATGAAGATTAAAACGTAAGACCTACTCAAGGCTTAACATTCTACGAAAAGAAGCTAGAAGACTATAAATAAAACTTGACGAACCGTCTTCAAACGCTTCATTCCGAATCTCCTGACTTCAATAATGCTCCTAAAGCTTCAACCAAGCTTCAGGCACACGATCACGCGCTTTGAGAAGTCTTGAGACGTCACTTTTGATATACGCAGAGTTTTGGCGATGATCTCCATAACTGCGCTCACAAAGAGTTAGTTCACGATATTTATGTTTGTTCATCATCAAAACCAAATCCGGGGAAGCAATACTCAACATGGTCCCCTCCCTCTGACTCTTCGCCTAATTCTACCGGCTCAGCCATCATCAGTCGGGGTCCTGGATTTATATCAGCGCTTAGCCAAAGATGAGCCTGGTGTTGGGGCTGCCGAGCTCCTTGAAGCTTTGGAAGGGAGAATACGTCTTCGTCGTCTTCCCATCGGACGTAGATTTCCCGACCCATTGGAGCACCGTCGACACGCTGGTTCTTGAGCTGGGCGACCCAACCGACGCCGAGCTTGAGGCGGTGACGACCCTGTTGGCGGTCCCCATGAGGGATCAGAGAATCGACGTTCTCTTTGACGATCTTAACTTGCTAAAGACCACGTGGCCCATTGGTGAGTTTTGCTGATGTCCGTCGCTCGGGGGAGCTGATGCCTGGGGCCACTCCGGCCAATTCTGACTTTTTCTTCTGCCCCTCTGTTCAGGCGGGTTTGCCCCCGTTCCTCTCCGACCCCTCCCCAAGTCACGGTCCCGGATCCTGCTCCGCGAAGGAGGGATCATGTACTGGAGGTCCGAAAGAAACAGCGGGCCGGGTCTTCCAGCGCTGGTTCCAAGAGAGCGAGGGGGCAAGCTCCATCCTGCCCCTTGCCGGGCGCCTCGAAGAAAGCCCGTGCTCAAGTCGAGGAGGTCGGCGTTCCATCATCTGAGTGTCGGGCCCCGTTCTCCTCAGTTAAGGCTGTTTGGCCATGGGCTGGGCACTCGTCTCCGCAGCAAAGCCCTCTCCCTGAGGTTTACGAGCGGTACCTGGGCGCGTTCTGCTCGGTTCATGTCGATTCACCTCAGTCGGGCGAGGGTCCTCTTCGCCCCCGCTTCCCAATGGGGCCGAGGGAGTCGGTTTTTTCCGACTGCGGAGTGGCGACGTGGCTGGCTGAGAACTGCTACCTTCCTCTGGACCAAGCTGCATTAGATGGGGTCAAAGGCGACCGCCTAGCCGCCTTCATGGTTCAGGCTGGTCAACAGGTGAGGCATTCTCGCATACTTCGTTTTTAGTAGCCGTATTCGTATCATCTCCTTCTCTTTGGTGTAGTTGTCCTCAGTAGGGCTTTTGATAAGACGCCAATTCGAGGCCCTCTCTAAGGCCAAGGCTGGTGCGGCGTGGACTCCGAGGCCGAGGGGGCAAGGGAGAGGCAAGCCAGCTAGCCGAGGCGCGTTTCAAGTCTCTGGAGACTCGGTTGGCTGAACTCTCCACTGCTTTGGAGAAGTCAGATTGGGAGAAATTTTTGGCTTTGGTCGAGAAGTCCAAGGCCGAAGAGCGGATTGCCGAGCTCATGGAGGCTGCCGAAGCGGCCGCCAAAGCTGGCGTGGGCCCTGCCCCTGTCGTCGCGGCTAATATCCCTGAGCTCACCAGCCTCCTGGAGGTGGCAGAGGAGAGAGTAATGGCTCTCCTCGTCTAGCTCAACACGAGATCCAGAGAGATCGAGCTGGAGTGGGCAGAGCATCGGTGCCAGGCCGCCCTCTTCAAGGATCAGATTCGAAAGCTGGAGGTGGTGAAACCCGCTCAGATTGCCCAGGACGCTGTGGAAGAGTATGTCATTTCTTTCGTAGCCACGGCTATGTCCGAAGCATTCGAGAAGGGGTTCACCCGCTGCCAATCCGAGTCCAGAAGAGGCATCCGTTCTCAGGGATCAATCTTGAGGAGCTCCGCGTGTATTCCGATGACGAGGAGGAGACACGGGACAGACCTCGTGTGCAGCCTGCCAGCGGTCCTGAGGTGGCTCCAGGTGGAGATAAGTGAGGGAGGGTTTAGCCTCTTAGCCTTGTCGTTTTTCTTTCAAAATCAGTGCTCGACTATTGTATAACGCACCCTCCCCCCTCATTACATTTAGAAATGAATTTTCCTTTTTCTGTGTGTGACTGCTCATCTTCCTCCTTGGGGTGTGCCTCATTTTTGGGTTTTGTTGGCGATGAGTTGGCCAACCTGTCGGGGGTGTGGCCCCCCGTCCCTGCAGTGAGTTTGGTCGGTCGACTGGCTGGGGGACGCTATCCCCAGGCTCAATGTCCGATCGACGTGCCAACATGCCGGAGGAGTTGCCCCGGCCTTACAGTCGGTTCGGTCGGTCAATCTGCTAGGGGTGCACCCCGTGCCTTGCAACTGACTCATGAGGTCGACCACTAAGGTCGGCCTCTTGACTGACCTGCTAGGGGAGTTGCCCCTAGCCTTACAGTCGGCCGATTAACCGACCTGCTGGGGGAGTTGCCCCCAGCCTTACGGCCTATCGGTGTCGTTCAGCTTGCTGGGAGAGCTACTCGCAGTCTGACGGTGGATCGACGGACCGACCTGCTGGGGGAGTTGCCCCTTGCCTTATGATCGATCCACCCCACTAGCCAGCCACGAGGGTGCCATCAACCTGTCGGCCGGTTTGGGGGTCAACCTGCTTGGGGGTCTATCCCCTAGCCTCGTAAGCCTTTGCTCTGGCGTTCACCTAGTGAGGTCTCCCTCATCCCGAGTGAGCTTGTCATAGTCATGAAATACGAAGATGAATAGGCTCAAACGAATTTATTCGGGAAGATGGAGGAAAATAGATACATTTGTGGGTGATCTCATTGATGATATTTGCGCAAGTGCTCAGTGTTCCAGGTATGGGTGAGGATCTTCCCCTCCGAATTGGCTAGTCGATAGGTCGTGGGTCCGAGGACTTCGATGACCTTGTATGGACCTTTCCACTTAGCCGCTAGCTTCCCTTTGTGAGTGATCTCCGGGTTGAAGGCCGCTTTTCTTAGGACCAGATACCCCGGGCGAAAGCTCCTCCCCTAACCCGGGAATTGTAGTAGCGAGCTACCTTCTGCTTCTGGCGGATGATGGTGGCCAAGGCCTGCTCCCGTCGCTCACCCAGGAGCTCCAAGCCGAGCTCCAAGCCCTCCGAGTTCCTTTCCTCGTCGAAGTGCTTTATGCGTAGGGATTCCTCGCCTACCTCGACAAGCACCATTGCCTCGGTGCCATACGTGAGCATGAACGGGGTTTCGCTCGTTGCTTGCTTGTGGGTCATTCTGTATGACCAGAGTATCTCTGAGAGTTCCTCCGGCCAGCTCCCCTTGGCTTCCTCCACTTTCTTGCGGAGGGGCTCTATGATGCACTTGTTGGCAGCATCTGCCATCCCATTGGTCTGGGGGTGTGCCACCGAGGTGAAGAGGATCTTGATCTTCCATTCTGCGTAGAAGCCTTTGAACCCAACAGAGTTGAATTGCTTCCCATTGTCCGTGACGATGGCACGGGGAATTTCGAACCTTGAGATGATGGAGTTCCATACGAAACTCTTCGCCTTCTTCCAAGTGATGGAAGCAAGGGGTTCGGCCTCGCTCCACTTGGTGAATTAGTCCACCGCCACGATCAGGTATTTCCTCTGCCCTCGACCTGAAGTAAACGGTCCGAGGATATCGAGCCCCCATTTCGTGAAAGGTACAGGACTGACAATCGGAACGAGTTTCGACGGGGGGAAGCCGAGTTTGGCGAACCTCTGGCATTCCTGACACCTTTGGACGTATTCCGTCGAGTCGTGGACCAAGGTTGGCCAGTAATATCCTTATCTCAAGATTTTCTGGGCGATCGTCTTGCCTTCGTGGTGATTTCTGCAGATCCCCTCGTGCACCTCCCGGAGGACGTTGTCAGCCTCCCGAGGTCCGAGGCACTTAAGGTAGGGGAGGATGACCGTCTTTATCCAGCGTCTTTTGTAAAGTGCCCCTTCATGGATCACATACCAGAGTGCCTTCCTCTCTAGGGTTCGACGTTCGTCCCAGTCCGTTGGCACTTCCCCATGGGAGAGGTACCAAACAATTGGATCCATCCAGGTGGGGTCCCCGTCGATCGACATCACCTCCTTCTCCTCTGTGTTGGGGAATCGGAGACTCTCCACGTAAATGATGCGGCCCAAATCCTTGGTCGAGGAGGAAGCTAGTTTGGACAGAGCATCTGCGCGGGTGTTCTCCGATCGTGGGAGGTGAAGGGTCTCAGCCTTCTTGAATTTGGACTACACTGTCTTGGCCATGGCAAGGTAGCTCTGCATCGCCTCCTCGCATGCCTCGTAATTTCCCTGCAGCTGGTTGATGATGAGCTTCGAGTCACTGAGAAGCCGCACAGATTCGGCACCGGGTTCTCTGGCCAGCCTCAAACCATTTATCACGGCCTCGTATTCGGCCACATTGTTGGTGGCCGGGAATTCGAACCGAAGCGCATACTCGACGACACTTCCCTTGGGAGACTGAATCACGATCCCGGCCCCACTTCCTGACTGGGTTGCTGAACCGTCTACATGGACTATCCATGTGTCCTGGTCCCCTAGATGGCTAGTAAAAACGACATCAGTCGAAAGGAAGGATAAGGGTTGGGTAGTTACCGTAGCCGAGCCCTCTCCCCCAGAGGGGTTTCCCCCTTCTATGGTACATTCGGCGATGAAGTCTGCCAAGGCCTGCCCTTTTATGGCCGCGTGCGGCTTGAATCGAAGGTCGAACTCGCTCAGTTCCACTCTCCAATTCAGCATTCTTCCCATCCGATCGAATCTTTTGAGGTTTTGTTCCAGCTGGGAATCAGTGAGGACCAATATAGTGTGGGCTTAGAAGTAAGGCCGGAGTCGGGGGGCCGAGAGAACGAGGGCATATGCCAGCTTCTCCATAAGCATGTACCGCCCCTCCGCGTCTTTCAGGACTTGACTGGTATAATACACCGGCCTCTGTACTCCGCCGTTCTCCCTGACCAGCACCGAGCTCACTGCTTCTCCCATGCAAGCTAGGTAGAGTCTCAACGACTCTCCTTCTCGCGGTTTGGAGAGGAGCCTGCGAAGGCATTCCTTGAGTTCAGCAAATGATCGGGAGCAATCCTCGTCCCACGGTATCGTCTTCCTTTTGTTGACAGGCTCAGCGATTGCTTTCCTTAGGGTCTTGAAGAATGGCAGAGACTTTTTCGCCGATTTGGATAGAAATCGTCCTAGAGTGGCGATGCGTCCATTCAACCTCTGCAGCTCTTTAATTGTCGTCGGCTCTCGCATGTTGATCAGCGCCTCGATCTTGTCAGGGTTAGACTCACTGCCGCGATTGGTGATCATGAACCCCAGGAATTTGCCGGATCTCACCCCGAATGTGCACTTCGTGGGATTGAGCCGGATGTTGTATTTTCACAACCGCTCAAAGGTTTCCCTGATGTCGGTGATATGATCTCCTGGTTCCTTCGACTTGACCAACATGTCGTCGACTTAGACCTCAAGGTTCCTCCCTATCTGGGAGTCGAACACCTTGTTGACCATTCTCTGGTAGGTGGCCCCTGCGTTCTTCAAGCCAAAAGGCATCTTCTTGTAGCAAAAGGTCCCCTGATCCATCGTAAAGGCTGTCATCTCTTCGTCCCGAGGGTCCATCTGGACTTGATTGTACCCGGAGTATGCGTCCATGAAGCTGAGCATTTCATACCCTGAGACATTTTCCACGAGGTGATCGATGCGAGGCAATGGGTAGCTGTCCTTGGGGAAAGCTTTGTTGAGGTCACTGAAATCCACACAAATTCGCCACTTCTCGTTGGGCTTCTTAACCATCACGACGTTGGATAGCCACTCCAGGTACCAGACTTCCCGGATAAAGCCGGCGTTGCGGAGACGTTCCACCTCCTCGAAGGCAGCCCTCATCTTCTCGCCACCTAGATTCCGCTTCTTCTGCCTGACTGGTTTGAAATTGGGGTCGGCATTCAGCCGGTGCATAATCACCCGGGGGTCAACGCCGGGCATGTCCTCGGGCGACCATGCGCAGACGTCAAGGTTTGCCTCCAAGCACTCGATCAACCGGCTTTTTTGGTCAGGGTCCAGTCTCGATCTGATGGAGACGAATCTTCACTCGACATTCGTGACAAGGATCTGCTCATGCTCTTCCGCGGGAGTGGGTCTCGACCCGCACCTCAAGTCAAGTGAGGCCATCGGATCGTCAGGCCGTCCAGTGGGCTTCTCGTCTGCTAGCTGGTAGCAGATCTTCAGTTTTCCTGCGTCGCCATCGACTTGCCTGATCCCTCTCAGGGTCTGAAACCGGATCGTTCGATGGAGAGTCGAGACCACCACGCCGATAGAGTTGAGGAGCGGGCGACCGATGATCCCATTGTACGCCGACTCGATCTTCAGCACCACGAACTCCACCGTCAGGGTCAACGAGTCGGGTGGACCCCGAGCATGACTGAGAGGTGGATCGCCCCGATGATGGGGGTGGAGTGACCCGTGAAGCCCACCACGGGCCCTGAGCATGGCTCCAGGTCCTTGTCCCGCAGTCCCATCCTTTCTAAAGTTGACATGAAGAGGATGTCGCACGAGCTGCCAGTATCGACTAGCAGCCGCCGCACCATGGATCTGTCGATGACTACGGACACCACTAGTGCTTCGTCTGACCGCGGTTTCTCCTTCGTTGCACCCGCCCCGCCGATTGGGAGGGGTGGCGGAGGGCTCCCGGTCTCCATATCATAGTCCTCCGCACAGTCAGGCCGAGGTCGCCCTGGAGTCCCAACCTGAAGCATGCGCCGGGGAGTCATGGTCCCTTCCCGTCGACCGTGGTGGGGGCCGACACCAGACGTCGGGGTCGTGCCCCTTCTTCGTTGCGGAGGGTGGAGCCGCGTCATTGTCGGTGTGGTTGTTTTACATGGGTGTTGGTTCGTTCCCAAAGACGGCGCCAGATGTTTAGGGGTGTTTTCTCACCACTGGATCGTTGATCGAGGACTGCATGGTCTACATGGTCAAGGGGTCGGTTGAGATCCCTTGGGCATGCCAAGCACACGTGCACTCAATGTGGGTCGGAGATGGAGTCGAGGTCGAGCGTGAGGTTCAAGCAGAGTGTCTATCCTCGGTTGAAGCAGAGCAGAGGGGAAGCCTCGGCTCTAAGAGATGGGCTCGGCCTCGGTTGAGCATGCGTCGAGGGGTATCCTCGGCACTTCGCTTGCTGCTCGGTCTTCGGTCGGTAGCCACGCTTGCTTGCAACGGGGGCGATCATCTGGCGCTGAGGGGTAGCCTCGGTGCTTCGGTCGGCTTCTTCCTGAAAAGACGAGAAACTCATCAGGGGGGCCGGACCTTGGTTTCTGCTGAATCCCTCCGATGCCTAAGTCAGATCAAGGTCTGAAGAGTACTCGGCGGGGTAGGTATGACTCGAGAGGAGATCGATACGCTGACCCTCGGCACGAGCAGGGGGAGGGAAAAGAAATGGCGGAAACTAAAGTCGTTGATGGAATACCTCAGATCTGAATACCTGGAGTTCGATCCCCTTGGTGGTTGCTCCCGATACCCTCTTATAGAGTTTGTGCCCTGATTGCCCCTAATCCACGTCCTTCGTCCGCCCCCACTCATGCCCCCACTATCTACCTTCTTCAAGGCGCCTGCGTGCGTCGTTGGGAGTGTTGATTAACGGGCTCCTTAATGGTCATTAAGGAGCCGCGGATTCAGGGGAACGGCCGTCTCGGATGAGTACGAGTTGATCGTGTGTCCCCTGGGCTAACCCAGCACGACATAGGGTTTTATTCGTGGGCCTCGTCTAGCGGGGCCCAGTTTCACTAGTGGGCTTCTCGTTCATGGCTGGATCTCGGGTCTCTGTTTCTTGGGTCTCTCCAAAATAGTCGTATCAGAGGCCGAACCCCTTGCTTCCATCACTTGGAAGAAGGCGAAGAGTTTCGTATGGAACTCCATCATCTCCAGGTTCAGAATTCCTCGTGCCATTGTCACGGACAATTGGAAGCAATTCGACTCTGTTGGGTTCAAAGACTTCTGTGCAGAATGGAAGATCAAGCTCATCTTTGCCTCGGTGGCACACCCCCAGACCAATGGGATGGCAGAGGCCGCCAACAAGTGCATCATAGAGCCCCTCCGCAAGAAAGTGGAGGACGCCGAAGGGAGCTGCCCGGAAGAACTCCCAGGGATACTCTGGTCATACAGAACAACCCACAAGCAAGCAACAGGTGAAACCCCATTCATGCTCGCGTGTGGCACCGAAGCAGTGGTGCCTGTCGAGGTAGGCGAGGAATCCCTCCGCATAAAGCACTTCGACGAGGAAAGGAACTCGGAGGGCTTGGAGCTCGGCTTGGAGCTCCTGGGCAAGCAATGGGAGCAGGCCTTGGCCACTATCATCCGCCAGAAGCAGAAGGTAACTTGCTACTACAATTCCCGGGTTAGGGGGAGGAGCTTCCGCCAGGGGGATCTGGTCCTAAGAAAAGCGGCCTTCAACCCGGAGATCACTCGTAAAGGGAAGCTAGCGACTAAGTAGGAAGGTCCCTACAAGGTCATCGAAGTCCTCAGACCCGTGACCTATCTGTTGGATCTGGATCGTAGCCTAGAGGGGGGTGAATAGGCTAATAAAAAATATTCGTGCAACCCACGAACAATCCCACGCAGTTATAGGCACAGACAGGACAATAAAAAAAGCAATCACAGAATACGCACAGATATACCCTGGTTCGGTCGTCCCCACGACCTACTCCAGCCCCCGAAAGCAACTACTAGATAGATATGTAATCAAGTACAGCTACAATGAGTCGAGATCCCAAATCTACTCTCACCTAGCTCGTACGCACACCACGTGCTCTACACTATCAATCTAGTCAGATGCTCTCCCTCCGTGACGACTCCCAAGTCGTCAGGTCCCCAAAAGTAACACAGATGGTAAAGTTTCCCCTACGAAGATCTAACACAACACTACACGATATAATAAAGAACAGAGTTTAGAAAGCTCAGATCGTGTAGTGGCGCGGTCTTCGTCAATCAGCGCAGGCCAGATGTTGTCTGGCAAGATGTAGTATTTCCTCGTTAACTGCAACTCAAGTTGCGACGATGTCTCTTGCAACTTGCGGCTTTGCCTCTTCTCTGAAGGTTACAACAAATGGATAATGGACACTTGGGTTGAGGCAAGAATATCTCCTGAGAAATAATGCAACTTCCTCTCTGCTCTTGGTGATCACAACACAAAGAATTCGGCCAAACTTTGTGCTCTCGGAAAAATTAATTGGCCTTGGGATATTTTTGCATGTGAGAGCCTGCAAACAAAAAAAACAAGAAAAATATTAATTTTTGGCAATGAATCAATCTGTGCTCTTGGAGAATTACTTCATGAGAGGGATCACAAATAAAAGGAAGTTGGTGTGTTCTGCAATTGGTGGAGAGATGTTGCCTGCAAAGACAATTGTTAAAAAAAAACCTTTCCCTCAAAATTCGGCTGCTATTAGTCCCAGCCCCAAGAACAATTGCAAACAACAAAATAAACTTGAAGCCCCCGTGTTTGATTTTGTGCGGCTGAACACACCAAAAAAAACGGCGGCTCTTTAATTTCTTGATGTTCAAGCACAGGGCTCTCCTCCCTTTTTTGTGCTTGCCAATGGGATGATATTTCTGACCGCCACCTCTTGGAATTCTTTTAGTTTTGCACTTTAGCCTGGGAAAAGAAAATTTCTTGCTGCCCTTTTTTTTGTGTCAGCCTCAATCAAAACACAAGTATTAAAAACACTAGTATTAAAAAAAATATGTTGGCAGCCTCAATCAAAGAGTCCTCTTGGTGCTTTCCGGTTCCTTTTCTTTTTGATGTTTTAAGGCCGGCGCCTTAGGTTCAAGGAAGTTGCAGCACTATGGCCTTAAAAAAATATCAAATTGAAATATCAATGGCCTGGAGATTAATCAATGGAAAAAATTGATTAGAGATGATGAAAGAATTCTGAGCTCCTCTCCTTTATGTTTTGTGCTGATGAAGATGTCCTCAGAAAGAGATTTTTGTATCAGGGGAGATAGATGCGGCGCCTGTCAACCAAAACACAACAAACAAAATATAGATTAGAGAGATGCTTTCAGATTTGCAAAAGAAATGATAAAGGCTGCAAGAGAATTTTGTTTTGTTTCTTTTTAATTTGAGAAATTCGTCTCTTGGAGGACTTTTTGATGGGAACATGCGCATAGCCTAACTTTTTGCCCTCTATGCTCCTTTTTTTTGAGAGAGGCCGGCCATATATAGGTTGGGAAGAAAACCTAGCCTCTTATTTACAAGATTGCCACCAAGCTTCCGTATTGCACAGTTAAGCCGTTTAGACCCGTTTTCATATCCGAAAGATTCTGTGACTTTCTCGTTGTCTTCCTCATGATCCATGGTCATAATTGATTATCTATAAACTTGTCATTTCCTGAAACACTTAACACACACGTTAAAGACATTCACGCACGTTTGTTATCATCAAACACGAAGTCCATAGATCATAGATCGTTGCTACCAACAATCTCCCCCTTTTGATGATAACAAACTAAGTATAAGATTTGCACAATAAAGTTTCAAATAGTGTGTGTGTGTGTGTGGCGATAGTAGGTGACATGCAATAGGATGAAATGATATGCGAACAATAATGTGTGAAGTTTAACAATAAGCATGCTCCCCCTATTTTTGTGCTTTCCCAATATACATTAATGCTCCCCCTTAATCAAACAATCTTATTTTCGCATGCATTAATGCCAAATCTTCCCCAAATTTTCTCCCCCTTTGTTATCATCAAAAGTCATACCACGAAGTCAAAAATATATACCATGCAAAAATAGAGTATTATTAACCATTACCAACAATTGCATGAAAACAATCATAAAATAATCAAGTCAAAATCCAATGAAATGAAACAACGAAGAATTCAACACCAACGTGTACGTGTGATGAATAAAATTGAAGCACATATGGAGAATCATTAAGAAAGTCAACCGGAACCAATCCACATTTTCCAAATAACATTCTATCACCTAGGATTGATTTTTCCCACCTCATTAAAAATGAGTTCAAGGTACCACACCCCAAAACATAGCCTATAAGGACTCTTAGATGTGGGGGTGGCATTGCTTGACGAGTAAATACACCAACGCTAAAGTTTACCCATAAAGCTTATGTTGGATACTCATGGGTAATACCGTTGCCAAGGATTGTATCCATTTTCCATACGGAGCAATTATCTTTTGTTTTTCACATTTTTTTTAAAAATACTTATACCAACAATTTTTTTTTTGCTCAATTTTTATCCATGGCAAGGTATATCATATCCCTTAGATTTTCAGTTAAATTTTCCTCCTACATTCACTTTCCACACTTCATAAACGATATCTCCAAATGTGCAACAATAATAATACATGTGAAAGTGAAGTAGGTGGTGTAGAAATCAAGTTATTTTCATTCATTGAACATGCCATGAATATTTAGAAAGATGAACATGCTCATGTGGCAAAAGAAATAATACACCAATTTCTACATACATATGAAATTCATACGTGCAACCTTTAATAATAGATCAAAGAGAAAAGATACACATTTAAGCACCAAATTTTTTTTTTCAGTTTTTCAGTTTTTTTTATATATAAATGCATGAAGTACTAAAGCAAACATGAGATGCAATCACACAAACAAAGAGAATCATGCACACATAGCAATGCAACCACTAGCACACAAACAAAGAAAAAGTCATGCACACAAAAAGAAAAAAGAAAAAAAACTATGAAGATATTCATTAAGTTCAAAGAATGAGATATACCTTCGCGTCGCCGTTTGACTAAGGAGCTAAAAATAATAATGAGACATTCAATCTATCGCTCCTCGTCAAATTTCCATCCACCTACAAAAGAGGTGTCGTGTGTGACCTTGGAATCCAACAAGGTCCACTCACGTTAGTCATCAAAGATTTAGGAATCCATATTTGTTTGAACTTAATGTTTTTGTTCCTATATTTGCAATGATATGAAGTATGACCAACGCATCCACATGTAAAGCACTTAGCATGAAAATTTCCAACCTTTGTTGATTCAATGTGAACTTTTCTATATTTTGATTTTTCAACATTTTTAGCGCTAAATCCAATGCCACGCCTATTATTGCCATACAATTGATTTCCAAGAATAATGTCCAAATTTTGTTTACCAATGGAAAATCTCTTTAATGACAATTCTAAACTAGCAACTTTGGATTTCAAATGATCATTTTCGTTCACAAGTAAAGTGCATTTACTAATGAAGGCTCGCTTGTTTTCCTCTTCTTTCTTTTCAAAATCCCTCATTTTTTCTTCAAGTTCAAGATTTAGCATGTTAATCTTTTCAGAGAGCAATTCATTTTCAACTTCAAGCTTTGTCTTATCTAATTTATACATGCTAATATCCTTTAATAAAGAGGGACATGAAAGACAGTCAATTCTTTTAGGCAAGCTAGCTTTCTCTTTTTCTAACATGGTAATGGTAGATTTGCATGCAACAAGCTCTTGTTTAAGATTTTTCATTTCTATAGACATGTCATATTCAGTTTGTTGCATATCAAAATTATCATTCCTATAACATTCCACATCAGCTTCTAGCTCATCAATTCTATGTTGCATTCCTTTACAGATTTCTAAGAATTCAGCTTTAGTGGGAGATTCTACCTCATTGTGTTTGGCCATTAATGCCATGCAGGAGTGGGCTTCATGTTCCTCATCATCCTCCTCAGCTTCGCTATCCATGTCCCACGTCAGCGCTTTCGTTTTTCCTTTTGCAACTTGAGCTGTGTGTTGTTGTGGGCAATCTTTTATGTGGTGCCCTCTCTTCCTGCATTTAAAACATTCACTTCTATTAATAGCTTTCTGATCATAGGAATTTCTACTAAAATTAGAATTATTAGAACGAATGAACCTTTTTCACATCTCAGCTCTTCCTTGATCAGTCTGAATGTATCTCCTGAAGTTTCTGACCATTAGGGCTTGCTCCTCATCAAGATCGTCGTCGTTAGCTTGAAGAGCTAATGGTGTGGAAACTTTGGTCTTCTCTTCAGGTTTCTCTCTGGCTTCTATACTCTGCAACTCAAGCTCATGTGACATTAGGTTGCCTATCAAGTCCTCCACTTTCATTGTTGACAAGTCCTTAGCTTCTTGAATAGCTGTGAATTTAGGCCTGAACGAGCTAGGTAGCGCCCTTAAGATCTTTCGTACCTGTTCATGGCTAGAGTATGGCTTACCGAGGGAACTGGATTTGTAGACAATGTCCGTGAACCTCGCAAACATCTCTTTCACAGATTCTGTTGGTAGCATGCGGAAGCTCTCATATTCAGTGCTCAGCAACGCAAGTCTGGATTCCTTTACTTGCGATGTTCCCTCGTGTGTCACCTCCAGAGTATGCCAGATTTCTTGCGCAGTTAGACAATGTGAGATACGATTAAACTCAGATTTATCAAGAGAGCATATAAGCGCATTCATAGCTTTACCATTAAGAGTATAAAGTTTCTTATCAGCTAAATCCCACTTGTCTTTAGGCTTAATCATAACAGTGTCTTCAATTTTAATAGTGGGTAAACTATAACCATTTTCAACAATATCCCACACATCATAATCTACAGACACAAGATAGATTTTCATCCTAGCCTTCCAATATGCAAAGTCTACACCGTTAAATTTAGGGGGACGTGCTATAGACTGACCTTCAGGAAAAGCACAATCAGATATATTCATGGTCATCTAAAAATCTAGACTAGATCCTCTAAACTGGCTCTGATACCACTTGTTGGATCTGGATCGTAGCCTAGAGGGGGGTGAATAGGCTAATAAAAAATATTCGTGCAACCCACGAACAATCCCACGCAGTTATAGGCACAGACAGGACAATAAAAAAGCAATCACAGAATACGCACAGATATACCCTGGTTCGGTCGTCCCCACGACCTACTCCAGCCCCCGAAAGCAACTACTAGATAGATATGTAATCAAGTACAGCTACAATGAGTCGAGATCCCAAATCTACTCTCACCTAGCTCGTACGCACACCACGTGCTCTACACTATCAATCTAGTCAGATGCTCTCCCTCCGTGACGACTCCCAAGTCGTCAGGTCCCCAAAAGTAACACAGATGGTAAAGTTTCCCCTACGAAGATCTAACACAACACTACACGATATAATAAAGAACAGAGTTTAGAAAGCTCAGATCGTGTAGTGGCGCGGTCTTCGTCAATCAGCGCAGGCCAGATGTTGTCTGGCAAGATGTAGTATTTCCTCGTTAACTGCAACTCAAGTTGCGACGATGTCTCTTGCAACTTGCGGCTTTGCCTCTTCTCTGAAGGTTACAACAAATGGATAATGGACACTTGGGTTGAGGCAAGAATATCTCCTGAGAAATAATGCAACTTCCTCTCTGCTCTTGGTGATCACAACACAAAGAATTCGGCCAAACTTTGTGCTCTCGGAAAAATTAATTGGCCTTGGGATATTTTTGCATGTGAGAGCCTGCAAACAAAAAAAACAAGAAAAATATTAATTTTTGGCAATGAATCAATCTGTGCTCTTGGAGAATTACTTCATGAGAGGGATCACAAATAAAAGGAAGTTGGTGTGTTCTGCAATTGGTGGAGAGATGTTGCCTGCAAAGACAATTGTTAAAAAAAAAACCTTTCCCTCAAAATTCGGCTGCTATTAGTCCCAGCCCCAAGAACAATTGCAAACAACAAAATAAACTTGAAGCCCCCGTGTTTGATTTTGTGCGGCTGAACACACCAAAAAAACGGCGGCTCTCTAATTTCTTGATGTTCAAGCACATGGCTCTCCTCCCTTTTTTGTGCTTGCCAATGGGATGATATTTCTGACCGCCACCTCTTGGAATTCTTTTAGTTTAGCACTTTAGCCTGGGAAAAGAAAATTTCTTGCTGCCCTTTTTTTGTGTCAGCCTCAATCAAAACACAAGTATTAAAAACACTAGTATTAAAAAAAATATGTTGGCAGCCTCAATCAAAGAGTCCTCTTGGTGCTTTCCGGTTCCTTTTCTTTTTGATGTTTTAAGGCCGGCGCCTTAGGTTTAAGGAAGTTGCAGCACTATGGCCTTAAAAAAATATCAAATTGAAATATCAACGGCCTGGAGATTAATCAATGGAAAAAATTGATTAGAGATGATGAAAGAATTCTGAGCTCCTCTCCTTTATGTTTTGTGCTGATGAAGATGTCCTCAGAAAGAGATTTTTGTATCAGGGGAGATAGATGCGGCGCCTGTCAACCAAAACACAACAAACAAAATATAGATTAGAGAGATGCTTTCAGATTTGCAAAAGAAATGATAAAGGCTGCAAGAGAATTTTGTTTTGTTTCTTTTTAATTTGAGAAATTCGTCTCTTGGAGGACTTTTTGATGGGAACATGCGCATAGCCTAACTTTTTGCCCTCTATGCTCCTTTTTTTGAGAGAGGCCGGCCATATATAGGTTGGGAAGAAAACCTAGCCTCTTATTTACAAGATTGCCACCAAGCTTCCGTATTGCACAGTTAAGCCGTTTAGACCCGTTTTCATATCCGAAAGATTCTGTGACTTTCTCGTTGTCTTCCTCATGATCCATGGTCATAATTGATTATCTATAAACTTGTCATTTCCTGAAACACTTAACACACACGTTAAAGACATTCACGCACGTTTGTTATCATCAAACATGAAGTCCATAGATCATAGATCGTTGCTACCAACACTGTCGACTAGCCAATTCGGAGGGGAAGATACTCACCCATACCTGGAACGCTGAGCACTTGCACAAATATTATCAATGAGATCACCCACAGATGTATCTCTTTTCCTCCATCTGCTCGAATAAATTCGTTTGAGCATATTCATCTTCATATTTTATGACCATGAGAAGCTCACTCGGGATGAGGGAGACCTCACTATGTGAACGCCAGAGCGAAGGTTCACGAGGCTAGGGATAGACCCCCAAGCAGGTTGACCCCTAAACCAGCCGACAGGTTGAGGGCACCCTCATGGCCGGCTAGTGGGGTGGATCGATCGTAAGGCTGGGGGCAACTCCCCCAGTAGGTAAGGTTCGTCGATCCGTCGATCTGTCGTCAGACTGGGAGTAGCTCTCCCAGCAAGCTGAACGACACCGACCGGTCGTAAGGCTGGGGGCAACTCCCCCAGCAGGTCGGTTAACCAACCGACTGTAAGGCTAGGGGCAACTCCCCCAGCAAGTCGGTCATGAGGCCGACCTTAGTGGTTGACCTCATCGGTCAGTCACAAGATACGGGGTCGCACCTCTAGCAGATTGACCGACCGAACCGACTGTAAGGCCGGAGGCAACTCCCCCGGCATGTTGGCACGTCGATCGGACCGTGAGCCTGGGGGATAGCATCCCCCAGCCAGCCGACCGACAAAACTAACTGCAGGGATGGGGGTCCACACCCCGGCAGGTTGGCCAACTCATCGCCAACAAAACCCAAAAATGGGGCACACCCCAAGGAGGAAGATGAGCAGTCACAGGCAAAAAAGGAAACTTCATTTCTAAATGGAATGAGGGGGGAGGGTGCATTACACAATAGCCGAGCACTGATTTTGAAAGAAAACGACAAGGCTAAGAGGCTAAACCCTCCTTCACTCATCTCCACCCGGGGCCACCTCAGGACCGCTGGCAGGCTGCATACGAGGTCTGTCTCGTGTCTCCTCCTCGTCGTCGGAATACATGTGGAGCTCCTCGAGATTAATCCCCGAGAGCAGAAACCTCTTCTGGATCTCAGATTGGCAGCGGGCGAACCCCTTCTCGAACGCTTCGGACATAGCCACGGCTACGAAAGAAATGGCATACTCTTCCACAGCGTCCTAGGCAATCTGAGCGGGGTTCACCACCTCCAGCTTTCGAATCCGATCCTCAAAGAGGGCGGCCTGGCGCCGATGCTCTACCCGCTCTAGCTCGATCTCTCTGGATCTCGTGTTGAGCTGGACGAGGAGAGCCTTCTCTCTCTCCTCCTCCTCCTCCAGGAGGCTGGTGAGCTCCGGGATATCTGCCGCGATGACAAGGGAAGGGCCCACGCCAGCTTCGGCGGCCTCCATGAGCTCGACAATCCGCTCCTCGGCCTTGGACTTCTCAACCAAAGCCAAAGCTTTCTCCCGATCTGACTTCTCCAAAGCAGAGGAGAGTTCAGCCACCCGAGTCTCCAGAGACTTGACGCGCACCTCGGCCAGCTGGCTTGCCTCTCCCTCGCCCCCCTCGACCTCAGGAGTCCGCACCGCACCAGCCTTGGCCTTAGAGAGAGCCTCAAATTGGCGCCTTATCAAAAGCTCTACTGAGGACAACTACACCAAAGAGACGGGGATGAGACGAAGACGGCTACTAAAAACGAAGTATGTGAGAATGCCTCACCTGTTGACCAGCCTGAACCACGAAGGTGGCTAGGTGGTCACCTTTGACCTCATCCAACGCAGCTTGGTCCAGAGGAAGGCAGCAGTTCTCAGCCAGCCGCGTCGCCACTCCGTAGTCGGAAAAAACCGACTCCCTCGGCCCCACCGGGAAGCGGGGGTGAAGATGACCCTCGCCCGACTGAGGTGAATCGATGGGAACCGAGCGGAACGTGCCCAGGTACCGCTTGTAAACCTCAGGTAGAGGGCTCTGCTGCGGAGACGAGGGCCCGGCCCATGGCCAAACGGCCTCAACTGAGGAGGACGGGGCCCGACCCTCCGACAATGGAACGTCGACCTCCTCGACTTGAGCACGGGCTTTCTTCGAGGCACCCGGCAAGGGGGAGGATGGAGCTTGCCCCCTTGCTCTCTTGGAACCAGCACCGGAAGGCCCGGGCCGCTGTTTCTTTCGAACCTCCAGTACATGATCCCTCCTTCACGGAGCAGGATCCGGGACCGTGACTTGGGGAGGGGTCGGAGAGGAACCGAGGGCAAACCCACCTGAACGGAGGGGCAGAAGAAAAAGTCAGAATTGGTCGAAGTAGCCCCAGGCATCAGCTCCCCCGAGCGACGGACATCAGCAGAACTCACCAATAGGCCACGTGGTCTTTCGCAAGTTAAGATCGTCAAAGAGAACGTCGATTCTCTGATCCCTCGTGGGGACCGCCAACAGGGTCTTCACCGCCTCAAGCTCTACGTCGGTTGGGTCGCCCATCCCAAGAACCAGCGTGTCAACGACGCTCCAATGGGTCAGGAAATCTACGCCCGACAGGAAGACGATGAAGACGTATTCCCCCCTTCCAGAGCTTCAAGGAGCTCGGCAGCCCTAACACCAGGCTCATCTTTGGCTGAGCGCTGATATAAATCCAGGCCCCCGACTGATGATGGCTTAGACGGTAGAATTGGACGAAGAGTCAGAGGGAGGGGACCACCCCCTTCAGTACGCAAAGAACGACAAACCCGACGATGAGCCCGATGGCGTTGGGGGCAGAATTGGCATAAGGCCACTCTATGAGCTTACAGAAACTCGGTGATGAAGGGGTGGAGAGGAAACCGAAGGCCGAACCAAAAACACTTTTCATATACCCCGACCTCCCATGGTCCGGGAAAACAGATCCGCTCGTCGGGTCCAGGAGCCCAGGCAGAGTATGGGAGAAGAAGATAGCGGGTGCGCATAGCCCCGATGGAGGTGGCACAAATAGACGAGGGCCACCCAAGAACCTCGGAGGGCACCCCTGAAAGCACGCCCCCATGACGGAGAACCGCCGAGACAGACCCGCAAGCCAGGTTGGGATCAACAACGCCCTTCGGCCGACCCGAACCAGCGGAGGAGGAGGACGACATGAGGTGGAGCTCGAACAGGATTCAGCTCGACGAAAAGAGAAAGGAAAGAATGGGGAATAACGATTGGAAAAGACAGACCCTCGCCCGATGGGTGGCGGCTCTCCTTTATACATCTTTCCCCCCTAAGACGACCCCTCGCGCGGGGGAGATAAACGCACGGGGCACGTGACAGTATCTGGAAGCTGACGGCGCTTCGAAATCTGTACCTAGAGGGATTTGAATGGGCCGCCTCATGATGGCCTCCATTTAATGAACCGGCCTCGACTGGCACGTCTGTCAAAATCAGCAGAAGTCACATCGGCCGAGCCGAGTCGACAGGAGCGGATCGACACGACCGATGGGGGCAATTGATACGACTATTTTGGAGAGACCCAAGAAACAGAGATCCGAGACCCAGCCATGAACGAGAAGCCCACTAGTGAGACGGGGCCCCTCCAGACGAGGCCCACGAATAAAACCCTATGTCGGGCCAGGTTAGCCCAGGGGATGCATGATCAATTCGTACTCCTCCGAGACGGCCGTTTCCCTGAATCCGCGGCTCCTTAATGACCATTAAGGGGCCCGCTAATCAACGCTCCCCACGACGCACGCAGGCGCCTTGAAGAAGGTGGATCGCGGGGGCGTGAGTGGGGGCGGACGAAGGACGTGGATCGAGGGCAATCGGGGCACGGACTCTATAAGAGGGTAGCGGGAGCAACCACCAAGGGGATCGAACCCCTGGTATTCAGATCTGAGGTATTCCATCAACGACTTTGGTTTCCGCCATTTCTTTTCCATCCCACTGCTCGTGCCAAGGGTCAGCATATCGATCACCTATATATCGAGTCATACCTACCCCGCCGAGTACTCTTCAGACCTTGATCTGACTTAGGCATCAGAGGGGATTCGACAGGAACCAAGGTCCGGCCCTACTGACGAGTTTCTCGTCTATTCAGGAAGAAGCCGACCGAGGCGCCGAGGCTACCCCTCAGCGCCAGACGATCACCCCCGCTGCAAGCAAGCGTGGCTACCGACCGATGACCGAGCAGCAAACGAAGTGCCGAGGCTACCCCTCGATGCACGCCCAACCAAGGCCGAGCCCATCTCGTAGAGCCGGGGCTTCCCCTCTGCTCCGCTTCAACCGAGGATCGACACTCTGCTCGAACCTCACGCTTGACCTCGACTCCATCTCCAACCCACGCTGAGTGCACGTGTGCTTGGCGTGCCCAAGGGATCTCAACCGACCCCTTGACCACGTTGACCGTGCAGTCCTCGGACAATGATCCAATGGTGAAAAAACACCCGTAAACACCAGCCTAACAAATGGATCCACATGCTGCAAGTGCCGCTCACTGTCACAGACAGCAGAAGATTAACAAGACAGCCAAACGTGCATCACATACACGTCATATAATACATGTTTCTCTGAGATTCGCCACTGAGGGGCAAAGAGAAATGTACGTAAGTTACAATAATTTTTACAAAGCCCAGCTCCCTAAGACAAGAAAGGCAAATATAGTTATGGGAGTCAAATCAGGCGGATTCAAACAAGTTTGGTTCATAAGCCAGATTAGAGTTCGGTCATGCAGTGCTAACTACTCTGCAGCCGTGACAACATGGGTACAGTACTCTCAACGCCATCATCATAGTTTCAAAATGCAGGGGTTTTGCTAAATGTGAGTGATAAGCTCAGGCTTCCCGCTCACATAAGGCTCTCTACCGAGGAGCCTCTCGAAATATGACCTTTTCAGTCCATGTTTCCGAGCCATATCAGAACGCACCCATTTCGGAGAATCCCCTGATGAACCTGTGACCACCACGACCGTATTCTTGCCAACAAAGTTTGAAAGAGGAACGACTACTTCAGGCTCCATTGCTGACGAAGCATCCATCAGAAAGATGTGAGTGAAATGGTTGGCTTTCAAACCTGCAGCATGAAGCCTGAAGCTACTCACATACGTCGATGTTATGACCTTGAAATTCTGGAGCTCGGAGAGCGAGGGACAAGTGAAGCATTCCCCTTCGTACAAGCTTTCCGGGATAATGTCATCTGGAACGATATCATAGTCTCGAAAAGCAGCATTAGCTCGAAAGAGCTTTGCCCTTGGAATCTCTTCGCGTACGCTTCGCATGAGTGCATCACATGTTTGGTTTGTAGGAGCACATACAAGGACCCGACAATCGGGAGATTTCTCGTAAATTTTCAGGATTGCTTGCTGAATGACCGTTGCAGAGAGTGGCCCTTCAATGAGATACGGCAGAGGGCCTTTGTGATGTAGAATCCGACTTGCTATAGAACGATGATGCTGATTGGTTTGTGAGATTAAAGGACTGGAGACGGCGTTGACCTTGGGGAAGAGAACAGCCTGCAATGAAGAGTCCATCATAGCTGATATCGCTTGATGAGCTCGCTTTAAGCAGACCCTGTTGAACGAGAAGCACACATCGTACTTATTTGATGATGAGTGCTGTGAATGAAAATCATCACCGAAGTCCACCAACACCATTCTGCTCTTTACCACCCGAAAGATGACTCCCTGTGTCGAGCATTATGGAGTTCGTGTCAAGAAACAAGGGAACAGATGAGTAAGGTTCCTGAACCCTGCATAAATATATATTGTGTAGGTGCTTAAGACGAGTTAACAAAAATAGGAGGTGTTGTTTAGCATTTGTTGGATAGATCAGGCGTGCTAGATCGGGCGTGCATCAACACAGTAGATCTGCACCTGATGCACCCATAGGAAGCTTTTTATTTATCGGGTAATCTTCGGGTGCGAAAAAGTGGTGCGAAAGCCCGTGCAAAAACATTTTATTACTTTTTTAGAAAAAAATTTCAAATTTCTTTTTGATGTTTAATCCATACAATTATATATCCCAGGAAAAATAATGGATGAACACTAGGAGAATTAGAGCACACATCCACGCAGGGGCGGACCCACGTTGGAGGTGCCCCCCCCCCCCCCCCCCCCCCCCCCCCCCCCCCCCCCCCCCCCCATTGTTCAAAAATTACATATCTACATGTATGTAAGTGGCAGCAGACCCGAAATTAAAGGTTAAGTAAATATATTTCATCACTTATAACATAGTTGTTCCTTTAGCTTGGTGGTTGTGCGTCTCCTCCTCAATCATATGGTCATGGGTTTGATTCCTGGGGAAGTTTTAATAAGTAAATTTTTATATTTTTATATAGAATAAGGGTTATTGTCTAATAAACTTTTAGATTTTTATATAAAATAACATTAAAATTTATCCACAAAAGTTTTAGATTTTTGTTTGAAGCTATACCATTTTTTCCTTCATGTTTTTAATTATTGCATGTCTGAGGCAGCATCTAATTGAGAAAAGAAAAACGTCTAAACGTCAATTTTTTGTTCATATTTTCAATTTTTTAATTTTGTTAATTTTTAATTTTAAAAGGTCTCCTTTATCTCTTTGAGCTTGTCGACTTGAACAACATCGCATTTATGTACTTTACGAATGCAATTTATATGCATTCTTTTAACATTTTCCGGCCCCCCGGTCTTCGAATCCTGGTTCCGCCCCTGCATTCACTCGTTGCAAATTTAAGGATCTCAAAACAAGCGAATGTGTTGAAATGCCTTGATCGAAGACCAAATGACATTATTTCTCAACGATTATTTTTTGAGGGGTATATAACAACATATAATATAATGAAGGTGGAAAAAAGAATTTTTGTATAAAATTTCAAAAAAAAACTAAATGTTGTGAACGGTTGTGAAAGGGGGTTGGTTAAGATTCTAGGATATCTTAGAGATATGCCCATATCAATGTAGCCCAAGTTTGTACTCTCCCTATTGGCCTATAAATAAAGGGCTGGGGTTCCTCCCCCAGTAGTTGATTCATAACACGTTATCAGCACGAGCCTCTAAATTTTTCCACAAATTTTTTTCGATCGTTGCGAAGGAGAAGAAAGACGGTGATCCACGCGCGAGGTGCAAGGCTTCCTCAAACGAACGTCGTCATCCGCGTAGGCTTCGTTCAACCGTCGCTATATCCGGAGGACGGATATATAGGTAAAACACGCTAAAAACGATGTTTTTATCATACGTATGATCTACCCATTGATCTCGCAAGATCGAAATGGAATTTGCTAATCGCCTAAAAACGACGAATTTTTCATCCCAAAAATCATATTTTTCTTCCCCCTATTACCGACAACAAAAATCCGCCCCAAAGGGGGGGCGGTTTGAACGTCGCCGCACCCCCACCCACCCCCCACGAAGGGGGCGGTCCGTCCGCGCGCCGCCACAACCCCCCGGAAGGGGGGCGGTCCGTTTGCGCATCGTCGCACCCCCCAAGGGGGGCGGCCGTTTGCGCGCCGCCGCACCCCCTCCCGAAGGGGGGGCGACCGTTTACGCGCCGCCGCACCCCCCTCCCGAAAGGGGGGCGACCGTTTACGCGCCGCCGCACCCCCCAGGAGGGGGGCGGCATGTTTTTGCACGACGCCGCACCCCCACCCCCGAAGGGGGGCGGCCTACTCGCCGTATCCGCACCCCCGGTGAGGGGGCGGCCTGCTCACCGTCGCTGCACCCCCCGGAGGGGGGGCGGCCTGTTTTCGTGCGATGCCACATCCCCTTGAAGGGGGCGGCCTGTTCGCCATCGCCCCCCCCCCCCCCCCCCCCCCCCCCCGAAGGGGGGGCGGCCGTCTCCGATCGCCCGCCCCCCTCCGACGGGGGCGGTGCCGCTGCGCTCGAAGCCCCCCCCCCCCCCCCCCCCCCCCCCGAAGGCGGGGGGCGGCTCCCCCTTGCCGCCGCCCCTCAACCCTAGACGGGCTCGAAGCCCATTTTCGGGAAAAAAAACTTTTCAGACTGCGTTCCTGAAGCCTGCAGCAACTCTGCGGGCTTCAGGCCTGCAGACCACATTTTCGAAGAAAAAAATTTGAGAAGGGGATTTTGAAGAAGGCTTATTGCGATCAAAAATGGATTTTCGGAGACCTAAAAATTCATGAAAACAGGGGATTTTGAAGATTTTTGGGGTCCCTTTGGGGATAAATTAAAAAGAAAAACTTTTTCCTTTCTCAAAGAACATGCTTATAAGTTGGGCTCTTTTCCAATTTTTGGATAAACCCAACTTGCACAACCCTTCATTAAATGATTTCTTCTGAAAAATTATCTATACATGATTTGCATCACTGGCTTATTCTGTGGATATTTTATGCGTGGTTGTGCATTATATTTAAGCTTAATAATTAGGAAGATTTATGCGACCGCTCTGCCGTTAGTCACCTAATCTAACGGTGTATGACGTTGCCCAGTGGTCCAATAATTATTAAGTGATTAAATTATTTATCCTCATGTGAATATAACTACCTGCGATGTCTGTGAATGAAAATGTTGATGAGCACAATATTTCTGCATGAATGGCTAAATACGGTTTTTAGATCGGCTGTTTAAGTCCCACGTTTTATTTCCCGCACTTTTCTTTTATTTTTGAGAGAAATTGTAGTGAGGAATTTATGTAAATGTCAAAGACTGGAGACCGCCTTCCATGGAGTCGGAGGCCACAATTGAAGCTGGAGATATTATATGGGACCCACGGGGTTTCCAAAGTTGTATTTTCCTTTTAAGCTTTAAATTGTGTAATATGGACTGTATGGACTTTGGACTCTTTTTATGTGGGACTGACCGATCCACGCACTTAGCCTTTCATTAAATATTGCCTCCGAAAGAAAATGTCTCTTTGATTAAAATATTAATTCATGCATATTTGTGCTCTACTAGATAAATGGCTAAAATTGCAAGCGTCGATTTCGAAGTGCTGGATGCATCAGGTAGAAACTATCTGCGCTGGCAGCTCGATGTGAAGTTTCACCTGCGGATAAAGTCCCTCATTGCTGCTGTAACAGAAAAAGAAAAAGTAAGCAATATAGAAAAGGCACAAGCCATCATCTATATTCACCGACATGTGGACAAGACCTTAAAGACTGAATACCTTACGGTCGAAGATCCACTTGAGCTGTGGACTGCACTTGAGGATAGGTATAAACATCAGAAAGATGTTATACTCCTAAGGGCACGATATGAGTGGGAGAACCTGAGACTGCAGGACTTCAAGTCCATTGCAGAGTACAACTTAGCACTTTTTAGCATCACCTCATGCCTAAAATTGTGGTGAGAAAGTCTCAGAAGATCGCATGCTGGAAAAGACGTTTACGTCTTTCCATGAAAAAGATGCGATACTTATGCATTAATACCGTGAATACAAATTCACCAAGTATTCTGAGCTGCTGTCATATTTACTCATGGCCGAACAAAATAGAGAGCTTCTCTTCGACACTCACAACATGCGCCCCTGGCACTGCCCCTCTACCAGAAGCTCATCATACCTCTTCCTTTAAAAAGAAGAGAGATAATAAAAGAAAAGAAAGACCACAAAAAGGGGGGACAACACAAAAGAGCCAAGGGCCAAGTACAGCAGCGAAAGAATGAAGGGAAGCACAAGTTCACCTGGCGCAGAAATGACAACAAGAAAAATGATGCACCCTACCCAAGAGGGATTGGGAAAACCAGTGTCACAGCTGTGGCATGAAAGGCCACTGGTCCAGAGTGTGTCGGACCCTACTGCATCTTCAGGAGCTGTATAAATAAAGCAAGAAAAAGAATGCTGATACAAACCTGGTGGCTGCAAACACTACAGTCAAGTTCACAGCAAAAGACTTCAAATCAGAGGACCTGCTTAATTAGCCTGCTACATTTATCTTAGCATTTTTATTTTTAGAACAATTTATCTTATGAGAGCTTTTATGTAATTTGATTTCCTTTGAATAAAAGTTAGTTTCTGAATACAAATGTTTTACTCATCTTTATAGATGGAATGCTCTCATGACTGCATGGTAGACAGTGATTCGACACATACTATCCTTCAGGATAAATGCTATTTTCATAGCATTATACCGTATAAGAGCCATGTAAATACCATTTCAGGGCCATCGGATATAATTGAATGGTTCTGGGAATGCAACCTTGTTGCTCCCCAAAGGAACATAAATTAAAATTAAAGATGCATTATACTCTCCGAATTCCAAACTAAACTTACTAAGTTTCAAAGATATCTGTCTGAACAGATTCCACTTGGAAACAACAAATGTAAAAGAGAATGAATTACTGTATGTAACGTCTCAAGAAAATGGAGTAAAAACCATTCTTGAACGTTTTGAGAGCCTTTCATCGGGCCTCTATCATACAAAGATTCGGAGAGAGGAAGCTAACCTGAAGGAGCACCTAAAGTGCCTGACATCAGCCAAATTTTTACTTTTGCATGATAGACTTGGCCATCCTGGATCTGTGATGATGCACCGCATTTTATCACAATCTCATGGGCATAACCTGAAGAACCAGAAGATTCTTCAGAAGGGAGAATTCCCTTGTGTACCCTGCTTCAAGGGTAAATTAATAACAAGGCCATCACCACTTAAAGTTGACATCGAGTCTCCAAGCTTACTCGAAAGAATACACGGAGACATATGTGGACCCATCCACCCCCCTAGTGGGCCTTTTCGATACTTCATGGACCGATTGATGCATCTTCGAATATTCGTATGTGTGTCTACTTTTGACCCGCAACTTAGCTTTTCCAAAGCTCATGGCACAAATTATAAAGTTACGGGCGCATTTTCCAGACAACCAAATAAAGAAAATACATCTGTCTAATGCGGGGGAATTCACCTCCCAGTCGTTTCAAGAATACTGCCAGGCAACGGGAATAGAAATTGAACATCTGGTGCTGCATGTTCACACCCAGAACAAGTTGGCAGAGTCGCTGAATAAAAGACTCTAATGGATTGCACGTCCATTGCTAATGAAATCCCAGTCACCGGTGGATGCATGGGGACATGCAATTCTGCATGTTGCATCATTAATTAGAATAAGACCCTCAGGAGGTCAGAGTCTCTCTCCAATGCAACTTACATATGGAACGCCACCGAACATCTCAGTTGAGAATCTTCGGCTGCGCAGTTTATATCCCCATCGCACCACCCCAGAGGACCAAGATGGGCACTCAACGTCGCCTAAGTATTTATGTAGGGTTTGACTCACCCTCCATTATAAGATACCTAGAACCCCAAACGGGGGACGATTTTAAGGCACGTCTTGAAGACTGTGACTTTAATGAGACATATTTCCCAAAAATGGGCCTAGACAATGAAAAGTGTAGCGCGAAGCAAATGTTAACGTGGGATACAAAAAGCTTGACCCACTATGATCCGGTAACAAAACAATGTGATGATGAGATCCTGAAGATCTTACACATTTAGAACACCGTTCATAGACTACCGGACTCATTTACTGACAACCAGAAGATTGTCAGATCACACATCCCTGTTGCAAGTACTCCAGCTAGGATTGACATCCCAAAGAATGGATGCAATCCACTAGTAGCAGAAGTGGCTGCACCTCAACAGAAAAGAGGCAGACCACCAGGCTCCAAGGATAAAAATCCAAGAAAAAGAAAAATATCCGGAGACTTCGGGACGATACCCCCACAGAGAAACGAGCTCGTGTTCATACCCTCTCCCCTCCCAGAATCCACTGCAGAGGAACTGTCGGGAGAAACTGAAATATCATTAAATTATGTACGTACATGGGAGGTATTGGACAGAAAGAGTACAGTCGTCGATGATGACTTCGCCTTTCACATTTCTATTCACGTCACTGAAAGCGACGATGATCATGATCCACATTCCGTTGCTGAATGCAAACGTAGAAATGACTGGCCAAAGTGGAATCAGGCAATAGAAGCCGATCTGGACTCGCTTCAGAAACACAAAGTCTTTGGGCAAATAGTCCAGACACCTACTGGAATCAAACTTGTGGGATACAAATGGGTATTCATAAGAAAAAGAAATGAAAATAATGAGATCGCACGCTACAAAGCAAGACTTGTAGCACAAGGATTTTCCCAAAGACCGGGTATTGACTATGACAAAACATACTCCCCGGTCATGGATGCGATCACCTTCAGATTCCTGATAAGCTTAACAGCAAAGGAAGGTTTAGATATGCAGCTAATAGATGTTGTGACTGCATATCTATACGGTAATCTCGACAAGGAGATATACATGAAACTTCCTGATGGCTTTTTAATGACTGCTGAACTAAAAGATAGACCTCGGGACGTCTACTCTGTTAAGATGCAAAGATCATTATATGGTCTCAAACAATCAGGAAGGGTGTGATATAACAGACTCAATGAATTCCTTGTTAAACAAGGATTCAATAACAATGAAGCCTGCCCTTGTATCTTCACTAGAACAAAGGGAAAAGGATTCGTAATAATCGCTGTCTACGTAGACGATTTGAATCTCATTGGATCGCTAAAATATCTGTAAGCCTAACAAAAGAATTCGAAATGAAAGACCTAGGCAAAACGAAATTCTGCCTTGGCTTACAGATTGAACATCTAAAAGATGGAATCCTATTACATCAAACCACATACACAAAGAAAATGTTGCAAAGATTCCATATGGACCAATGTCATCCACTTAGTACACCTATGGTGATACAATCTCTGGATGCACATAAAGAACCCTTCCGGCCGCTGGAAGAGGGGGGTGATGTACTTGGTCCAGAAGTCCCTTATCTAAGTGTCATCGGAGCACTCCTATATCTGGCAAACTGCACGCGTCCCGACATAGCGTTCGCAGTAAATTTGCTAGCCAGATACAGTGCAGCGCCCACACAGCGCCACTGGACCGGGGTTAAGTACCTTCTGCGCTACATCCAAGGGTCTACAGATCTGGGACTCTTCTATAAAAATGGAACATCCTCTACACTTGCTGGATATGCTGATGCAGGTTATTTGTCTGATCCCCATAATGCAAAGTCACAGACTGGGTATGTGTTTACCTATGGAGGGACAGCCATTTTCTGGAGATCCATCAAGCAAACCTTGACGGCGACCTCATCCAATCCCTCAGAGATCATCGCCATCCATAAAGCAAGCAGAGAATTTGTATGGCTACGCTCAGTTGTTCACCACATCCTCTTGACTACCGGATTGAAGAATGGAGATCTCGAACCTACTACAATGTTCAAGGACAATGCTGCTCAGCTACGAGGTGGCTTCATCAAAGGCGACAGAACAAATCATATATCACCAAAGTTCTTCTGGACGCACGAGCTACAGAGAGATGGCAAGATCGACATCAGATAAATGCAATCATGTAACAATTTGGCAGACTTGTTCACTAAAGCCCTTCCTACTGCCACTTTAGGAAGCTTGTACAGAAGATTGGAATGAGAAGCCTAAGAGATTTGAAAGCTTGAGAGCTTGTACAGATCAGGGGGAGTTAAGGAGAGTTTGTACTCTTTTCCCTTAACTATGATTTTTCCCACAGGGTTTTCCATAGCTAAAGGTTTTAACGAGGCAAATCTCACCAACTCAGGATCCTGAAGTATCCACCCCATGTGAGACTCTTCTATGCTCAGAATCCCGAAGTATTCACGAGCAGAGTCCACACCTATGGCTAGATAAGGGGGAGTTGTGAACGGTTGTAAACCGGAGTTGGTTAAGATTCTGGGCTATCTTAGAGATAGGCTCATATCAATGTAGCCCATGTTTGTACTCTCCCTATTGGCCTATAAATAAAGGGCTGGGGGTTCCTTCCCCAGTAGTTGATTCATAACACTAAACACATTTTCGCACCGTGCGAAATGTTCTCATTTGAAGATTTACCATATTTATGTATTTATTTATTTTTGATTTTCAACCACTGCAAATACTAATAGGTCCATTCTTTTGGTATGTGTGCATGTGTTTTTAAGCTGAAGTGATTTCGGAAACATACTTATCAGTTATGTGGATGGACATGAGAGCTTATGTGTCCATTTTCAAATCAAATTACTTTTTGAAAAAATGTACCTGTAAATTTATTAACCCTTTGAAGCTACATAGTTTATATATTTGCAATCTACCATCTCATTGCTTCCTCATCCACGTTCATGCAACTCTCTATCAACTTCTATGTAGTGTGAACACACACACACACACACACACGCGTGCGCGCGCCGCGTGGATAAACGAGAAGAATTGGTCTGAAACCCCCAACCTTAAATTAGGGCATTGATACTGTTTCCATTGTCAAAGATACAATACTAGTATAATAATAATTTTAATTCATTGTTGACTTTAGCTCAAAAATAGTAAAATATAGCTTATATTTCTATACTAGACCATCTCCTAATTTAATTGAGAATTTAATGTAAAAAAGATGGCACATAACCAACTTGGGTCAGGTGCGCTGACATGTGATCACAAGGCATCAGGGGTGCCCAAGAAGGGGGGGATGACGGTCATAAAAAACGAAAAAGGTGAGCCCATATCTACACGTACCGTCACGGGATGGGGAATGTGCATCGACTATAGGAAACTCAATAAAGCTACCCGAAAGGATCATTACCCATTGCCCTTCATTGATCAAATGCTTGAACGCCTTGCAAAACATAAATACTTTTGCTACCTAGATGGGTATTCGGGATTCTTCCAAATCCCTTTGCACGAAGATGACCAAGAAAAGACAACTTTCACTTGCCCCTATGGCACCTACGCTTACCGTAGGATGCCGTTTGGTCTTTGTAATGCCCCCGCCACTTTTCAGAGGTGTATGACATCCATATTTTCCGATTACATTGAAAATATTATGGAAGTTTTTATGGATGATTTCTCGGTCTACGGAAGTGAGTTTGACTCTTGCTTGGAAAATCTTACTAAAGTCCTGAAAAGGTGCCAACAAAACAATCTCACTCTCAATTGGGAGAAGTGTCACTTCATGGTCACGGAAGGTATAGTTCTCGGACATCTTGTTTCCTCGAGGGGAATTGAGGTAGATAAGGCGAAAATTGAGGTAATCGAAAAACTTCCTCCTCCTATTAATGTCAAGGGCATTAGAGGCTTTCTTGGTCATGCGGGGTTTTACCGCCGCTTCATCAAGGACTTTGCCTCGATTGCCCGACCACTCACCTCCTTGCTCGCTAAAGATATGCCTTTTGATTTTTCAGGAGAATGCTTGCAAGCCTTCAACACCTTGAAAGAAGCACTAGTTTCCGCACCCATCATACAACCGCCGGATTGGAGCCTTCCTTTTGAGCTAATGTGTGATGCTAGCGACCAAGCCATTGGAGCGGTATTAGGGCAAAGAAAAGATAAGAAGCTTCATGCGATATACTATGCAAGTAAGACATTGGATGACGCGCAGAAAAACTACACAACTACCGAGAAAGAGCTTCTAGCGGTCGTATATTCCATAGAGAAGTTTCGCTCCTACCTCCTTGGTTCCAAGGTGATTGTCCACACCGACCATGCGGCATTGAAGTATCTTTTAAACAAGAAGGAGGCCAAACCTCGGTTGATTAGGTGGATACTCTTGTTGCAAGAATTCGACCTAGAGATAAGAGATAAGAAGGGTACGGATAACGTCGTGGCGGATCATTTATCTAGGCTCATTCGCGACAAGGATGATGAGAGCCTACCCATTGACGACACGTTTGTTGATGAGAGGCTATATGCGGTAAGGACCGGTGAAGTACCTTGGTACGCGGACTTCGTCAACTACTTGGCTTGCGGAATCAAACCGCATGGGATGTCCACGCAACAAAAGAGGAGATTTATGCATGAGGTCCGTAGCTATTTTTGGGAAGATCCTTACCTTTTCAAGATATGCAAAGATACTGTCATCCGTAGGTGTGTTTCTAAGGAGGAGGCGACATCGATCATCTTGCATTGCCACGGTCTACCGTGCGGAGGACATCATGCCGCCTCTAAAACAACCGCTAAGATCTTGCAGAGCGGGTTCTTCTGGCCGACAATGTTTAAAGACACCCATAACTTTGTAAAGGGGTGCGATAGATGCCAACGGACCGGGAATATCTCCAAGCGCAATGAAATGCCAATGAGGCCCATCCAAGAAATTGAGCTTTTTGATTGTTGGGGAGTAGACTTCATGGGACCATTTCCATCGAGCAATGGCAACAAATACATCCTATTGGCCGTCGACTACGTCTCCAAATGGGTGGAAGCGATTGCCACCCCCACTAATGATGCAAGGGTCGTCTCCAAGTTCTTCAAGCAAAATATCTTCCCGCGCTTCGGAGTGCCACGTACCTTGATAAGCGACGGGGGAAGCCACTTCATAGAAAACAAGTTTGAAGCCATGCTAAAGAAGTACGGAGTAAACCATAGAGTTGGCATGGCCTATCACCCCCAGACGAGCGGCCAAGTGGAAGTCTCAAATAGAGAGATCAAGCAAATCCTCGAGAAAACCGTGGATCGGTCTAGAAAGGATTGGTCAATGAAGCTAAACGATGCTCTATGGGCATATCGTACAGCCTTTCGCACTCCCATAGGCACCACACCGTTCTGACTAGTTTATGGGAAGGCTTGCCACTTGCCGGTAGAGTTGGAGCACCGCGCATATTGGGCCATCAAGACCTTTAACTACGACTACAAGAGTGCGACGGTGAGGCGACTCTTGGACATCAACGAGCTTGATGAAATAAGGAGAGACGCCTATGAGAGCTCGAGAATCTACAAGGAAAGGACCAAGATTCTCCACGATGCCCGCATAACCGTCACGGACTTCAAAGTAGGAGACAAAGTCTTGCTCTACAATTCCCGGCTCCGACTATTTCCCGGTAAGTTGAGGTCACGTTGGTCCGGACCTTTCACCATCAAGCATATACAACCGGGAGGAGCTTTCGAGTTGGAGAGCAAGGACGGTTCCACGTTCAAAGTAAATGGTCAAAGGCTCAAGCACTACTCCGAAGGAATCCCGACGGGCGAAACCAATAGGGTATATTTGCTCAAGGAACGGTCGGATGATCTCTCGGACCTCCTTGATGAGGTGATAGAAGAGGCGATTCCCCACTCAATTGGCGCCCTTTTTGATGAAGATTTTGAAGAAGGCCCGGATTTAGGCCATGAAGAGAATAAAGATGATTCCCCCGACCTCTCCGGTGAAGAAGATGAAGGCGACGCTGATGTCGCAAGAATTCGAGAGCTCTGCAAGCTCTCGAAATTAAACTCTCCAAAGAAAGCTCCGCCGGCACGGAGACCGGCATCACCGGTTAAGCCGTTGACTGGAGCAAACGCTAGCTTGGGGGAGCCTCCCCCCAACACTATTCGAGACGAGAGACCACCGCGGGAGAACGCGCCGCCGCCACATCCAAATCCAAGCGCGCTCCCCGGAAAATTCGATGGGTGCATCTCATATGCACCAAACATCCCGCATTGATTGAAAATTATAGTGGGTCGAGCTCACGACCTTAAACGAGCGCTTGTCGGGAGGCAACCCGACGGTTTTTGCTTTATTTTTACTTTTTTCTTTATTTTCGTTTTAGAAATTTTTAGTGTTTCGAGTCGTTCGCCCAAAAATTTTGTGATAACGGGTCCTATTTTTCTTGACAGGAGAGGAGATAGGTAGATCCATCATGAGGAGGATGAACGAGACGACGAGGAGCGCCCCAAGAAGGCGCTCGACGCTTAGGAGGAGGATGAAATCGACTGGAGGAAGAAAGACGAAGTTTAGAGCCCAAACGAAGACAAACAGCAGAAAACAAGGCTCACTCGGCCGAGCATACTAGTCACTCGGCCGAGTACAGAAGTTCGTCCGGCCGAGCCGCTCACGAACGAGGGAAGTCTGCTGTACCCAACTCTCTGTCTATTTTCCTCATTTCATTATTACTGTTACTCGGCTGAGTATATATATTCACTCGGCCGAGTGAAACGGATACCCTCCTAGGGCGAGTCATGCCGAGTAGCTTGAGTCACTCGGCCGAATGGACTTACTCCACTCGGCCGAGGCTGGCGAAGCCACTCAGCCGAAGCGATATCGGGGAGGAAACTTTCAATGGTCTCGCTCGGCCGAGTGACCGCGTCACTTGGCCGAGTCGTAAGTTTTATTATATAAGGGCCGAGGGGGGCTCATTTTTCGAAATCCCAAAACCCCCAAGCGCCCGACGCTCCAGCTCCCCTCGCCCGATCTCCCTTCGCTCAGACCCTCACTCGCCCGGACGACCTCGCCGCGCCACCGCTCGGTCCGCCACCGCCGGCCGAGCACACGCCGGTGCCTCGCCCGAGTCGCCACCGGCGGCACGCCGTCCGATCACCTCCGGTAACCCTGTTTTCGCCGTTTTCTCCTCTTTTCGTGTATTTCTTGAGGATCCATGTGCTAAACGCCCCCCCTAACCCAAATCAATTCATATATCTATCCATTATACCCCTATTGCTCCATACATTTTGATTATTACTCGCTGATATCGCTTTTTCATGAGCAGGTTGCTTTTTGGAGCTTAGGGGAGCTCAGGGGAGCTTCTACGGGCTGCTCAGGACTTCGTGGAGGCGCGAACTTCGCACGCTTCCACTGCCTAGCACTCGCGGTATGTTTGGGTATACTCTTTCCATTCTTTTACATGCACCGCACTTTTTTCACTTTTCGGCGCGCGCTCGGGGCCAATATGCCGCCCCGGACACGGCCGCGGTCGACGAGAGCTTCCGTCAAGCGGAAGCGGTCGGACGAGCCCGGCCCCTCCCACTTGGTGGAGGACTCTCCTCCGCCTTCCCCCACACACCCCGCACAGCCTGCAGGCCCCGCACACCCCGCACAGCCTGCAGCGCACCCACAGCCCGCACAGCCCGCACAGCCACTCCCCGCCGCTGCACAGCCACCACCACCGGCTCCACTGGTCGGGCCGCTCGGGATCACGTTCCGAGACGACGCACACCGCGCCGTCTTCGACCGTATCTCCCATCGCTCGATCGTACCCTCCAGGTTTGCACACCTCGCTGACCTTGGACGCCTGGGGGTACTAGAGGGGATACTCACGTTGTACGACAACGTGGGTTGGTGCGACTTCCTTCAGGTGTCGGCGGACACGTTCACCCGCCCGACACTTGAGGTTTTGAGTTCGATCGCCCGGACCGATGAGGGATGCTTATTCAGGTTCATGGATCGAGAGTGCCAGGTCACTCTCGATATGATGAGAGCATTCTTCTCATGGCCCGCAGTCCCTGGAGCCGATCGCGGTTACGGCCCTACCCACATCCCCCCACCTTCCTTCGACGCCGGCGCCTTCTGGGCCCGGATTACAGGCCACCACGCCGCCTTTGACCCTAGTAGGGCCAAGGCCTCGGCCATTGTCCACCCCTGCCTACGTATTGCCCAGCGCCTCATGGCGACCACCTTTTTGGCCAGATATGAGCCGGGCACGATGTCTACACCAGAGCTCTACATGCTCTATGCGATGACACGTCCCAGAGCTCTATCTAGGGATGGACACGAGCTTGTCCCCGTCGTCGTGATCGACATTGCGGCTTGGTTTTTAGACCGCATCATTGTATCGGTGGGCGCTCGCTCACCGATCTGCTGCGGCGGTCTGATCACCCTGCTTACCATGATGACGGGCGAGGACCTACCTGACGACCTGCGGCGAGTATCGGGCCCCACTTCTTTGTCGATTGATGTCATGGCCCGGATGAAGATGCTTCGTCCGCATGGTGAGCGTCACTGGGTCTGGTTGCACGGCCCCTACGGGGCCGATTACATGATTCTCCCGAGCCCTGCTCGGACCCAGATTGCACCAGCCCACGTTGACTGGCTCCCAGAGATGGATGTCCTCATCCCCGCCGCCTACGTGCTCGAGGCCGAGGAGGCCGAGCAGGCCCACGCTGCCCACGCTGCCCACGCTGCCCCCGCAGACCCTGCTGCACACCCTGCCGAGCCTGCCGCCGACCCTGTTGACCCAGTGGCCCCTCAGCCCATACCAGTCGTTTCCGCTGCTCCTGACACTTCTGTCCCCACCTCTGTCAGTGTCGAGAGTACTTTTGCTGAGCCCACTTCCACCACTGTCACCACTTCCGAGGCTGTCCCCACCACTCCCGCTGCCACCTCTGGCCCTCTGTCCGTGGAGCCTCTTTGCTCCGCACTCCCCGAGCGCCCGCCGACCTTTGTCGAGCATGGAGAGCCCTCGTTTGCCACGGTCGTGGAGACCATGGCTAGCATGATCTCCGTTGGGATTGCGCCTTTTGGTCCACACAGTTCCGCCCCAGCGGTAGAGTCCTCTGTCTCCACAGCCGCCGTATTCTCCGAGAGCGTCGTGGCGTCTGTCCACACTTCTGGGCCACTGACCTCTCTTGCCACCTCGTTGCCACTTTTGCACGCTTCCTCTGCTGCCGCTGCCTCTACTTCTCACCAGCCGGCGTCCCGACCGCACACTGAGGCCAGGCCCACATTTGCTGGCGTGGCACCTTTTGTCCCCTTCCCTGCTGAGCCCGTTACATACTCCACACGCGTACACCAGCCTCGCCCTGCGCAGCCTAGACCGGTGCGTCCCTCTGCACCACCCCCGCCCGACACTGTACTGCAGAGCATTCGTGCTCTTGAGTTGGCGGTGGGCGGTCTCAGAGGTGACCTTAGGACCCTGTCCTCCACCGTCTCTACGATGGCTGGACGCTTTGACCTGATCCCTCAGATCCACTACTGCCTGACACAGATCTTAGAGCGTCTCCCGCGCGTACCCCCTCCCCTCACTTGTTTTGGGATTCTCATTTTGCCGTATCTATTTATATATCCTTTTTGGGAGAGGGAGAGTTTTTGGTGACACATCTATACTCGTATCACTCATATCTGTGCATGCATCAACATGGCGGCCTACCATTGGCCACCCATAAAGCAAAAATTATTATTTGATTTATGGGCGGCCAATGGTAGGATTGGCCGCCACGTCAGCACACCTGACCCAAGTTGGTCAGGTGCCACCTGATACACATTAATCTCTTTTATTGAACTCTAACACTCCCTTTCAAATAAGAGCACATGCGACAATGCTCCCAGCCTGGTACAAATATAAAGTAATATGAAACCACCCAAATGTATAGTGAATAGGTTAGTCAATTGAGAAGCCAATTACCATGTAGCATTTCCATCACCCCATCCAAAACCTTAAATCGAATTAATTGGCAATAAATCTCTATATATGTTTTGTTCTTTCTTGAAAAACAAAATTGTTCGCAGTATAGATGGTGACTTGATGGTGACTTGATTGTAACACTTAAGAATCATCGGCTGTGTACGTTGAAAATCAAGTTATCCTAACAAATACTTTAATCATACCAACTTATATGTTATGGACGATTTTTACAAAAAGTACAAAAATTAAAAAATATTTGAAAATCGACGAAGTTCAAAACTTATTACAAATTTCGACCAACTTTGGTCCTTGTCAGCGCCCAGCACAGGCGCGAATGCTGACTAGGATAATTGGGTTTTGGCAACCATGGTCAAAACCCAGCTCACTGGCGAGATTCGCTTTTGGTCGTGGTTGCCAACTGCGGCCAAATCTAGGTCACCGTGAAAGGCCGCGGTTGCCAACTGCGGCCAAATCTAATCCAGACCAGTGGCTGCCCTTCCTCTCTCATGCGAAACTCTTCAACTTCCGCAAAACCCCCAAACTCCAATACTTCCGCAAAATCCCCAAAAATTCTTCGGTGTTCTTGAAGATCGAGGGGATCAAAATCCCCATTGAAGCTTATACTTTTGTTATAACATCTTGAAAATTAGTTATGTTGTTATAATTTTGTTATAATCCCCATTGAAGCTTATAAGTTAGGTCTTCTTGAAAATTAGTTATAATTCTGTTATCATTTTGAAGATGTCCTCTCTTACTTCAAATCTCTTAAATTTGTATGCACATCCAATTTGTGAAGCTTATATGTTCTTTTAAAATAATTTTAGTTTTAAAGAAAAAACTAAATGACGGTGTTTGTGCAGGGTTATAATAATGGAAACTGAATGGACGTTTATCGCATGCTTTTTTGATGGAGATTTAGTGATTGATAAAAATCATGAACCGATGTATGTCGGGGGGCGTGGGACCAATTATTGTGAGAAGACCGTTAACGTATTCCGAGCTAGTTGATCAGATATACCGGGGCACAAGGATAAGCCGTCAGGAGTATGCATTGAATCTGGTGTGCAAATGGCCGATAATGGATCACATGTTCACCGCTGTGAAGATATCAGATGACGGTGACATGGAGATTCTATTTAGCTTGGGAGAAATTCAACGGCCAGTTGAAATTTATATGGAAAAAGAAGCAATAATCAACACCCGAGTGAGTGAACCACATGGCACATTTGCTCGTATGCTGGATAAGGGTAATGAATCTGCAGACTTTATGTCATATTCTCCAAATCTGGAGTACCAGCCTATAAAAAATATAACGGGAGAAGGGTGTTCGTACTATCGACAAGAGGATGTATAAGTATCGACATTTTTGAAGTATTACATAAGTTTATGTTATATCTGTATGAAGTAAATTCGATATTCTAAACAGTTCACTTTTTCATATGACATTTGCAGTTGGAATGTTGCGGGACAGGGAGGTCATGCAACCTACTCAGCTTAAATGCAAGGCCTACATGTACCGGAGTAGATGCCCAATCAAGCAAATGTGCTTCCTGAAGATATTGGTAGACCCACATATATTGGATCATCGACGTCTATGACAAGACATATAGAGGAAGAAAGTGATGGCACAGATAACGATGAACATGCTGTTGTGAGGGAGGATAGCATGCAGTTTGCTGCCGATCTGAACGCAAATGATACAGAATGAATACATCAATCTATTGCAAACAGTACAAATGTGCCATTTGAAGAGCTGTTACCAGATGGAGATGAGGAGGAACAATGGGTCAATGCTACAATTATGAGGAATACCCAAGAAAGGTATATGGTAGAGTCAAGGCTTCCCAGCAGTAGTGGAGTATTCAATGTCGGTGATTTAATGGTACAAAACCCGACTAGATGAAAGCAATTACGGAATGGACCATCATGCACAATGTCTCATTCAGACCAATCAAGTCAAACAAAACATGCTATTCCGTGATATGTAGCTTAAATTCTGAGGTGTATCTGTAAACTCAAGATGACACGAGTAGGAATTGTCCTTGGAGGATTCATGCAGCAGTGGGAAAAAGAATTAGGAGGTTCAAGATAAAGAAAGTAGGTGAGGAACATACCTGCAACAATCCCACACTAAATACTGATCATAGTCAAGCCACAATAGCTTTCATTCGTAATAAAATTATGTCAATGGCGAAGACAAAGCTTGATATGATATCGACAGAAATACAGGATGCCATACACACCATGTTACACATCAGAATATCATATCACAAAGCATGGATGGCTAGATAAAAGGCTATAGTAAGGATATTTGGTGATTGGAAGGAGTCATACCAGAGGCTCCCACAGTACTTAGAGACCATCAATGAAAGCAATCCTGGAACAGTGTATAAGATAACATATGAAACTATCGAGCAAAGAGTGGCACAGTTTACATGAGTGTTTTGGTATTTTGGACCATTAATTGAAGGGTTCAAGCATTGCAGACCGGTCCTAAGTATAGATGACATGCATTTGTTTGTGAAATATGTTGGGTGCTTACTGGTGGATACATAAGTGGATGCAAATGGTGGGCTTTTTTCGTTAGCATTTGCAGCTCTATCGGCTGAAAATGTAGAAAATTGGATATGGGTTTTTAGCTGCATCTATATGTCGATACCCAATGCTCATAAAAACCAAACAACTACCTTCATTTTCGATAGAATGAAAGGTATTTCAAGAGCATTACGTGAGGGATGGCTGGCTTCTAGACACCATAGGTATTGTCTTCGACATATTATTGCAAATTTCAAGACGAAAGGATACCAAACAGTTACATTAGAAAATAACTTATGGGTGGATGGCATTGCATTTGACTTGCTAACATATAATGCATTTCGGGCAGACATTAGAAAAGAGTCTGTTGCAGCAGATAGATGGATTATTGTGGACTTGTGGGAGTAAACAAGGAGGTGGATTATGCACGAAGATGGTGGGAGACGCTATTGTATCATGACCACCAATTGTTCGGAGAGCTTCAACGGGGTTCTTAAAGGAGTAGAGCGCTACCGATACAAGTGTTGATTGTAAGAACCTTT
This sequence comes from Scilla litardierei, assembly GCA_030789695.1. Lineage (NCBI taxonomy): Eukaryota > Viridiplantae > Streptophyta > Magnoliopsida > Asparagales > Asparagaceae > Scilla > Scilla litardierei. The sequence goes on along the minus strand of CM061138.1, from coordinate 135,806,976 downwards.
TATAGGTTAAAAACGTATTTCTATCATCGCCGGCTTGACGGACTCCGGTAGACGACAAATTTCACCCCCAAAACAAAGGACATTCTTGGTGCATGGGTGGAAGAAGCCCGAGGTTGCTATATCACACGATTTGAGATTATGAATGACATGTGATGGATAAGGATGCTCACGCATATACCGTGATGACAAAAGGCGACCGTTGCACATGTACGTGCAATATTCATATGCTTTAGCACTTGCGGTGTGTTTATGTGATCGCCGCAACGTACAGCAATATGGCGCCAACATATCGTATTGGTCATTTTGTTCACCATCGTATAGTGTGAGTAAATATCGCCATTCATATGTCAAAATTTCACCACATACCTGATGCACGGTAATGGAAGGATTGGGATGGTCCCATGATAACTCCTCAAGAAAAAAGAAGACCTCCCGGTCGGCCAAGATCGACTCGGATTCGTGGAGCAATGGATCTTCCTCGTGAGGGAAGCCGACAGAATAAATGTAGCAACTGTCAGCAGCTCGGTATAAGAAATCACGTTGCCAAAATTCTCCCTGCACAACAGCGTATGTTCATTTTACATTTCCTGTTTAGTACTTGTGAAATTACTTGTGTTTTAACTTCATCTAATATTATAGGACTTCATCTCATGAAGGAGGCAGTTACATGCCTGATGCAATGAAGAAACCCACCGAAGCCACATCCACTCCATGCACTGAAGATATATGTGTACCCATGAAGAAACTTGTCGTCACAAATTTTTTAAACATTTATGTATCTTATATGTGCTTTTTATGGGAATGAAAAATTTGAGAGTATATGTGATGTTATATAATAATGTACTCTAATGTAAAATCTCTCGGTCTGATATTGAAATAAATTGCTTTCAACTTATTTAGTGTGTTCATTTGATATATGTGATATATATGACATAATTGATTGGGATATGTGATATGTGTGATTGTGATGCGATGTGTATTATTGGCAGAAAGCTCGCAGTAGCAGTTGGTGTTGGCGTTAGCAGCAACACGAATAGATAAGCTAATGTCAACAGTTTTGTTCTGCTGTCTTTGGTCCAGAAAAAAACAGTTCATTTTGGTTCCGTTCATTTTGGCCGCGATTGCCAACCGCGGCCAAAATGAAACGAACGAGTCCAGGACTAGGTTATTTTGGTAGTGGTTGCTAACAGCCAAGATGAGCTAGTCATGTTGGCCGCGGTTGGCAACCGCGGCCAAAATGAACTAGTCCGTGTTCAGTTCATTTTGGTTACTGTTGCCAACTGCGACCAAAATGAACTGTCATTCCCAGTTTCAGGCAGCAACACACAGCTGCTGCCTGAATCACTCAGACACACTTTTCACTCAGACACCCCATTTTCACCCAATACATGTATCACTCACACACACACCATGTACCTCAGATATCGCATATATCACATGTATCACACATATATCGCATATATCACATGCATTATACATATATCACATATATCACAAATCTCAAACATATCAAACCCACATATATGACATATAGCAACACAATTAACATTGAAAATTTTGAATACATTACAAAATTAAAAATGTTGATAATATTCACTTATATCACATTAAATTACATTCACATTTTATTACATTCATTGCCACCTATGTAAAAATCTTTGCATGATTGACCGACGACGTCTGTATGTTGCAATATGAGCTTGTTGAGTTGATGTGTCACCTTCCATTTCTGGTTGGGTGTGTTGAGTCTGAGAAGAGACATCTTGATGGACTTGAGTCTGTTGTTGCCTGTCTGTTTGATACTGATGAGATGGGCCGGTTTCATCCCCAGTAGTCAGATACTGAAGACATGGGTTGGCTTGATGGACGCCGGTATGTGGCTGATACTGCTGAGATGTGTCGGCTTCATCCCCGATATATGGCTGATACTGCTGAGATGTACCGACTGCATCACCGGTATATAGCTGATACTACTGAGACGTGCCAGCTTCATCCCCAGTACATGGCTGAATCAGCTGACATGTGCCAGCTTCATCCCAGGTATATGGCTGATACTGCTGAGATGTGCCGGCTTCATCCCATGCAGTCTCTGGCCTTCTTACGTGAAATCGAAGAGCATGACTCGGCTCCACACCTTCTGGAATATGCCGTGTACTACGGAGTACCGGTCCGATCATACTGCTAATTGTAAGGTAGTGGGGTGGGTCATGTGCTTTGTAAGCACGTGTCGCTATATCATTCATGGCAACAAATGCGTCGATTGCAAAACCAAGGGATAAAAAATATATTAGATACAACAAGCATAAAATAAACACACAAATATTGATCTGCTACACTACTATTTACCATTTGCCGCTCGATGGGACCACGAGGCATGTATGCATATGTGGGATCTTGCCTACTATATATCCACCGCCTTGTGATCTTCCAATACCACTCCATATAATCGTCTACACTTACGGCATTCCCCTACCCAATAACCTGATTTGCCTTGCTGAACCACAGCATGAGAGGGAGTCGTAATAGCTTCATTCCATTGTTGATGTGTCATTCTGGTCCTCACCGGCATGACTGGAACCGTTACTTGAATAAGTTGAGGGATACCAAATTGTCGTAAAACATGATCTGGTACATGCATCTCCACGGTATCGAAGAAAAATATAGGTACACGTGCACGCCAGCTCTCTTATTTTGCTACACATAACTCAGTAAGATGCTCATATCGCTCATTATATAACTCCCAGATCACCTAATAAGAATGAAAAATATAAATAAACCATCAAACTCCATATATGAATGTATCGTTAATTCACATCACTATATAAAATTTACAACTTCATATCTGTGTAGGCTCTAACGTATCAAGCTCGTTTCTATAATAATCAAGGTGCTGCTGAGGAGTATCCCGAAATGTTCTTGGCACATTCCACCTACACTCTAAAGGGAGGGTGCTATCCAATATATTTTGGGAGAATGTCAGCCTGCCTATATGCAACCTCTCCCATGACCATGCCTATGAATATGAATGTATCAGCGACTATATATTTAAAAATATTACAATGTAACTTAAGAAAAAAATTGTATACCTGCAATAAGGTGGAGCATACGTATAGCCCTGATGTTTCCCTTCGTGCCATCTTACTAAGCTCTAAGTACATGTGTGCAAGAACAACACTTTCCCTGGAATACCCTCCAATGGTTTCCATATTCTCCATCTTCGCCAACCACCGAAGGTGCACCGAACCTTCGCTAGGAGCTGGTACCAATAATGTGACATTCATATGTAGAATATATGCCCAGGTATATTGCCGAATCTCCTCTGGGGTGGCTTCTGCATGCAAATCCATAAAAGTTTCTCGCAGCCAGCTAAGTTTTACCTTGGCTCCTTGGTTTTCTGTAGATGTCTGTCCAAGGAGACACTCCATCAACTCCGACCAATCTGGTCGGCTTGGACTTTTCCATTTGGGGATCCCCTCAATAGGAAGGCCCGTGATGACTGACACGTGTTGCAGCGTGATCGTCATCTCACCTTGGCGAAGATGGAAGGTATTGGTCTCGGGCCTCTATCTCTCAACCAATGCAGTAATTAATACACAGTCCAACCTTACCCACTTCAACCTAGCATATACGTTTAGTCTCACCATTTCCATATATTGCGTTGCACGCTCATTTAAATCCCATGCGGAATGTTTCCGCGTGTGGTCCACAACTAAAATAATATCTGCCTACATCCAATAAATGCGAAAAGTTAATATCTTCATACAAGATTACAAAGATTTCTACCCTAAGTAACAAGATAACTCACAAAGCTTGTTCATACCTACCCAAGCTATATATGTGCAGAATGATGTCGTGTCTGGTCATACAAGACCGAATCAGATACGGGTCCCGACTCCATGTCTGATTGAAGAAAAATTTATAAGCTGAAAATTTTAAATATATTTTAAATAACAAAATTTTAACTATGCAACAAATAAATATAATCTGAAATTTTTTAATAAGCTACTCAAATTTAAGGGATTTAGTGGCTGCTTTAAAATTAGATGTGCATACAACTTGGATATGCATACAAATTTGAGAGATTTAAAGTTAGAGATGATATCTTCAAAATTATAACAAAATTGGATGTGCATACAAATTTGAGAGATTTGAAGTAAGAGGGATTTTGCTCACCTCAATCTTCAAGAAACCCGAAGAATTTTTGGGGATTTTGCGGAAGGGAGAATTTTTGTCGATTTTTTGCTTGAGAGAGGGAGACTAGCCGCTGGTTTAGGAAATTTTCGCGTGGGAGAGGGAGGGCAGCCAGCAAAGTAGTCTGTTTGCGATTGGCAGCAGTTGGCAACCGCGGCCAAATGCTAAGCACACGCGTGAGCCGTGTTCTGGCTGCGGTTGCAATCACTGCTAATTCAAAAACGTCCTAGTCAGTGCCTACGCATGCGGCTGGTGCTGACGTGTCCAATAGTTGGTCAAAATTGGGAAATAGTTTTGGATTTGGTCGATTTTTCAATTTTTATTTTTTGGATTTTATTCAAAAATCATCCTTATGTCATTTGACATGGCTTTTTATTCAAATTTCGCACTTGATTAAGAGACTATTGCTTACTTTTTACTTCCGTCCAATACAAACACAGTACCCAGAGGTAGATCATCGATCCCTATACATCCAGCCTAATGAGCATTAACATAACACTCAATCTGAAGATTTTTATAATATTTATATAACTCACATCTTGAAGCGAACTTCGAATTTCGTAGTATATGAACAAAAACATCATGATAAGTTGAATGAGGAGAATCAAGAATCTGGCTAACAACGCTCATACAGAAGATATATCTAGTCGAGTAACAATACAATAATTAAGTTTACCAACCAACCTTTTATATCTGCTAGAAAAATCCAACTCACCAGCATGAGTTAGTAACTTGGTAATTGGATATATAAGAGTATCGATCAATTTGCAATCTAAAATCAATATATCAGTCAACAAATTAAGTACTTACTTTCTTTGAGACAAGAAAATAGCATGAGATTGCGCAATTGCAATTCTCAAGAAATAACGTAGATGGCCTACATCTTTGGTTTGAAACTTTGATTGCAGAAAAATCTTCAAATAGTGTATACCATCATTGTTTTATCTTGTAATGACTATAACATCCATGTCCATAACCAGCAAAACACAACTTAGGAATCCAATTTATGATTTTCTTGATCTATAAAGAGAGGTTAATTCACTGGCTTTTTACAACAAGAAAAATCATTATTTTGAGAATAAAAATTTGTTTTGTGCTAAAAAGCTTTCAAACCCCCTCCTTCTCTTGGCCTTCATACTCAAAGATTTCAACGTGTTTTCTTGGCCAATCCTTGATCTCTTTTGCTCTTAGATTTCTACATCTAAATACGAGATTCAATCCTATTAGCCACACTTTATACACTTGTGCTTCAACAAGGCTATAGGAGATTGTTCATGATACGAATGGAAAATAAATTTGGGGCAAAAAGTTAGGGGTTTTATTGAACTTTCGTGGAATTATAATAGATACGGCATCCAATTCGAGAGGAAGTCCAACTCTCCAAAATAACTAGGGTTCTAAACTAATCTCTACTAATTCTCTCAATATTCAACATTCCCAACTAATCACCCTTGCACCCTTATATATAATAATCAGATTTCACAAGAATTACAAAACCGCCACTGTTGCCCAAAATTATAGAATTGCCACTACATCCGCCCTAGGGTTTTGCACTACTCCTTGATTTCCCTGTTTGCTGTCTCCTCATATATGTGATCATATCATTACTCCCCAAAGAGGCACCTTGTACTCAAGGTGGAAGCATGGAATCTGTTGTTGGATTGCTGCCAATGGCTCTGACGTTGCTTCATTTTAGGAAAGCACTTGCACTAGATTAGCACTTTTTTGTACTTGCACTTCTTTGTCACACTCTCTTTAACTTAGATGATTCTAAGGTCACCTTCATGTCCTCAGTCAGGGTTGGTGGTAAAGATGGTGATGTGTGTGGTCCCAAATTGCCTGGCAAAGATGTGAAACAAGGAAAATTTGATGTATAACAGAAGTCGACGGTAACTTCAAATGATAAGCCACCTGCCTAATCTTCATCTCGATCTCATAAGGACCAAAATAACGTGGTTCTCGCTTCTCATTCCTCATGTGAACCAAAGACATCTGACGATAGGCACGAACCTTCAGATAAACACGGTCCCTAGCTGCAAAATGTACCTCCTTATGTCCATCTTCCTTCTTGTTCATGATGTGAAGTACTCTTGCCAAATGACACTTTAGCTCTTTCAACACCCTATCCTTCTCCACCAAGTACTGCTCAACATGTGATATTGGGGTGGAACTGTGGCCATAATGTAGCAAATGTGGAGGATCTCGTCCATATAAAATTTAAGGAGTGGTCTGAGATGTCGTGTGATAGAAAGTATTGTACCAGTTCTTAGCCCAAGCTAACCATTTGGCTCACTGATTTGGCGTCTCTTACACAAAACACCGCAAATATGTCGGTATACTTCTATTGACCACCTCCATCTGGCCGTCCATCTGTGGGTGATATGTTATACTCTGCTGCAGAATTTTGCCTTGTGTCATGAATAGCTCCCTCCAAAATTGGCTCAAGAATACACGATCGCGGCCCAACACAATAGAATCAGAAATCCGATGTAAGCACACCACCTCCCATATAAAAGTAGCTGCTACCGTCACTGTAGTGTAAGGATGTCGAAGGGCCATGAAATGTGCATATTTGCCAAGACAATCAACCACAACAAAGATGACTGAGAATCCTTCTGATTTAAGCAACTCCTCAATGAAATCCATTTGACCTCCTCCTAAACCCAATTTGGCATAGACAAAGGCTATAGCAGTCCCACAGGAGCCATCATCATATATTTGTGACGTTGACAAATATCACAATTAACCACCATATCTGTCACATCCTTCTTCACCCTAACCCAAAACAACTCTGTTGCCAACTGACAGTACGTCTTGATGACACCAGAATGTCTCCCAATAGCGCTCCAATGAAACTCCTGTAGTAATCTAAAACTGTGCGTCAATGTCTATGGCAATACGATCCGTCCCTGATTCCAATGAGTAGCATGGGTACTCCATCGAACCCTACGGTAGTGCATCCTTACTCTTCGCTAGGCCCCGTCCGTCTCAATCTCTCGCAACAATGGCTTCTAATCGAGCACCACAGATACTGAGAAGCTGCCAACTGATAATCCTCCCAGCATTATTATCTAATCATGGCCTGTACTAGATCTCGAAGTCATATCCAAGTAACTTAGAAAGCCAGTGCTGATGTTCCCCCTCACCATTCGCTACGCAAGTATAAACCTGAAACTCCTTTGAGCTGTCCGAATAGTGAAACGTTGTCCCAGTAAGTATGGCCTCCATTTCTATATCACCGACACGATAGCCATCGGCTCGTGATTATATGCTGATTTAAACTGAGCTCTCATAGTCAACACCTTACTAAAATAGCCTACTGGTCGCTAGTCATGCATCAATACTGCTCCCAGCCCATGTCTAAAGCTTTTGTCTCCACAATAAAAGGCCGACTAAAATCCGGTAAAGCTAAAACTAGCACAATGGTTATAGCTCGCTTCAATGCCTCAGAAGCCTGGGTCGCCTCTTCCCCAATGAAAATTGTACTTCAACTGCAATGTCAGTGGCAAGCAATGGTGTTATATCCATTGACAAACTTCTTGTAATATCATGTGAGCCATAGAAATCCTCGTAACTCTTTTAATATCATAAGTCGTGGCCAATATATCATCGCTGATATTATTGCTCATTGTCAATGTGGGCATTCAATGACTGACCGTTCAGCTCGTCATCAATGGCGACGGCTCGAATCTAAATGCAATAAACCTCCATAAAGGCTTGGATGTTATCCTCTAAAGTTCGTTGCCTATAAGTAGCCACTCAGACAACAAGAAAATGACTTTTTTGCTGATTTCACATTCTCAGACATTCTCATTCTTTGACAACCACCAAAGTCAGGTACTCCAATCTTAGTATCTGCTCTACCTAAATCCATATTTCCTCCATAGCTCGGCGAGATAACTGGCGGCATGTCTCTTAACAAATCGGTCAAATTTACCCCGAGCCTTCCCGAGTCATTAACTAACTTAAGCATCGGAGGGGGTTAGGTCGGACCCCAGATCCGACCTTTCTAATGAGGTCCATGTGTTGCAGGCAGTCCAGATATAGCTCGGACCCGACTGCTATAACTTGGATGGAAACTTATTCAACTCGTGGTCAGTTCGTCCAGTGCTCAGTCAGCTGCCCACGTCAGACCACGTCATCAGTTGCAACCGAATCATCTTCCAATAATTTCAGTGGTGAGAAAACACTTGCAAACAATAGCGTTATGGAAGTAAGAATTAGGCTTTTAGAGTCTCACAATGATGATGGATCATCACGATAATCAAAAGAAAATAACTTGATGTATACGAGATATACAAAAGCGATTGCAAGGAGTTATGATAGAGTTGTGCAAGGAGCATGTCACAAAGAGTTACAAGGGCAATTAGTAGATGTTCGAAAAGAGTTGCGAACCTTCGATCCAAAAAGAATGATGCAAAATCTAACGAAACCAAACTCAAGGCATTACCAATGACGAAACACCATTACCAGAGAGATGGCCAGCTAGTCGAAAGCTAGTGGCCAGCCAACAGCCAGACTGCTAGATGCTGCGACCGGCCATACTGCTGGCTACGACTAGTAGCCAGTGGCCACGGCTCATGACGGTGGCTTAGCTTGGCCTAGTTCGGTAAGTTTTAGGTCAGGTTTGATTTTTGTTTGATCCAATTGGTTGGATCACAATTAAACCCAAAAAGAAAGAATTTGATCCAAATTAGAACTCCCAAGAATTATAGGATTTCTAAGGATTTTTCTTTAATCCTACTTGTTATTAGATAGAGTTTGACTCTAACTAAAACTCTTAAGGATTAAATGATATCATGAGATCTTTATTTAATCATATACATTCATGGATATAGTTTGATTCTAACTAGAACTCTTAAACATAATTAGATTTCATGGAATCCTAGCACTATATAAAGAGGTCATCTCTTCCTCTTAAAGGCATCCAAGAAATTTAAGAGATCTTATATCCAAGTATCCAATGATCTAGAGGGAAATAATATTGAAACCTTGGCTTCAAAGATACAATCTGTCATAAAATAAAATTTTTTCTTCTCTTTTCTCAAGTGCTAGCAATGCTTGAGACCGAGTTCGGGCTCTTAGAGAGTTCCTGGATCGTGATGAGTTTCATCTTCAAGGTGAAACCTATCGTGCTTGGTTTATATGGAGATCGGAGGTTTTCAACGAAAAATTTTTAGAATAGCATATATCACATAACAGTATCCACGCAAAGGTACGAACTTTATCCATTGTATTTAATTTATGAATTCTATAGTTTTCTGCGTTTAAAGCTAGTATTAAAATTTTTTGAAATTTCTACGCTTCTGTCCTTTTCCCATTTTTCCTACGCCTAAAAGTTGAATACAAAATCATAAGATGAATATTTAAACATCCTATCCGTACATCCATCTACAATACAACCCTTCCATGGTTTAATTTTCTAGCAATCATTCTTTCATAATTTGACAATTCTAAACTAAAATAGAGTTCTCCTGTGGGTTCGTCTCCGTCTCTGGAGGCGCTGCCATTGGCTCCTCCTACTCAGGACGCTTCTTCGGACGCCCCATTGGCTCTCAGAACAGGATTCGTTCATATAGCAATAACCCAGAGAAGATCAAAAGAGATCAAAGAAAGACAAAAAATGGAACCCAAAGTTTAAAAGGAAAAAGTGGAGAAAATCTCATAGAGATTTTCGATTTCCATTCAATTTCATAAGCATAAAACACAGGAGCTGAAGCTCATCTATTAACACCATCAGTGAATCTCGACAGCTAACAATTTCTAACAAACTCTCCAATTTTCTAACAGAATTTTGTTAGCTGGGCCCCCTTACGCTAGCAGCTCGACGAAAAATATGCCCCTTCAAACCGTTGGGATTTTACTGTAGCTAATCCAACCGTTGGATGATGGACGGTAGGGATTAATTCACTTAAAGTACTGGCGGCTAAGATTAGATCCCAACGAACGATGGATGCTCTTCCTCGATGTGATCCAACGCTTCTCCTTCCTTCTTCCCAGCGACGCGGTTTTCCCTAACGGCTATCTGATTCAAACCCATTGCCAGCTCGATGTTGTCGACGGCCGTCTCCGGAGTAGCAGCGGAGTCTCTTACATTACCCCCCCCCCATTTATCGACCTTGACTGAAGGTTGAATGTAGGAAACCTTTTTACCAGATCCCAATAACTCTCACAGGTGGCATCATCAATCTCTCTCTGTCGCCATTTAACTAAGACCTGGGACACCATAGCATTTCTTTGTCAAACTGTACGACGCTCCAAAATAAGCTCAGGCTCATCAATTATCTCTTCAACATAGCAAGGTTGACCATTCTGCAGTACAGTGTGGGCACCCAATTTCCTCTTCAGCTGCGAAACATGGAAAACAGAATGGATCCTAGAAGTTGAAGGCATTTCCAACTTATAGGCTACTTCTCCTACTTTCTGCAACACCTTATAAGGTCCATAGTATTTTGGGGATAGTTTGTGAGGCTTCCGCATAGCAGCCGACACTTGCCTATAGGGTTGTAGACGCAAGAATACCCAATCTCTTACAGCAAACTTCTTTTCAGACCTTTTCCTGGCAGCATACTTCTTCATGTTCTCTCTAGCTTTTTTTCAGATTATCTTTCAATAACTGGAGGGCCACTTCTCTAGAAAACAACTCCTCATCCACCAGTTGCACATGAGAAGTATGGGGCACATGGTGGAGTAAGGAAGGTGGTTTTCTTCCATACATGGCTTCATATGGGATAGTTTGGGTTGGAGATTTCCAATTGGTGTTGAACCAATATTCTGCTAGAGGCAGCCACTTCACCCATTCCCTAGGCTTATGACCACAAAAACAGCGTAGATTTCCAACTGCTTGTTAGCATTTTTAGTTTGCCCATCAGATTGGGGATGATAGGATGAACTCATAGCCAAAGTTGTTCCCTGTAAACTAAAAAGCTCCTTCCAAAATGCACTGGTGAAAAGGGGATCCCTATCACTGACAATCACCTTGGGTAGGCCATGTAATTTAAAAACTCCATTGAAAAAAACTTGAGCTACCTGTTTTGCAGAAAAAGGGTAATTGAGAGGGAAAAATGGGCACCTTTGGACAACCTATCCACTACCACATAAATGGCACCGATGTCTCCACAAGGGGGTAACCCAATTATGAAGTCCATAAATATCTCTTCCCAAATTCTATTAGGCACAGGAAGGGGCTGCACTAACCCTGGAGAAGCCACATTCTCTGATTTGTTACGTTGGCAGACTTCACATTCTCCAACAAATTTTCTCACATCAGATTTCATACCCTCCCAAAAAAACTTCCTTTAGCCTATGCCATGTTCTGATAGCATCAGAATGTCCTGTAATAGGAGTTTCATGATACTCATGTATCAGTATCCTCACAACCTCCTTATTATGAGGATTCACCAAGGCTCTCCCTTTATAATAATAAACTCCCTCCATTGCTTTAATTTCCTCCCTCAGTTTTGCATATTCCTTCAGTTTCTGCTCCAGCTCTTTAAAAAAATATCATGGGCCACCATATTTCTAATTCCATGCAACCAATCTGCTTGGACAGTTGACATAGGGTACAAAGAGTGAGATCCTTCCTCCCAAGTCTCCTCTCCTGAGGGCCGGTTTTAGCCTAAGGCCACTCAAGCTTGTGCTTTAGGCCTCTTAATTTGAGAGGCCTCTTAATTTTTCAGATCCAGCCTAAAATTTCCTATCTTGCAAGCCCAATTTAGAAGCCCGATTCAAATTTAACACATCCAGCATGTGGGGCCCAGCTTGAGAGGCCTTGAAAGCATTTATCAACTCAATTCTGTGCGTGACTGAGCCCATTCACAGTGTCATTAATTCATCACGCATTTAATTTGAGAACTTAATTTGTGGAAAACCCCTAGGAGCCTCAACCTCAACCGTCACCACAATTTGCGCCCGTTCATCTCGCTCGCTCTCTCGCTCGGCTCTCTCTCTCTCAGATTTCCGCTCTGCCTCCCGGCCCTCTCCGACTCCGGTGACTCGACGCCGTCTCTCTCTCTCTCTCTCACAGACTCTACATGGCCCCGGCCCATCGGCCATCGTTGGCCGTTGCCGAAGTGTGCTGCCGGCGCCGGCGCCGCTCTCCGACTCCGATCGATTTGGGGGTTTTTTCATCGAAGGTATGATTTTTTATTTTTATTTTAATCTGGGTAATTGAATGGAAACAATTAAACAAAAGATTAGATTTTAATTTTAAGAGTTAATTGGTAATACCACATGTCCACACGATCTGAATTTGATATTGGTTCTGTAATGCCATTCATATTGCAAAATGATAGAGAAACCCATGAAAGGGGGCAAATTGTAATCCAAAAATTGGACTCTGCTTTTGATGTGTGACATGTCAACTGTTTTTCTGAGAATATTGTGTCGAATGTCGATATTTTGTGTGCTCTAATTAAGATATCTAATTGTTCTCTCTTAAAGTTACCAACTTACCATTTGTTTGTTGTGATGGGAATTAATGAAAATGACTAATATTAAAAGACAGAGAGCAGGTTTTATTTTGAAATGGCTAATGTCCATAAAGATTTTTAAAAAAAGAGATGTAAGTTGAACTCTCGTTTGTGTTAGTTGCCCAAGTTAATAACATGTATCAATGTTAAACTGTAGTCTGTAGAGCATGTTTAATGCACTCATTTATTGAATTTTACTCTTTTTTCGTTTTTAATCATGAAGTGTTTTTTGTACCTCCTTTATTTCAAATGCATACAGTTCATGAAGTAAAGATCTTCCGTATATAATAAGAAAAACGGATAAAAATTAAAATGCAATGAAGATCAAAGCAACTTAATTTAAAATAAGTTATCTTTTAAAGGTTAAATGATAATTATTCTATTGTATTGTTTTAGCTAATTATACTCTGTTTTTATTTATCAAATGAATAACAAACGCTTATATGTTTTGTTTTTGCAGTTTAAGAAATACATTGATCAGATTAGCTAGAAAAAAGGAGATTGATTCAGACCGGAGACCTCATTCTTATATCTCAGGTCATATCTTTCTAGACTAAAGCATTTAAGTATTGATCTTTGTGTATCGATTATTCTATTATCTATTTATTCTATTGTGTTTTATTTCAACAATGTCTACTAGAAAATTTGCAAGTGGATATGAAAAACTAAAGAAGAAAAAAAAATTGAACAATTACTTCAATCTCAAAAGGGAGCTCTTGATAAGTTTATGATTAACAAGCAAAATGAGGCATCTTCTTCAAGAGATGAAATAATAATTGAGGAAGAATTAGTAGACATTGTAGAAGATATTGTGGGTAAAGATGATCAGATAATACCAATGAAAAATACTCCAACGGTTAATGAGGAAAACAATGATAATCCAAAAGATGTGATAAATTTTATGACTATTGAAGATATTTATGATCCTGGAAATTGGAAAAATATTGATGCGAAGTTGAGAGATATATTGATAGAAAGAGGTCCTATTCGAGAGTGCAATTTAGATTTTCCAGTTGATGTGTTTAATAGACACTTTTCTATCACTTTTTATACTAGGAAATTAGCAAATGGAGAAACATATGATAGAAAATGGCTTGTGTACTCTAAAGTAAAGGATAAAGTATATTGTTTTTGTTGCAAGTTGTTTAGTTCAAAAATTTGTACCAGCCTACTTGTGAATGAAGGAACAAATGATTGGAGAAACCTTAGTGCTAAGCTCAAAACTCATGAAACAAGCCACGAACATATAACTAACATGAGTAAATGGGTTGATGTAGAGAAGAGATTTAAGAAAAATGAGACAATTGACAAAACCATTCAAGAGAATATCAACAAAGAAAAGGAACATTGGAAACAATTGTTATTGAGGATTATATCTGTGGTTAAACATCTTGCGAAATGTAATCTTGCATTTCGTGGGAAGAATGAGAGGATCTATGAACCTAGCAATGGGAACTTTTTGAGCATAATTGAGATGATTGCAGAATTTGATCCTGTGATGCAAGAACACGTTAGACGAATACAACATGGTGAGATTCATAATCATTATTTGAGTCATGGCATACAAAATGAATTGATAGAGTGTTTAGCTTCTGAAGTTAAACAAGTAATAATAAAAAAAGTGAAACAATCAAAATATTTTTCTGTCATACTTGATTGTACTCCCGATGCAAGCCATCAAGAACAAATGACTCTTATAATAAGATTTGTGAATACTTCAGTAAGTCCAATTAAAATTGAGGAGTACTTTTTAGAATTTTTGAAAGTAGATGATACATCTGGAAAAGGTCTTTTTGATGTACTTGTAGGTGCTTTAGAAGTGCATACCCTTGATGTAAATGACATAAGAGGTCAAGGCTATGACAATGGATCTAACATGAAAGGAAAACACCAAGGCGTGCAAAAGAGGCTTCTAGATATAAATCCCAGAGCATTTTATACACCATGTGGTTGTCATAATCTTAATCTTGTGCTATGTGATGTTGCTAATTCATGCGCTAGAGCTTTATCTTTTTTTGGTGTGGTGCAACGTATATATTGTCTATTTTCTTCTTCTACAAAAAGGTGGAAGGTCTTGCAAGACCACGTGCCTAAGTTTACTGTTAAACAATTATCTAATACTCGTTGGGAAAGTCGAATCGAAAGTGTAAAGGCCATAAAATTCCAAGCTCCAAACATAAGGGATGCTCTTTTTGAATTAGCAAATGTTAGCGATGATGCTAAAACAAAAAGTGAAGCAAATTCTTTAGCCAAATATGAGATAGAAGACTTTGAATTTCTTTTGTCCATGAATATTTGGTATGATATATTGTTTGCAGTAAATATTGTGAGTAAAAAGTTACAATCTAAAGATATGCTTCTTGACATTGCTATTGATCAATTAAAAGGCCTTATTTCTTACTTTGAAAAATATAGGGAGAATGGGTTTGAGTCTGCCATGAAGGATACAAAAGAAATTGCAAAAGAATTAGATGTTGAACCCAAGTTTCGTGAGAAACGTGTGATTCATAGAAAGAAAAGATTTGATGAGAATAATGATGATGAGGTTAGACTTTCAGTTGAAGAATCTTTTCGAATCGAGTTTTTCCTACATATAGTTGATCAAGTTATTGTTTCAATTAAAATAAGGTTTGAACAATTTGTGGCATATGAAAAGATATTTGGATTTTTATTTGATTTAGAAAAATGTTCAAATGAATGTATTTTGAAGAGCCGTTGCATAGATCTTGAAATTTTTTTGAAAGTCGGTGAACATTCTGATATTGATGGGTGTGATCTTTTTTCAGAGTTAAGAGTCCTAAAAGAAGTATTACCTGCAGATATTAATACTCCAATTTTGATTTTAGATTATGTTAATAAAACAGATTCTTTTCCTAATACAAGCATTGCATATAGGATACTGTTGACCGTTCCAGTAACAGTTGCTTCGGCGAAAAGAAGTTTTTCCAAGTTGAAAATACTGAAAACATATTTAAGATCAACCATGACTCAAGATAGGTTAAATGGGTTGAGTATTCTTTCAATTGAGAGAGAGATACTTGAAAGTCTTGAATATAAACCTTTGATAAAAAAATTTGCTTCTCAAAAAGCTAGAAAAATGTTCAACTGATCTTTGTTTCCTTTAAGTTTAAGATTGTAACATGCTTGGTTTGGGAGTGGATAATGTCCTTTCAAATTCACTTATTTTAATGCTCTTAAAAAAATTTTCTTTAATACTTAGGCCTCATATTTTTGATTCGCTTTAGGCCTCATTTATGCTTGAACCGGCCCTGACTCTCCTCCCAATTCCCTGGACAAGGCATCTGCAGCAGCATTACTCCTCCATGTCCTATACTCCACCCTATAATCAAACTGTTGTAACTTGACAAGCCATTTACTTTGTATTCCATGTTGAAGTCTTTGGTTGAGAAGATGGCTAAGGCTATGGTGATCTGGCCGTATAACAAACCTTCTCCCTAGTAAGTAATGGCTCCGGCTATGGTGATCTGTCCGTATAACAAACCTTCTCCCTAGTAAGTAATGGCTCCATTTCTTGGTTGCCATTATTAAGTCTAACAACTCCTTCTCATAGGTGGAAAGAAAGAGGTTTCTCCCCTTCAGTTTGGAACTCAAATAGGCCAAAGGTCTTCCATATTGCATCAACACAGCTCCAATTCCCTGCCCCGAAGGTTCACATTCCACCACAAAACCCTTGATAAAATTGGGTAAGGCCAAGACTGGAGATGTCACTAGAGCATCCTTCAGTTGTTGGAAGGCTACCCTGGCCTCATCATTCCAAGAAAATTCCCCCTTCTTCAGCATATCTGTAAGGGAAGCTGCAATGCTACCAAAACCCTTCACAAATTTCCTATAGTGACTTGCCAGACCTAGAAAACCCCTCAATGCCTTCACAGTTTTGGGTTCCTTCCAATTTACTGCTGCTTCAATTTTCTTAGGATCAGCTGCAACCCCTTCTCCTGATATCACATGGCCTAGATAGTCGACAGTTTCCTTTGCAAAGCGGCTGTAACGGCCGGTATTTAATGGTACGTATTTTTTTTCGTATATTCTATTTTCTGTTTCGTGATTTTCCGTATCTTTTACGTATTTGAATTACGAACGTATTTTAATTAACTTTAAATACTTAAATACGTATTTAAGTAGCTATATGTATATGTAAATATGTTATTATTTGATTTCATATAAATAGTTATTCAAATTTAAAATTCAAATGTTTTAAGAAGTTTAAATTCGAATTCATTTGAAAACCTTCTTTTTATAGTCCTAATGAAACAATAACTATTTTGGAAGTAATGTACTCATTCAAACCCTTTTTAATTCCTCTAACTAATTTTTATTATTCAACCTTCCTTTTCTCTTGCTCTTAATTTCTCTTATTAATGTTAATATTTGAAAACTTTCCAATTAAAACTCATTTAAACCTATTAACTCTTCTTTTCAAGACTTTCCATTTTACAACCCATTAAATACTAATCATATTGATGAAATTCAAATCCTGCTAATTAAACCATTTTAATGCTATGTTATTATGAAATTCAATTACTTTCATTCTTTAAAAAAACTCTACCATTTTGGAAACCCCATGGCTAGTAAGCATTCACGTGCGGCCATCAAAACCCCCACTGTTTCTCCTTCCCATTCTCCTTCTTCTAAACCCAAGAACCCCTCCCAAGTTTTCCTCTTACGGCCCACACGAACCCACGCTTCGGTGACATTTTCCTCCCCACGGGCGCAGGAACCATCTCCTCCCCCTCGGGTTGCGCTGACGATCGTGTCCCCTCTTCTTCGCATCAACCCCATAGCCTCTCCCCCATCGCTTCGCAACCCACCTTGAACCCCTCCTTCCTACGCCACCTCAACCAGCGACAACAACGCAGATGAACCCCCCACCCCTCCGTCCAACCCCAAAGCCACCGGCGTTCCCACAAACATCACCGCCCATCGCCTTGGAAACCGCAGCCCCTAAGCCATCGCCTCTCCACCCTTGCTACACGTCACCACCTCTGACGTCCAAAAGAACCGGACACCCCCTTCTCCTTCCAGCCAACAGACCGCCGGACCGCCTCCGACTC